>CM067367.1:85516078-86001078 GCA_034401795.1 Chaetoderma sp. LZ-2023a
ACTATAAATCAGTTCCTTTCTAATAGCATTAAAACATCATTTTCGGCAGAGACTCAATTTTTCTAACACCATACATTTTGAAACCCCACAACGTGCCAACTATACGATCCATTAGGAATACATTGCATCACTAGGACACGGAAAATAGCCCTTACTGAAATTTGGTGATTTTCCTGTTAATCCGTTTCTGACTACTGGTCACCTATATTTTCAGATGGGGTGCAGTCCTGGCGATAAAACACGCTAGCAATTCTTTCTCACATTTTTCGATGTTGCATTTCTTAATAAATAAATTCCTACATATGATTGCTGCCTTACTTCCTTGCTCCCGGTGTTAATTTGATGCAAATTTGTTGTGAATTCGCAAACAACAGTAGATATAGAACACTGACTGAATAAATGTTCTATTCACTCCTCCTCAATGTCGGATAGGCAACATCTATTAGACACTGTAATGCCACATTTATATGCCAAGTGTTCGACCCACAAACTTCGCTGCAACAGGCGCCACATGCATCATGTGTAATAACATGAGAATGGATGGTTTTCCATGCTGTTTTTCAGTTATTCCTATCACATTCAGATGGTGGCTATGCAGTAATAACGAGTTTACCGGACTAACATATACGTTGTGATACCAACCTTTAGATCGTTGTCTATAATTAATAGGTTCATCATTCAGGACCAGTGTTGGTTGAAAATTATAAGAGTTATCATGTATATATGGTAACTGAAACCAATCAGTGCGAACAACATATTTATGTGAGCAAGCAAGCTTTGTGCATCCATATAAAACATAATTATTAAAACGATTACCACCATTGCCCCAGAGTGGGTGCTTTAAAGCATCTTGCCAACATTCCAGTGGACGTAGTCCTCTTGCAAATGTGTGTAATGCTCCAAGTTGCTCTTTATAAACAGTAGGAATGTATTGTAATTTGGTGTTGTTGTATTTGATAAAAAAAATAGGTAGTCAACGGAAAAGGACTATGTATCTCACTATGTGCGCTTGGACAATGTAAGCCCATGGTGTACAGGGTTGAATTAGCTGATTCAAAAACTTCAATTTTAAAGAAGCCACTTTGACGGCAATGCTAACTAAATCAAGCCCACCTTCCTACGTTACACTATTTAAAACCTGTTTTGAAAGTAAATGGACTTTGTCTTCCAAATGAAAAGATAAGGCTATTTATTTAATCTCATTCTCTACCATTTGAGGTATCTGTATTCCGGAAGCTGTGTACCACAACCCAGATAAAGCTAACTTATTTAGAACAAAGTCATAAATAGAAAGGCGTCGTCTTTTCCAATTGCCTAATATGTTCTTTAACTTGGAGAACCGTTCTTCCCAATTTAGCTTTATGTCGGATTTCCTACTAAACTAGATGCCTAAAATATTGATTACATAAATTAACAAATCAATGTCCATTACTGCATCTGTTCTTCCACACTGTGGACCCAGAAATAATCGTTTTAATTTCTCCTTATTAATTGTAATTCCTGGTACTTGTTAAAACTCTGTCAATAATGCTTTCAAGATCTTGACATATTTATTTGATCCTGCAAAGATTGTTATATCATCGACACACTGGGACACCTTTACCGGTTCATCAACTCCATCAACACATATCCCGTAAAAATTAGTATTTTGCATCAGTGAAGCTCCCAGAGACCACATAGCTATTACAAATAAAAGAGGTAATAGAGCACAGTCTCACACCCAGATCTAGGGTGTCTGGTTCAGTCAGATGATCAATTAAATTTATAACAGTTTTTTATGTTGCCATATAATCTAGTGACACACTTACTGAATCCTGGGCCTAATCCAATACATTTTAATGACATTAGCAAGAATTTATATTCAATGGGAGCAAACACTTTCTCATTGTCGAACGCTATGATAGTTGTTGGCATAGAGTCTTTCTCGACTAACTGTAAGATATCTCTTATAAGTAGAGTATTGTTAAAAGCGTTCTACATGGCACGGAGAATGTTTCGTCAGAGTGGATTACCTCTTCTAGGAGTGAAAGGAGTTTAAAAGTTAGTACTATCGATATAATTGAATAATCCACAGAGTGTAATGAAATTGGTCTGTAGCTCTGAAGTTTGTCACTATCATCTCTTTTGTATATCAGTCGAACGTATGCTTTGACCATCGATGGAGGGTGGTATCCACATTTTAAAATGCAGTTTGATAGCTCTTCGGGGGTTGGACCTAATAAATGCCAACATGTTTGGTAAAATTATACCGAGAGTCCGTCCCAGCCTGGCGATTGTTGTGGTGTCATGTCTTTCAGTGATTTAGTCAAATCCTGTAGTGTTAGAGGTTGTTCAAAGAATCTATAAGATGAGTCCGATAGGGTCTCAGCCATATTAGCTAAAATATGTTCAGTAGATGTGTCGTCACTCTCTTCAGCTGTGATCAACTGTTGATACTAGCTATGCATAGCTTTCCCCAATCTATCTGCTTGATAACACAGTTGTGCCATCAACCAACTCTATTGGGCATATTAATTTCTCAATGCCACTGTGAATTTTCTAGTTCACAAAAAACAATTTCTAGGTTTCTCACCCTCAGCGTGCATTTGTGCCGTTGATCTTATTTTTGTCCATCGAATTTATATTCCTCTATTTCATTTATTTTGCCTTTTAGCTTGATGAATATATCATAACACTTATGTTCACCTTTATTGACTTTCTCATTAACTTTAGTCAAAGATCTACTCAATGCTTTCTTGCGTTTTCACAATTCTCTGGTCTTTCGGTTGAATATTCTCTTGACATAGACTTTAGATCTATTTTTACATCTTTCCGTCATTCAACCAAATAGGGCCAACAGCTCTCTAAAATTTACGATAGGGAATATCGTGCAGTAAAGCAGTGTTGATATTCTCAATCCCTTCCTCTCCATTAATCTGCTCAGCATTGTCTAATGTGGCACAGACCATATTATGATCAGTAAAGTTACAGGCTTGGTATTCATTGAAGCTATGTAGTCTTGCAATGAGCAATCAATATATATTCTATCTACCCTTGATTGTATTTTACCATCAGGTGACAGCAATGTAAAGGCATTGTCGTCTGGATTTACAAGTCGATATGCGTCTATTAATCCTTTATTTCCACTTATATTTTTCAAAATAGTGTATGACGTGTCCCTATATTTCGAATTGGATGCTCGGTCTTTGACATCATCTAATATGCAATTAAATTATCCCACAAAAATTAAGTTGTTAGACGGGTTCTGGTCAATTGTTGATGAATGATCATTAAAAACATTCGTTACATTTCTGATGAGATGGTGGGGACATATACACCTATAAGATTTAAGTGGGTGTTTGCTACAGCAATTGACTCATACATCCAGCGACCATTTGCATCTGCTATCGAGAAGATAATGTTTACAGAATGACGGCCGTGGCGAAGGAAGATAATTGCTACTCCAGCACATTGATAATGTGATAAGGAATAATACATGTGTGATTTGGAAATATCTTTGAGGGAAATATACACTTCAGTTGTTTGAATGTCTGTCTCTTGAAGTAAAGCAATATCGACCCGTTCATGTTCGAATTTCTCCAAGAGATGCTGTTGTTTAAGCTGGCTGGTTAAATGTCGACAATTGAGTGTGCACATGATCATTATTATTATAATTATTAAAAACTGGATGGTTACTGTCACCATACTGAATCTAACTGGATTACATTTTTCGATGCTCTCCTTGTCACTTGCCTACTTCTATGTTGAACTCAATATTTCCTATTTCTGCTGTTGACAAATGCGTGTATCGTTTAATATCAGAGACATGACGTAGATGTCGGTATTTGACACATTTCCCAGTCACATATGGTATCAGTACTTCACCGTTTTCTGAACGATGCATCACAATTTCATCAGGCAATTGCGAGCTCTGTGTCTGTGTTGAGACATCTGACTCAGCACTTGACATCACATACTCATCAATGTCCTTTTACTCGATTTCAGAATCAGAACTATAGTCATCTTTTAAACTTTGATACCATCTTTTCCTGTACCATAATCTCTCCATGAATTATCCTTCTCCACCTGGGTTACATCAGGTGGGCTTAAACGAAATTCAAATGATGTTTTCATTCCTTGTGACCTAAACTTAGATTGCCCCAAATTCATCTCGTGTTCTAAACCATAATTATCCTGCTCAGTACTATGATCATTATTGCTGGCATGTTCTCTGTCACTCTCTGATTGGGCTATGTTTAACCCAACATCCAAAACCTTAATTTCACCTATACTAGTAACTGCCACTGGATTTGCTGACTTAACGTTCAGATGTTCAGTTGTATGAACATCAGCAACTGATACAGTTGTCTTTTACAGTGAGACAGCCGACAATGTTCCTGCAGCCTCAGATACGACAACATGCGCCTCTCCTTTGGTCTTTGGACAACGAAATTAAAATGATCATGAGAGCCACATGTTAGACACATGTTTCGTTTTGGACAATGATTGATCAGGTGGACATTGCTGAGAAAGATTATGAACACTTGCACCTGTCCACCTATACCACAACAGGAGAATCAAGCATTAGTTTGCCTGGTAGAGGTTTGTCCACCTTTTCAACCTACATCCGCCTTGCCAAATTTTCTAATGTTCTATCAAATGGGTACGTTTCCCTTTCGATTATTCGCACCTTCCAATAGCCTTTAGCTCTTTCATTTCTCCTCCATCTGGGATTTCTAATGGAACATTTATTTTAACTAATAGGTTGTCTGATTCTATCTCCTCCGCATTGTCCCGTTCATGATTAAAATCTCTCCGAGCAGCTTTTCCTTAACATCTTCACAGCTTGTGGTGGCATTCCATACGAGCAACGCCTTCGGACTCGAAGCCCATGATAGACTTCAATGGGGGTCACGCTCACGCCTTGGTGGCGATTTTCAAATTTAATGTACGTTTGTAAATCGATGCCATCTTGGTTTATTGTCCAATGGAAGGCATGCAATCTACTGCATTATTACAGACAATGCAATATATAATGCCATATTAAGACACCACTCAAAGAGCTAAACATAAATAAATTAGTGTCTCCTTTAGAACGTGATGTCGACCAACAAATATATGACGACATTGCACAGTCATATAATTATTAGTCTGAGCAAATAGATGATAACGTGTGGTTCACTAATATCGAAAAGGTCCACCACGCAGAGCTAAGCCCAAATAAATTAGTGTCCCCTTTAGAACGTGATGTCTACCATCAAATATACGACGATATAGGACACGTGTATATGTGTAGGTCTGAGATGGCTGACGACATACGGCCAACTAAAAGTAGCTTTATATCATTAATGCACTGGACTCGAGCTAACAAAGGATGTAAATCTTGATGACTACTCAAACAATCAGATCATGCCAATGCTAATGATCTAGCCGAGGTGCTACAGCTTTAGCACAGTGGCAGTTAGCAGATTGCCTTCACACAGCTGGAGCTATAAAAGGTGCGCAAACAAGGACGAAAATTTACAAAATAAAACACAAATGGAAACTAATCAGAAATGCATGTACAAAATGTATTTACAAAATCGTGCTAGAAACTAGCAAATCTGAGCAGCAAATGCTGAGCAAGCGAGACACGTCTGAACGATGACACTACTACTACTACTACTACTACTACTACTACTACTACTACTACTACTACCACTACTACTATTATGTCGATATGTCGCAATCAAATCATGACATCTAAGGCCACATATTGAATTAATCTCTTTAGTAACTGTATTTCGAGTTTACATAATTGTAGTTCTTAAGTCGAATTGTGAAATGGGCAGTTGTTTACTATTACCTGTCATAGAAAATTACCACATCATTCTCTCATTAATATTAATGGTGTCCTCTGACTCCTGGTATTTGCTCAATAAGTCAGCTGGCATTAATCTGTAAGGTAATCAAACAAATTAGACCCGACGAGGTGATACAATTATATTGTAGAGTGTGGTGGAAAGCACTGCTACAATGGCGGTTCGCTGAATCTGGCTGACTGCACTTGTTCGTGCACGTATGTATGGACCGGCGATCAATGCTTGACGAGTAAGTATAAATAATATAGATGCATGCATGCTATAGGCAGGGAACTATTACAAAAATGCAAAGACAATTCCGAGAGTTGATGCACATATACCAAACGATATCTTGCTAGGGCTGAGCATCATTCTTGTCGAATTTAGGCAGCTATGTCAATGGAAAATGCTCTAATTCGCCCCACCCGCACCCCGAGGAACACATTCTTTCTATGAACCTTAAAAGTGTTAATGTTATCTCATATTTATCCATACTGACCTATATAAAATATAATATACATTCAGTGGCAATGCAGTGACACCAATATCACATTGTATCAATTACCTAATTTGCAACATGATAACAGTGACACAAGAATTGTCACACCCCAGCTCCCATCGTTGCTGGTGGGGCATTCTAGTATGGGGGCCTCTTTGGCTCTGGGGGAGCATATTCATAAATGAGAGAGCGACAGAGCGAGAGAGCGAGAGAGCGAGAGAGAGAGAGAGAGAGAGAGAGAGAGAGAGAGAGAGACACACACACAAACACACACGCACGCACGCACGCACGCACTCACCCACACACACGCGCACACGCACACGCACACGCACACGCACACGCACACGCACACGCACACGCACACACACACACACACACACATATATTTATATATATATATATATATATATATATATATATATATATATATATATATATATATATATATATATATATATATATATATATATATATATATATATATATATATAAATATATCATGTGATATTTAAGGCCCATAGTATCCTTGCAGAATTGGAAGTTTGCGTTAATTTTGTGTTGTGAAATATTGGTATGGAAAGCATATGAAGATGCGAGTGGAATGGCTAAAATTCAATAAAACAGACACGAGTTCAGCATATTGCCAAATGAACAATACCTTTCACCCGTGAATTGAAGTACAGTGATTAGTTAGTGCGCTGTCACTATCTTAGTTCCACTCATACTCAGCAATATTAGCCATAGTATGACTTTCTTGACAACATAGTGGTGGGATGGGGGTGGGGTGGGTGTGGTGGGTGTGGTGGGGTGATCGGTTTGATATTGATAGTGGCTATGCATCATAGTGCAAACTGATGTGGTTTCGGTAAATATATGCTAAAGAACCCATTGGATGCCAATAATCCTTATTTTGCCAAACGCATGGTCACGCTTGCTGACTTGTATTCATGAAACAGTATTTCGATCAATATGTTCTAAAATGTGTTTGTGTCACCATTTAATCTTGAAGATACATGACTCATACATATACAAATAACAACAAAATAATGACCTTCAAAAACCTATGCGAAGAAAATTCCTATAAAGCATTGAACACATGCCTATGTGCTAAGGTAGGCAATAAGTTGCTTGCTAAGAACATTCTTAGGCGACAGCCATTATAGGCTACGTTCTTACTTCCCAAGAGCATTCTCATGTGTTAGGCTAGGCGCTATCTTCTTACTTTTAAGAATGTTCTTAGGCACCAAATTCTTACTTTCAAAGAATGTTCTTAAGACAGATCTTAGGGCGAAAATAGTACATGATGCATTACACCTGTAAGTAGACCAATCCCACATTTCACTTAAGTAAATGAAGTCATAGTCAATTGTGTCACGTGTACGCTGATGTTAGAATTGCATTGTGCCGTGAATGGCGTATCTAGGGCAGTTAGGCACATTCAATAATCAGTCATGTGTACGAATTGTATGTCCTTACTCTAGGCAGCAACGATGCCCAGGCAACTTAGTTTCAAACGATTCAACATGATACCCATATGGTCATTTTGAATATGGTATTCTGAAAATTCCGGATTAATCCCATATAAATCGATCATAGCACGTGAAGTCCATGGCCGGATATTAGATAGACATGGGCGATTTCTAATATCTAGAAATGCATTCCCCCTATTGACCATGAACGAACATGCTTATCATTACCCCACAATCGCTTATTATGGTCAAGATCCTAGATCATTGCAAGGGTATTCGCACCATGCTTCATTGAGGTTAATCCATCTAGAACCTGATTATTCTCATAGTCCAGTTGCTCGGATTATGGTTGTCCATAATACGTTAGCTTGACCATGCGTGTAGCAATGATTCCCTCAAGTTACTGTTTATATGTTCAGATCGCATTTACAAAGCGAGGTAATGTATTATGTCAGGGTTGATCGGTGGCATGTGCCGGTATCCACACATGTTACGTTTGTTCATACATCAACATGGAGTTGTATGATTTCAATAAAACACCATGACTGTTTTCTATACGATGATTGCGCATAGGCGACATCAGAGGGAAATTGATTTCTTGTGCCTCCAGTTTAAACTATTTGCTGTAAGTAAACTTATTTAGATGACATTGTAATCGGCAAAGAATCCTCAGATTTCAGGAAAGGGTCAGCGGTGTTTACCTTACGATGGTTACAATGACTCCACGCCCAAAAGAAATACCATTAAATAGTACATATTTTCATGGATATTCATGTGAGGTTGTGTTCGGAACGCTCAATTTATCGGGTATGTGAGATAGAAAAGGGGAGTTGTCTCAGTTGTCTGTGCATATATAAATATATATAGATGGTGGGTGTGATGGTGGCGCATCTCCATAACAACACGTTTAGTCGGTAGCGATAACCGGCTCAATTACAGTATGATGGGAATAGCATTGGATATTTTGACTGAAAGGGCACCCTATTACAGTGCAATGCGTGTTTGTCTTATAGAATATCATTTTAGAATGTTCTCTCCTCAAGAAGCATCGTATTGCAACGTCTGTCTTTTCAAATAAATAATTATCTTTCACAGAACAGTGCCCGCCAGGCGAGGCATCAACGTGTGACCCTAATGCAGACTGTGATTATGCTTTATATCTTCAAACAACCTGCCCATATGCGTGCGGCATTTGTAAAAGTAAGTCTAAAGTAACTCATAATGAATATAGGCAATGAACCGTTGAGGCTATTGAGGAGACAGTTAGGCATACACAATCCTTTTAGATGCGTTGCATACCGATACTCAATCCTGCGCATTGTTGCTTAAACAGATCTTACTGTTGAGATTCAGCAATGGACTGGTGGTGGGCATTGTCTGCTAGTTCCGACGCAGACCTCAAATTAGATGTCCTCTCTGGGTGTTGATCACAATCAAGGATTGTATTAGATTCATGGACTAACTTATTAATGGAAGACCAGATGTCTCGACTGTACTAGGGTAGTCCTGTCCCTGGTAATGCACGCTACGGGGCTGGTATTCGACCATTACCATAATAATATGTCCCAGCATTGTTTTAGTACCGGCCCAGTAGCCTGCATTACCAGGAATGTTACTTGTGGGTTCCTTGTATGGAAGACGAATATGACTTGATATACGTTGCTGCTAAAACTTGCTGCATTTCCATAAAGACCTTGTCAGAATAAGTAAAAATATAAATTAAAATGGACCCTATACGGCACTACTAAAAGTCTACTCCACTAGTGTACCGGACAAGAATTGTCTACCTGTGGAAATTAACAGAGATATTTCAGTTATCACAGAATGGACATCAACCTTGTTGTGCCTAGCGAAACTAAGCCAAGTATAGATTTGTTAACAAAACCACTCATACGTAGTGCCATTCCTTCCATCACACTCATAACTGATTAATTCTCTTGAGATTTAACACTTGGATAATGCTAAGAATTACAAATTTAACCGCTTGCCACTTAATTGAAGTTGTTTTGAGAGATTGTGTGCGTGCGTGCGTGCGTGCGCGCGTGTGTGTGTGCGTGCGTGCACGCGCATGGGTTTGTGCGTTAAATATAACTTGTTATATGCGTGCGTGCTTTCGTGCGCTCGTGCGTGAGTCTGTGCGTGCGTGCGCTCGTGCGTGCGTGCGTGCGTGCGTGCGTGCGTGCGTGCGTGCGTGCGTGCGTGCGTGCCTGCGTGCGTGCGTGTGTGTATCATAGCTACCCTTTTGGCATTTGGCAGTAAGCTAAATGATATTTTGTTCGTGTTTCTTGTATTGTAATGTCATGAAGTAATTACTTAGATAAACATGTTGGAGCTGTTGCTTACAACCCAATGAAAGCTGTCTATATGTGTACATGCCAAATATGTTGTATTCAAATGAGGGCAGTTTCTAGAGAGGAATCACTAGCTGCATAGATGCTGCTAAAATAATGATTGAATAGAGGATCGACCATATAATTTAACTATTTAAGTGTGAGTGCTTTACAACACATATACTGTAGTTAATATTTCGAGTCACATATACTAACTGGCATTATCGAATGCGGATTCCAAAGTAAAAGTTCAAATAATTTATTGAGGACGAGTGTAATGAGCAGTCATTCATTAGTTAGTATGATACCTTTTTTATTTAGAATGTATGATCATCATATCAGGCAGTCACTTAAGTATCTGTCTACCATCCTGAGCATTGATACCCGATCACTATTCATCATCCATTCATTCATCATTCTGCATGTCCGTCAGTCCGACAATTCAACCAGCAAGTGAATCTAACAACTATGTACAAAACTTGGATTTTACCGATCAGGCTTGCCCAGTAAATAATTGCATTAGACAATCGGCAGAACTTACTGGTGAACAGATGTCTCCGTGCTAAGGGAGGTCATGTATACTTACACACCTCAGCAGCAGTTATATCTTCGTCCCATTTAAGGTGGGAGAATCTTTTTTACACCACTTTAGTTTTCTTAGTTTCTTGGAGTTCAGGACGCTTTTACTATATACCTCTCCATTCTTGGATCTAAGGAGTCTTCCCACATTTAACCTAATGGAGAAATCCGATTGTTCGCTCAAGTATCTGAGGTCAGACCAAAAAATATGAGTTGATACAATAAAACTGACGTAGGTCCATCACGAGCGTGTCTAAATTGCATGTCTTTGATTAAATAACACATTAATAAACATTGTGTTGAATAATTTGAAAGTAATTTGACCGCCATAGGCAATACACCCAGTCAAATTTGCATCACAATCTTAACAACCCATCTTTGTGGTCAATGGGAAATTTAGCTTCTGTGAATTCGGTTTTAAAGTCCTAATTCAATTCCATCACACAGGTAGACCTGGGCGGGTATACCTTGACATGGTTTACATCTGTTACTTGTTGCATGCTTCTTACACTAGATTTTATAATCTACATCTACTTCATGTTCCATACCTGGAGAGGTCGTGTGTCTCCATACTCGTGTCAGATCTGCCCAACAATGCGCCCCACCACTTGAACGTATTGTAATGGTGTGCGGTTCCATGCAACATGATATGCATGCAGTAATTTAAGCTTGTGACGGAAGGAAAGGTAACGACCACATAACATAAAATACACAATCTCTAGCCATACAAGCTCCTGTAGTTGCAGTCGTGTATTCGTATCAGCTCCTAAGAACAATTGCTGTGTTTTGCACAGGGCTATGGCTACGTACGTTGCAGCAACATCACGCAATTTAAATTGCATGCTACAAAATCGGATTTTACATGCCCAGCTTTGACAATATCTGTGTTAGCACAATGGGACTGCGCTTTGTAGATGCCACACATGACATATAGGTTGAGGTCACCGTCAAATGTGCAATGAATGACGTATATTGGTCCATTAAAACACTCAATAGGCTGGTAAGTGTATGACTTGTATGATCTCACTATTTAATAAACAATCTCTTGTGTTTTGTGAAGCCAATTTGATTCGGCGTTGTTGTTGCTATGCGAAAAAACAGCACTGAGTCAAATTCGTTTCAAAATATTCCACAGCGTACGTATATAATTACCGTGCAATTGGGATTCTGGAAATTCATGATTCAAAGTATATAAATTGATCAACATATGTACCAAGCATGGGCGGACGTTAACTAGAAATCAGCGGAGTAGAGACAGGAATGGATCCAGCTATAAGAGTAGGTGAACGACTGAAGCATGCACATTTATCTGAACGAATCAAATAACAGCATTAAGTCATTGACTTCACTAATAGCTAATGAGTATTAATAAAAGTATAGGGCCTACATGATGTGTGGAAATGTGAACCGTTTATATCAAAGATGTCAATTTGTTAATTGTTTACAAGTTCCATATACCGCACTTCTAATGTACAGATAATCATCATGGAATAGAGAAAGCCAATTTTGACAATTGTCACGAATCTTGTCAATGGCTCTTTAGCAGGCGATGTTGTAAGTGTACTAGTTCATAAGATGGTGTTTTTAAAACGTGCTTCATTGGGCAGGAATGAACTATGTTTCTGTTTCACCTTACAGCTAACGAAAACATGACTTGTGAAGCTCATCCGAGATGTCATAAATCGGAATATGGATGCGAATACATGGGCGACCAGCATACTCAAGGTATGGGAGTACAAACTCAAGCACATTTAACGACTTTATTTAACAATTCTCAAGAATGTGTCTTATCTTTGCAAATCTGTTAGCGTTTGCCCATACATCTTTCAGACTAGTGGTCAAGCCGGTCATATATTGGAATTGTAGAGATAACAGGGAATGTCCAAGTGCATGCCAAGAGATAACGATTTTGAAATTGGACCATACATATTATTGGCTCGATAACTGAGTCAGCCTTTACAGTGGAAAATAAAAATAAATTAGTATAGTTGTGGCGTAATTATAAGCATTTAATAAACACACATTTGCATTCTCTTGACAAATCTGAACAAGTAAATGAATAATTACATATTTTCAGGTATATTTGGTCGACCAAATACATTTACTGTTGTGATTTCAAGCGCTATATGCACACGCGTGTGCCGCTATGACCCCTGGGTCTGCTTGAAACGATTAATTCCAATGTTCTTGATTAAGCTTAACCGTTTCCTGACGAAGACAGTCAAATAGTCATATGCAGTTGGCTTCAGGAATGTACATTTGCAGCCCAGCTTAAGACGATGTTTACCCATGTATCACTAGACTGATCGGCTCAGTAACCGAACCAGTCGGCCCAGGGGAAAATGTTCTAAAATAATATTCTCCTGTTCAGCAAATGTTGATGTTCTTGACCAAATTCAGTCGCTATAGTGTTAAATTGTGCATGTTTCTGTGAATTTTCTCCAACGTTATCGGCATATGAATATCATCTGCAGCTACCAGCGTCAAGATAATGCATCAATTAGCGTTCGCTTACTTTGAAAACCCTCATACATTTAGACACTATGCCTGATGTTTAGGTGTACTTTTAATTTATGCATCCCTTGATACCACGTTGTTTCTTCTTATTCTTCTTCTTCTTTCTTCTTTTCATTTTCGTCGTCGTCGTCGTTATTATTATTATTTGCTTTGCCGATTCACACTTACACTTAACAGCGGACTGTGCCACTTACGGTGTCTCCGGAGCTGACCATAGCGGTGCCTGTAAGTCGCTGTCGATTAGTAATCCATTCGGTTGTGAGGAATGCGTCAAGTACGGCAATGTACCGACAGATTACTGTCCCAAGATGTGCGCTATTTGTCCATAGTGATTAAAAGGTATGTACATGCGCTAAACTAAAATATGCTTATCTAATTCTAGCTATGCCACGCCCATTTGTAGTCCAGATCTGCGGACTTTGCTCGCACATATTTGTATCGCCTTTAATCTTTTAAAACACGAATTCCTAAGAATCTCAATGTCAAGGTAATCGTAGGGGTCTATAGTTAAGCTGATCGATATGTTTAAGCTGTGGGAGCAATAGTAGACAAATTAGTCTCAAAGTATTCAACATAATGCGCATAAATAGAGGTTCGTCCGAATATTCGAATATTCGAATATTTATTCATATAGACCAATATGAATGAATATTCGCATGGCATACGAAGATTCGAATAGTTAGGGAAAATGGCAAAATTGGCCTAGACCCTGTTCTCACTACAGACGTAATCCTCAATAACGCCATGCATCAGCTAGCGCCAAACGCCATACTGACGCATGCTTTTATACAGGATCAAGTCTCAATTGAGAACACGGCCTTACATGCAAATTGTATTGGTTTCCGGTATGGGATTTTATACCCTTTGATTAATGACCAACATCGTAGACAGACGAGGAAAAAAGACGACGTAGAGGTGGAAACATCACTTATCTCCATAATTGATAACTAGACACGAGCTAGACACTATATTTCATAACATTAAGGCATGCACAGGTCGCACAATTCGTGTCTGGATTGTAGATTACCCAAAAGATTATAACCTACTTTCATCATTCTCCTCAACAAGTTGCCAACCTCTAAGACGAGGACACAAAGCAGGACGTATTGTACAGGAAGCTGAAGCAGGAATCTCCAACAAGGTTGGGCAGTACGTGTGCATTACTCCAAAGGTTGATCGCAATGAAGAGTGTGGTGAGGAACGTCTTAATGGACAGTAAAATGAAGGACATGCGTGATATTTTATCAAGTGCAGATTTCTGGCAAGCAGCATCATTCCTCTGTACTCCTATCCAGAATCTGCATGCCATTTCAAAACAGTTGTGCACCAAATAGAATGTTAATAATATCATTCACGTTATACAAGTATACACCGTATTTGATCTACAGATGAAGGATCTTCCATCTCCCACAGAAGAGCACCAATAAAAAACCTACAACCTGGTATGGAGTGAATTGGATTATATAGTTGAACGGGCGCAACCGGTAGTGACGATAGTGATGGTGTAACATTCGCACTCACGACTCATCAAATGAAGAAAAAAGCAGAATGCCTTGAAACCTTTTTCGGCGCAAAGTCGTCTCACTGCTATGGTACTAGGCCTACTGTTGCCAAGACACATGCAATAATGGGGAAACCGAGTTTGACGCATATCTGAATGAGGAAGCCATTGCATCGGATGCGAATCCTCTTGTGTAGTGGAAAGAACATGACAACAAGCATCCACAAGTAGCTCAACTGGCAAAATCATACATCACAAGTGTGTATCATGAGAGCATGCCTTTTCAAAGGTTGGGCAGATTGTAACGGGTAAGCGCAGAAGCCTGAAGCCACAACCGGTGCGCATGCAACACTTTCCAAACCAGAACATTTGAGGTTTTTGACATTTGACCACAGGTATCCTGTGACTCTGTTTAGCAGATTCCATTCAGTCTATTCTCATGATTCGGATCTTGCCTAACATGTTACTATGAATAAGAATTATTTGTCATAATTTTCTATATTAAAACATGTATGTCTTTTCATCCTCTTCGCGGCGATGTTTAGTTTCTATTACCCAGTCGTCTGAAATATTCGAATTGTTCGAATATTCTTTTGTATAATTATACAAATAATCGAATACAAATGTGTATACTCATAGCCAGCTCCAATAATTATACGAATATTCGAAGACAGAATTTTATACGAATACCGAGGTCTACTCATAAATTCAGAGTGTTACTGACAGACATTTCCATGGCATAATTCGATTGTAACATCAGCCTAAGAAATGGGGCATTTTTATTATGACGTAAGATATTCGAGCTACGGGTCAGTGCCTTCTATTGGCTAATATTCTGACTAATGCTTAGCAAGCGCTCCAACTGTCTTTGAACGGCTACATCAAGTCCAGATCCAATTAAACTACAACAGGTTTAGTGTCGTGCAATCACCAGTTACATTCGACACTAGGGTGATTATATATAATATGTGAAATAGCACGGCAATTGTAACATCAGCAATGAGATTCTGCCGACCGCCATCCACCCTTTGTATCGTTTTGTAACACATTTTTTTATTTTTGAGTCTTTCTAAATTCTCCATATTTTTTCGATTTTCCAATCGTAAGTGTGCAGTTGCGCCCTTACGTGTTTTTAATCTTGAGAAATTGGAGGAACGGTTTCCCAGATATTCATAGATGCAGAATTTGATCGTGTTCCCAATCTGGTCTTTGATCCATGTCATGGCCATGGCATTTCATGGCCAAAATCAGGAAATCCTCTTTCACCATAAGATGGTTTGTTGTGTACAAAGTTGAGCCAAATCAAATCACTGCCCTGGTGATGTTGATGAAGCCGAATGCACGCACGCACATATGCACGTCCACACACACCAACACACCCACGCACACTCTCACACACCCACACACCAATGCACCCACTTATCCACGCCCCCACACACCCACCCAACCCAGAATGTACTATCTTGTTCCCCTAATTGGGTGAGAATAATACATTTTATAATCAATACGAGTATAGTTCGTCCACCTCTCTCAAAGAATAACCACCCATTGTCCCAGATAACTATGTTGTTTATCGCACACGTTTCATGGGCTATCTATTGGTTATATATTTTGCAGGTCGAGCAGGCCAGTAGCAGTTTCAAAGGAACTGAAGACAATCATATTCACGCTACACATATGTAATCATTGGACAATAAAATAGCCTAAATGACAGCTGCATTGTATTGACTATTAAATATCCCTCTGATTTAAAGTATAATAGACCGGATCCAATTCTAGCTATGTCCCACCATTTTCTATATAAACTTTGTGTATTTATTTTTAAAATAGTCAAGATGATGTGTGTCAAATTGTAAATTCTTCAAATCCATACAATGCAGACGTGTACTGTTAGAAATGTGTAACTTTCGTGACGAATCTATACCATTTGAGTATAACGTCAGCTAACACGTGTTGTGTGTTGATAATGACGTTGTAAAAGATTCTAATTTGCAGACGAGGTCAGCTATGTGAGATGATTTAAACACCAGAATCGCTACCTTGTCACAACCAGTGCCTTTTGGCAGAAAAGGGCACCAAACAAGGTTGCATGCCAACATTTATTCATCCCAACTGCTGCAAGTGTTATAAATTTTTTGTCAAAGTGGTGCCATATAAAGAAATTCTTGTGATAGCAGATTCAGGCTGAAACTCTCTGATGACTGGAGATTTCATGTGGTCGTTACTCTGTACTTAAATTTCTTTATACTGAAGGCATACCTACACTAGATTCGCTAATAGCCCATGACAGCAAAATCAACCTGTTCCTTTTTGGTGAAAGCAGCCATTTTGCATACGGGTCTCGAAATATTCCAATAAATAATTCGTTCAACCCGATTCCTGAAAGCTTAAAATCAAATTCAATTTGCAGTCCGTAGCTATACATACATTAGTATCAATATAAGCTGTGATTTCAAACTGACAGCGACCATTTTGGAAGGGTACCAATATGTTATGACGTGGTCTATTCAACCAAAGGTACACACACGTTAGGTTTTCTTGTGGCACAGGCGTCAGTATTTGAACACCTATTTAAAAGTGTGAAAATGTATTAAAATTTGATGAAAAAATGTAAAACCTTAAAAAATGCAATAATATTTAGTTTGATAAATCAAAGATCATCGCTGTCATCTCACCACTCAATTGCCTACAGGGCAATTTGTAGAACACGGACCCATCAACGCGCTGTAGTTCCGAGCCACCATCTGTATATGACAGCAACACCTTCCACCAAATCTGAAAACGAACCATATGTCATCTTTGGATTTAATCGGAAAATTTCGAATATTGGCATCGGCGTGGTAAGGGTTAACTGACATCATATCAATGGAGGGATCCATTTATAGGTATTCCCAGTGTGTTGAAATCTATTTTAAACTGTTTATCCTAAATTCCCAGAATATAGTTTTCAATAATACAGCTACGCTGTTGACTATTTTGAAAAGAATTTGACAGGGACCAGCTGGTGCATACATATCACATTCGAATTATTTTCAAAATATTGAGCATAATGCTTATTTAATTGCAAATCCATTGATAGACATGTAATTTGTAATCTTTACAGGCATACTGTTCGAGTATTCCGACACAGTCATCTAGATTGTAAAGTCTGCTAACAACTGTCGTGATTGCTTATGACATGATATTTTGAGCGACAGATCGGGTCCCTCCATTAATAGACCCATGTGCCCATGACCAATTATTACTGGCCCCGTTTCGGAATTAAGCTTTGGCTCCAGACTGCAATCATCATTACTGTGGATGCCAAATACGCCGGCCCACTTCCCTACTGTTAGCAGATCTTTGGGATCAACCCTAGCCTTCTGGAGTTCGATAATTACCGGGCTCTTGGTGGGTGCCAAGAGATGATCTAGTTGGAGGGGACTGGAACACCTTGGCATGGATAACGTTGATGCACTATGTAGTCGCCAGTACTCAGTAATGGAGGAATGACAGGAGTGGCCTTGTCCATGGCCCCGGTCGAGCCGATGGCCGGGATCTTGGGGGTGCGACTGTGCTGTGGGAAAAGAATATGGTGAAGCACTTTACCGAACATAATGGCATTTACTATTTCTATATATGGAGACACCATACAGAAGACATTAAACATGCAGTGGTAGGTTAAGCATTCAGACAGAGTGGTTGCACCTGCGACGTCACACCACACTGATCCTCAGCCGAACTCCCTGACAGTCATTCGACCTAGTATTCATGATGAGAACCCTCTATCCACGGTGGGAAGGGCATCGACTTCACGATATTGGCACAGATCCATGATTAAATGTATGATGCCCAAGTTCGAGCTCGGGAGCACCGCAGAGAAGGATGTAGAGCTTCTGTAGGCGGTGAGCATGTATGAGATTATGCAGAGTAACGACACCCTGGATACCACCTATGTGAATGTTGAGTACCGGGTCCTAGCTCCACTGGCTTGTGGACCGGCATACTATGCAAATGGGAAAGGGTGCTATGCCGTGGGGTGAAATGAGGGCTTAACAGATTTCAGGTTCCAACCAAACATGGAAATGCATTTTGTGGTGCTACTCTTCTCCATCGTCGAGAACAGACACGTGAACCCGTCCTTGATGCGGGACAAGCCTTTTCATCCGGTTGTACACTGAACATCTTACTTGTGTAATGATGCCCTCTCAACGACTTCAGGTCTGGCATGACGAGAACAACCAGGAACCAAAACGTGCAGGCTCCTGACAGCGAATCTTACATGCAGAGTGAGAGCACATGCAGTTCCAGGCCATGGCTAACCCGTGGCCAAAGTTGGCATTGCAACAAGGTGCATCGGATTGTGTAGCTGTATCAGTCTTGGTTCAGAATGGAGGGGTGGTCCAGGCGGTGGGGGAGCTAGAGGACGTTAAAAGTGTGGTGGCTGGCATGGGCCTCTATTTCAATTTCGCAGCTTAAAAAATTATATTAATTTATATGGAATGAAATCATCATATTTTATTATTTATTTCGTTTCATTACATATAGACACATAATTTAAAGATAATAAAAGAATACAATTTTAACCATTTTATGTTCAAGTATTCTGGCGTGAATGTGCACCTTTAACTTGTTTCTCTGCTGCGCGCAACATACAGTTTTACAATCACTTTTACGAACTGTATGTTAGCACCATATATTCGTACACATGTTCCCAAATCAGTTACATCCATAATATATATTGATATTTATATATTATATCTAAAATTGTTTTTCCGATAGCGGCTGTAATTGGTTATAACCAGTTGGAAATCGGCTGAGCGTTGTTTACATACAAGCTCTAATACATCGCCTAGAATATTCCACCGTCTTGGTTGAGTTGAACGAGCACACACGCACTCACGCACTAACGTATCTCTTCAAAGTCCAATATCTTGACACGTGTTACCCATCGCCTCCGGTATGCGTGATCGAGTCTGTTAATAGGAGTATATAACACTATACAATTCTGAACTATTAATGACAATGTTCTTAATATTGAAATAATCTGACGCCCCGATCCTATAATAAATTCGGAATTCTTGGGCTATAGACGTATAGCTCAGAGTGGTTAAATCTATTGCGTTATATTTACAATGTAAATCACCACAAATCATTAATATACGTGTAACGCTTACAAGTTCTATTTCAGCACATCGTAAATGCGGCTTGAGTTTTCAATATTTCTGAACTCGTTACCAAGTACGGGCCAGCATTAACTATAAACATACGCAATCAACTTTTAGTAACCCTTGTAATTATTTCATCAAATTACAAATACATTTAATGAAAATCATTCAAAACGCATTCTCTTAAAATGAATAATGAGGATAAATGCAGCAAGAGTTTGCGAGTTCTGTAGATGACACATTTAGACTGCACGCGCGCATATTATAACATAAAGGCTCCCACTGGTGGACTTTATTTTATTGGTGTTAAGACAGGCAGGAGCCATTGATGGAAATCCAGATCAAGACATAATCGGTCAGGCTTCTAATGCTGACATGAGTCTGGAAAAATTCCTGAAAATAATTTTACCTCTGAAACACATAACACGTTGTTGAGTCATGCTAAGAAAGAGTTAAAAAGTCCATGTAAAAAACAGTGGAAAGCACAGTGAACCATCAAGATGTTGACCGCATTGCTATGACCGAGTCAGATCAGCTCATAATGTGGTACAAGATAGCGCAGCCAGACTTGGAGCATGCTAAGTTGGACTATGATAGTCACCGCTATACCTATCCTTTCCGTTAGAAAGGAATGTTATTTGATGCCTAGGTTCGACGAGGATAACGTTGATGTATTCTTTGAACGATTTGAATCGGCAGTAAGATTTTGTGGTTGGCCGATGAATTTCTGGTCGCCCCTTGCCAATACGGTTCTACCTGACAGAGGGCTTGACGCTATTAGTAAATTATCGCCAATTGATCGTGACGATTACGAAATCTTGAAGTCAACGGTCCTCGGAGAATATTCTTTAACAGCTGAACAATACAGGCTAATATTCAGAGAATGCGAGTGGGATCGTCAAAATCAATAAGGGAACGCACTCGATTTTAACGTAGATCTCTGAGAGGATGGTTATTAGCAGCGTGTGTCATTGACGATTTCGAGAAAACTAAAGAGCTGCTCATAATGGAACAATTTAAGGCAAGTATCTGTCCCGATGCACGTCGTTACTTAGAGCTCCATTATGAAGTAACCAACGTTGACCGTGCAGCAGAGCTTCTCGAGAGACATTTTGTCATGAACCCAGATAACAACTGTACATCTTCAACACCACCCAAACAAGTTCCTCAAGAGCAAACAGATTTCAAAAAGCACAAAATGTATAACAAATCTGCTAAATGCAAACGCTCATCTCAAATTTCGAATGAAGAAACGGCTCACGTGAGGGATTCTAAAAATGCACGCCTAGGAAACGAAAACGTGCCAGGAAAGCGAGAGACTGTTAACATGGTGTCTCTGATACGGGAGGCAGTCGTTGAACAAACTCCTCCTCAGACAAAGACCCAATTACGTCCTGCGGGAGTAAATGTGCTGAATGTGTCCACGAGATGCGTTTCTTGGCAGGCACCTGTGCGCATCATGGAAGACAGGCCGTGCTATCATTGTGGAAAAGCTGGACACACAATCAAACGGTGCCCAGGATTAATATCAGCCAAGAGCAAGCAATATGGCTCTTAAAATATCAAAATCCAAACATGACAAGTGCTGTTATCTTTGTGTATGTGGGGATCACGTGGTTAAAATGTGCGCACATGCCAAAATAACAAAGAGCAGGCGTGTAGCGAATAGTCTTGAATCTTTTAAAAGCAAAGTATTACCAACAACTATTGGTTTAGCCACACCGCAATCTTTTCGAACAAAGTACCATAGCAGATAACGATCCACCGCTGGAGATTTTCGGTAACTGTTTTCAAACTGGTAAATGCAATACCACAGGTTGAGTGGTGTATCGTCTGGGCGTTTGGCGCGGGCCAGTGCTTAATTTATCACTCAACGTGGCCTTAGTGTCCAAATAACCACGATGTTAAGGGGGAGGCCCTTGCATCGCCTATTTGCGTTAGTCATCATAGGATGCAGCCATACTCATGGTAAATTAGTACTCCAATACTAGTCACTTGGAGAGATTATCAAATAGGGAGAAGCATGCAGCCGGCAAGGTATGTTATTGAGTTGATATTAAAGCGTGAATGACTCAGAATGGCAGGCTTGAAGTGTAAGTAAATCTTCTTATTGAGCTGCCATTAAACTCTCATTGAAGTTATTCCCTGCTGCCAGTCACTGAGGTTAAATTATCTTAAGCAATTCAACACATAAATTATATAAAAATACAAACCAAAATAGAGGACTGATAGCAGTCGTCCGGTAAGGGAGCCCAATACCACCAGGAATATGGTGGTGGTACCGATGGCTATGTTTTAGCTAAAAGTGGGTGAAAATTCACGAATCTGAGTGCGCACTCAGATTGATCCATTGTTCGCCCGTTACTGGTAAGATGTCCATTATAGGTAACTGACTCTGGACGCCATCTTGAGCCACCAAAATTGAGCAGGACAAAAGACCTGGCACATTAAAACATGTAATTATGTCATGCAGATATTACCCTGAAGGCACACAATTTGACACATGATAATGTCTGAGATATCAGCAGTTACCACCAGTGAAATTCCTGGCTCAAAATATCAAATGAGATTCTTGAACTCTTCTTTGCGTCACGGCGTGACGACAGAGGTAGAATCAATGAAAATTAAAGGATGGTTAAAATGTGGCTCTTTTAGTCTTTAAAAATGTTGAACTAAAGGGAGCACATTCACATCATTACAATCAATTCCGGTTTCCGTACCGTAAACAGGAAAAATTATGGTCAGTAGGCATGTAATAAATCTGGTAATGACCACGTGATATAAATTTGGCCCACATATTTATGAATGAGGTTCCTCTCATTTTCTGCTAAATTTTATTCATGATTACATGATGCCATCGAGATATGGTTTTGGTAATCACTTTTGAGCACACATGGCCTAATGGTTTAATGTTAAAAAGGGAGACACATCCTGATAGCAATGGTTATAGTAATGCATGCTTACCTCCCTTAAAGTAACAACCCCATTTCTTTATTTATAGCAAAGTATAATGATACCAATTTCAAATTACTCCAAGCCGAAATAAACACCATTATTATGATAATACAATCTGTTTTCTCAAGAACCAAGCCCGTGGATTTTCTTAAGTACTTTACTATCATTTACCTTAAGATATATAGTAGTAACAATAAACAATAGTCATTTTCCATGCCATTACAAAGTGTGCAATCTCAACTTTGACATTTGAAGACAGCCGAAATCTCCACGACATTGGTAATGGGCCATTTTTGCTTAACGGTGGGCATAAGCCCCCGACTTGCCTAACTCTGGATATTTTTCGGCAATTTATTTCCGACTTCGCTAGTTGCGTCTAATTCATCGTAACGAGCTAGGAACTATGGATTCAAATTGGGGAACTTGATTTTTCGTTGATTTTTCTTACAATGAGAGAAGTTTTGATCCAGTTTCTGAAGTTTGCTATTTGCGTAGATTCTTTTTCAGATAGTATACTCTTTAATATATTGTACAGATGATGGATTATAAAGTAACAATATCGATACTGTATATGTTTTCTTAAGTATCGTTTTCAGGAAAATGTATGTTGTGCATAAATATTATGTTTTTCATTTGACATTAACAATTGGACAAATTATAGTTTATTATTTTCTTTTATTTGTTTTATGTTTCTTCTGATCTACCTAGATACACCCTTTTTGTATTTTATTAGGAAAATATGAATATTTTTCACAAAGTATTTTTAAGGTTCACGTGAATCAATAAATAGTGGAATTTCACTTAAAGTATTCACGTCTCAAGAAGATTTTTATTTTTTACTTTCTTTCTATAAAATTAAGCTTAAACCATTTAATGTTTATTTAGGTCTAATTTAGCTTAAATAAAATGAATACGTTTATAAGTAGTCCCAACTATTGATAGAAAGTTCTACTTTTAATAAATGTTAACATTTTATAACCCCACATTTAATGTTTGTCTTTAAAATATGACAACAATTTTTTTTGGTCGGGCCATGTGTCGACTATTGCTATTAGATGATCGTGAGATCATACATAGCAATCGTATTTCCATGCACACACGTTAGCCTATGCCATTCGCAATATGGTTGGACTTCAAATCCGCTATAATATAAGCAGACAGGTAACCATCCAGTCTTGCTCGCATTCTTGTCAATTTCATGGAATGAATTACTTCATGTCAAGTATAAAAGCGTAGGTGGTATTCGTAATCAAGATTTACACACATGTAATTTGATAACACTTAATGATTAGATAATTATAATTGTTAATGTGATTATGTTTTAATCAACATAGATTTCCTTATTTATAATAGGTATGGAGTCTAGGTTGATTATTTTATTAATTATGTTAGGGGTTACTATACGGCATGCAGTACGACATCCATGTGGTCCCGACGGGACACAATGCAATGTATGTGTGTGTGTTGAACACTGCCTCAGTAGGCATTCGGTGGTTGGCCTTCACGAAGGATTGTCGCAGCTTAGCGAAATATGTGATGTAGGCAGTCATCGTCTCACGTGTACATAATTGTATGCCGGCCATATACACCAGCATGGCTGTGAGGATGAAGTTTCGAATGTTGACGTTTATCTAATAACGTATCCTTGTCATTCATATAAGCACTCATCATACAGAATCATAGATAAGTATGGGTGCCATCTCAGTTTATAGTTCCCATCAACTGCTAGGCAATCTTCAGAACATTTATAGTTCACGCTTCTCTGGTCAAAGCAACGCTAGGCCAGTTAGAGAGCATTATCTGTCACAATATGAACTTTCATACAGAAATCACTCCATGCCTTTGGGCCATCATAATCATCGACTGCACATGATATCATTCTTCATGTATAACCATCTCCAGCTCCCAGTCGCCATTAGCCATATCCAGGTCTCTATCTCCTGGTACCATTATCCATAGCCAGGTCTCCAGCTCTCGGTGCCATTATCCATAGCCAGGTCCCACAGCTCCTGGTACCATTATCCGTAGTCTGGTCTTCAGCTCATGGTCATCGTTATCTGTCACCAGGTATCCGGCTCCTAGTTAACGTAGCTGTAGGCCAGGTCGCCAGCTTCTGGCCATTTCCAGATCAATCACGATGTTAGCTTCTGGCGGCTCACGGCCAGTCATATGCAGCCTTTAAAATTCACCTGCATCGCAAGATAAATTTCGATCAGTTATATTATTTGTGTCACGTGTTCGTCTGGGTGCACCCACATCTATCCGTCATCCTTGATAGAATATCAGAACTCGTATTGTGATCGTCTTCGTCATCGGGACCCTTTCGTCTTCAAGCCACAAGGAAATGACTGTTTCCATCGGGTATTTATAACAACTATGCTGCATTCAGGTGGTATATTGTTGGTTTATTATATTTCAATTCAATATTGATTGTTGCTATAAGTATTATCACGTCAATCAGTTTTATATCTCAAATTTAGATTCTGAACCAAGAACAATAAATCCTAAATTCCAATTGACAAACACCATACATGCAGCTATACAGCGAGGAAGATTATCCAATGAGTCTACATTGACCAGATCGAATATGGATCACATTCAAATTGGATAGGGAGATTTACATGGATCTCATCTTCCACTATTTAGGAGCATGTATGATTCTAAAGTAAACTGAATCGTCTGTGTTATTCTTTGATCGATAAAAGTGACATCGGATAAAAAATCGATTTGATGTGATTAACATCAAAACTCAAAAAATGAACAGGTATTGGATCAGCCAAGATCAGTCCGATAATGATTGATAATGGCTGTTTCGATCTAGATGTGACTTCGTCGGCATAGGGTTCCTATTTAGTTCAAATTAGTTTATAAATAGTTAATAAAAGATAACGTCGATAGAGGGATTCAGCAATTGCAGATTATGAAATACTGGCTCAATAAAACCATTTATCTCCATATAATAAATCATTTATAACAATTATTTTATCACGCAGTACTGATTTAAATTACATAACAAATCACAGACAGAAAAAGCAAGAATCAATGAATATTAAATTATCAAATCTGTCTTTGTTTACTTTCCTCTTAATTATACCCATCTTTTGAATCAATAGGTTAAAGTTCAAATGATAATGCATATCACTTCTCCATACATCGAGCCAATATAAGGAAGTGTTGGAATTTACATAAAATCGGTCCTATAGGCTTTCCTTCATGTAAAAGCGTTAACCATTCATGATGGAAATATTTAGCTACCCCTAGACATCTATTTTATCATTTCCATTTTGGGTTAAGTGTTTTGGCAATACAATATCGGGTCATCATTAAGCGTTTTGGCAATACAATATCGGGCCATCATTTGATTAATGATGTCCTAATCATTACTACAGTTTGTTTTTTGATAACATATATCGACAGTTCGTGTCGTATAGTAATCTGATCCACGCCAACGAAATTAGGAAGAAACCGAGGTGGCTGGATCAGCATTGGTTAACTGTAGTGGGTAGACTTTCTTATCATTTCCAAAGACATTAATGGCCAAACCATTCTACCGCTCGGCAACCCTCAGCTGAGTTATGGGAATCAGCGAATCCTGAGTCACAATGTCCTAAATACTTTGCCGGCCTGTCTTCGCTTACTCGAAGAGGGGAGATCGATGTAGCAGCCACCAATAAGTGGTTGATATCTGGCGATGTTGAGGTACAGTGCATCAACCTGCTCTACTGCCCAGGCAGACCACCCGTGCGCACACCCCCACCACGCCCTGCGAGTGCAGTTCTCAACGCCATGCAGCACATTTGCTGTATCTTCCCCTCACAGCCTCGCTAATATCAGTTGCCTTCAGGATGGCATGCTGCTTGGAGCAGAATAGGGGATCTGTAGTGACCTTTTCCCCATCATTCCTCTCCTTATGCAAAGTCACTCTGAGGGCGAGACAGAACTTCACCCCTTCAGGGGTCGAGGTGTCGAGGACCTCCTACACAAACTTCATCGCGTTCTTATCCTGGTTCTTATCTAGGAACGCTGCTAGATCTTTTTCCTCCTATGCCCGGGAAGTACTCATCCCCGCAGATTGTTCTGGATGGCATACTGTGTTTCTACAAAGACCTGGAGTATGTCTTCCTAGAAACACTCTTCAGGAGAGCGATCAAACTTCTCAGGCTTGTGTGGAGCCAGTGCTAGTTTCTTGGGGATGGCTGATTACCTCGTTCCACCAGCAGTGGGTGGCGTTCACTTCCTACATAAAGGCCACTTCCCACGCAAAGTTCGCTTCCTACATGAAATTCGCTACCTACATGCAGCCAAAACAGGCTTTCTGAGTTGCGCATGTGTGGGTGGCGATGTTCCGACACTTGCGGTGGTTAGAATGAGGGGATGAGTTTGGTTCTCATGAATGAGAGCTACAAGGCTCCCTGCATAGGTGATAGGGCTAATAAGTCACTCCTGTAGCAATCTCGTCAAGTTTTGTACGACCATATATGTCCATGGTAAGGTCTTATAAAACTATGGGCGTAGCTTTAATTGGAATGTCCAATGCTCTGCCAGGTGTTATGCAGAACTATCATGGCCATTATTATCTATTATAAACACGATATCCTCTGCGCTGGCGACTAAACACAAGACATGACTACGTGTTTCTATGATGTTGGGGCAGATCCTGCACACCTCTCACGATGAGTGCCAGTTTGAGGGCTTTGTAGTGTGATCACTAATGACAGGTGGCCACTAAATGCAGGTGGATACTAACGACAGGGAATACCTGCCATAGGTTTCATTAGCTGCAGCCATCAAGGTAGGTGGTCAGTAACGCATATCGTCGCCAAGGAAGGTAAAGCGCATAACCACTGAGGAGATACAGGTGATCACAAAAGGCAGGTGGTCACTAAAAATAGGTGATGCTTATAACCGCTGATGATATGAAAGTGGTCACTAAAAACAGGTGAGGCTTATAACCGTTGAGGCTATAGAGGTGGTCACTAAAGCAGGCGAGGCTTATAACCGCTGAGGATATACAGGTGGTCACTAAAGATAGGTGGCTCTATAGTTGGGTGGTTGTGGATTGAGTGGATATGGGGGCGTTTATATCTGTCTGTGGTTGTGTGTTATGTGTGGGTAGTGATATATACAGCCTGAAAGATGGGCAGACATGTGGACAGACAGCCAAATTAGCAACATAACATAAATTTGAAGGTGCTCTATATTCTTGCACAGAAACAATAGGCCTACTTGTATAGGCCTACTATAAGGATAATACCCATTCCGATCAATATGTTATGAAAACACGTCTGTCGTCTTCAGATCGCATGTGAAAATAACGCACACAGATGTGTCGTGATATCAGATCAACTAGGTGTGTGTGACGGCGTACACACAACTTACTCACGGATTTCGAGACAATGGTGCTTCTTTAAAGCATGGGAACCAACTCGATTATACACATATTGTGATAGCTCGGACACGCATGGGCGAGTTTTGCAATTTTTCTAGAATACACATACTGGCCAAATACAAGTAGTTGTGTTAGTCTCTGATTATGACTACGCGTCAGTGCCATGCTCGCCTAGGACAGCGAGCTCACCTGCTGGTTGGAACCATATCTCGAGTCTCATAGAAATATTCTTGTTTGGGATCACTATATCAACCAACATCCCACTATTCACGTTTCCCACTGGTAAAACGCTATCAAATGGAGTGTTACATCTAGGTAAATTGTGGGTGGAACAGGGAATAGGTGAATTGCTCGACTCAAATTGTGATTATTTTAATGATAATTGGGTATGTTTCACCAATATATTGTAACAGACAATACCACATTATGGTATGAAACGTAGTCTGCTAATTGAACAAATTACATTTTCGTCTATGCTGAACTAACTTAAAATACTAAAGTGACTCGTTATAGGAGTCATAACCTTCATCATCGTCTTCCCCAAACTGTTGAGCTACCTCCACCTGCAGTGCGGCTACCGTTTACTCATCGTACTCATCAATGAGATCTTCCTCAGTGAGTTGTCTATAAAATGCTAACTCATCAGCCACACCCATCAGTGGAATATTATGTAAGTAGTCGAATGCATTTCCATAAACTCCTTATAATAGTTTAACTCGTCCTTAACTGTATTTTGGGCCTCAGGCTGCTCCCGGATGTGAAGCCACTCATCATCCGAGATTTCAAACTAGTTGTCCTCCTCACCCCCATCCTCCATTACTCAGTCACACGCGTCATTAATATCGAAGTTATCATCCATGACTTCTCGCGGTTTGGTCTTTAGAATTGCGTTTCTCTAATGGGAGGGGTTGATAGTCAGCAGTTTATAAATGTATGATTTAATACCACAGCAAACCCCAGACCCTAGATTATTTTTTGTCTTCCTTAATTTTTTCTTCTTCCCCTCATCGAGATATTCTCGTTGTAACTCGATAACATCATCTGCATCAAAAGATCATTAGCAGATGATATAAATACTGCCAAAGATGTCCTTGCCTCGATTCTTATCTCTAAATTGCCCAGATTAAGTCGATGGGTGTGAGCTGCAGTATGTATGAGCGTATGCTAGTGTCTCATTAACGCTTGGGCAAGTCTGGGATGCAGCCTGGGAGGGTGGAACTGGGGTCAGTCGTGTAGCCGATCAGAGTGGTCTGGAGGCGTGGCCAATAGGCGTGGTCCAGAATTGTGTGATCTATAGGTGTGGTCTATAGGGTGTAGACTATTGGTGTGGTTTGATGGGTGTGGTCTCATTCCAGTATATAACGTGCGTGTTGGACGTGTGGTCCCACACGATCCTTTATATACTACTGTCACATCCTGCATCTTTGCTGATGCTACAATGATGCCTGCCCTACAGGCGAAAGAGGCCCACAGGCAGTACTATGGACGAAGCGATGGCTGAGCACATGCTAACAATCATCCAGGATCATGTCAGTACCATACAGCCGTAGAGCAGCCTATTCTGCGTAGTTGGTGCTGATCATAGCCCCATCGGCACACAGGAAAAACATCCTGTTGTGCGCCCGCTGGCAGAATATCTCAGTGAATGCTACATAGTTCTGGTGTCGATCTCCGGTTCTGAGGTGTTTGACAACAATAACCAATGGTACAAAGGCCCAGTCCCCAAACACATTACCTCGAGGAGCTGATTGAGAAGCTGCTAGCCGTACACCCATGATAAATCACTAAACATCCACGACATTGCGAGACCTCTACATTTCACCTCCACGTGTGGGTGTACCTTGCTCCGGACCATATAGAGCATCCTGACCCTCGAGGAGACCAAGCTAAACTTTACCGTAGGCATACAGATGGCATCTGAATTGTACCGATTCATATTCAATGGCAAAGAGATGGGGGCACTGTTACACTTCAAGTCTCTTTGGAGAAGGCGCACCCCTACAGCTACAAGATGAAGCAAGCCAGCAAACTCACATGCAAGTTGGGGCGACATGTCGGATTGAGAACCTCGTCAGAAGATTGAGGGGCTTCGTCCGAAGCTTAAGGAACTTCGTCAGAAACGTGAGGAATTTCACCAGAAACTTGAGGATCTTCATCAGGAACTTGCGGATCAGAAAGTTGTCCCTGAAACTCTACATACTGCGGATCAGATTCCATAACCCTCCTCTTCGCGAACATTTTACGGAAGACCCACTTCATCTATGCTGTTTATTGATGTAATCCTGGAAGCCATCTAAGAACAGTATCTGTCTAAAGCATTTTCTTGTTTGATACTGCATATTTAGTATCTAAATAATGGCAAAGATATATTTGGCATTTTTCTAGGTCTATTACCATATTTAGTCATGTTTGAAAATGTGCACATGCCCAAATATGCTAAAAATCTCAAATATCTCCAAAGTGTGGAACTAGTTTCCCCTATTCAATTGCTAGGTGCTTCTTCGGATTCTGTGGTTAGAATTCATGAATTATAAGTCAAACCTGGTCACACAAAATTGCATTACTCTAATTCTCTCACACTAAGTACTGTTATGTAACCAGAGATCGCTTATGTAAGGTCCTACAATCACAAATTGGCCAAAAAGAAAATGTTTTGGAAAGATTCACACAGGAATAATGCGCTTGATAATAGAGACAGGTATTCAAGTCTGAAGCTTTCAAAAATAGTATATTTTTACTTTCGTTTCTACTGTTGTTGCTCAGTCTTGCTCATGAAGTGTTGCAATAACCCTTTATGTGTGCGTGCATGCGTGCGTGCGTGCGTATGTGGCTGTGTGCGTGCGTGCATGCATGCGTGTGTCAGGGCATGATCACTCAGGTTCTGCTTCAGGGATATCGACCAACCTTGCATGACATGGTGTTCTTGTGATCCCAAAGGAATGTAGTTATTTTGGGGATGGGTTAAAATGGCAATGGCAATGTCATGTAAATGGCTGACGATCGAGACTCGGAATAATTGGTCTTTATAATAACATTTTTAAGGTTTTACATATTTAAGTTAATCAATAAAGCTGAATCCATGCCTAAAGGAGCGTGGTTGGAAACACATTTCTCGTTATGGGTTGTTTGCCAAAAATCAGACACACAAACTTGCTCGCAAAATCCTAAAACAGAATCTTTGAAAAGACTTGACTTGACTTTCTCAGCGATTATAAATGTCTCAGAGATGCCAAAGTTAAACCTGTGCAATCAACGATTAATTTCATTAACTATCGACACGCTGTTAGAATACAATGCATTTTATCATAAGGAGTATTACAGTGGGATAGTGAACGAGGAGAACTTTAAACACTCCACCGAAAGATACAAAAAGGCAACCAGCCAACATAATGCGTCGTGCAGTAACACATGATGTTGGATATAACCAATGGTGCTGTATACATACCAAACGAAGTGTCGAAAAAGCAGCGGCAGATCTGGATACTAGGGAAATAGCCCAATGAATTCATTAATCCAAAAGAGTCAAAACAAATCAGAAAACGTCTGCTCGACAAAAACCAAGGATGACATTGTTGACTCGTCACTGGATCATATATGATGACAGCGATCTCCTTTTCTGAGCAGCCAGTCCGGAGCGATATAGATAAAAGCTACCCCTGGCAGTTCAGTGGCTCCCTCCATGACTACCAATCACCTAATATACTGAAAGCTCTGATCACGTGGATTAATGTTGGACCAAGCATCGGATTGGATACAGAGAAAAGACGTTCTCACATTGACCAGGCTGTTGAAAATATTATATACATTATAGTGCACAGTACAAAAACCAATCGCCAATTAAACTATGCACCGAGACCAAGAGCATGAACAGCTTCTATCAAACCAAAGAAACGCAATCTGTTGTTGGATTTGGGCTGTTAGTTCATAAGAAAACCTGAAGCAAGGACATTGTGAACACGTTAGCTACATTGAATTTGTGTATTGATCATGAGAAGGTGCTTACGATAGAAACAGACATACCACATTATGTTATCGAGATGATGTGAATATAATGGTGTGTATATACCACAGCAAGATGTTCCCGTGTACTTCGACATTGGCAATTGCGACCTTAAGAATGACAGTCCCAATGGAAAAGAAGAATGTCATGGCATGGCGCAAATTGTATACAAAACAATGATTTTAACACCACCCGAGTATAAAACCCGACCAGACCAAGTTACTCAAACATTACCAATTCCCACCAGCAATGACGTGTGTAAACCCCGACCCTCCAAATCCTAATTATCTGGCATTTGTATCAGATACAGCTGATGTGGATATTTACCAGACGTGGGTTACCATCTGGTTTCTTACAAAAACAGTAAATCCAAATTCAGAAAATACAACTCCAACATGGACAGTCCATAGCTCCATGATCACTGACGCACTGCCATTCTATCCTGGTCCACCAACAGATTGGGGTAGCATTTATGAGGCACTGCGTATTTACCAGAACATCACTACTACTACTACTAAATCAAACCACGGTAAAACTATAAATACCTTAGAATGCAAGGCATATTCCAAAGCAATGCAACTTTGTGCAAAAGAAAACGTCAACTACAAAGTTGTATTCCAGCCGGGCGAACTTTATATTGTATTCGCTTTCCTCAAAGCAATTAGAAAGTATGTTGAGTGTAGTGGACTAGACCACATTTGTATCGATGATGTAATTTATGGGCCAGCTTCCCTAGACCGGATTCTAATGGGAAAGCATATGAAAGATGCTATGGATGCATGCATGACCATCTGCCTTGCCTTGCATAAACTAGTCATCATACACTTTTTAGTAAATAAATCCTGATGTTGATGAAAAACTAAGGGCGTGTGTATCAGTGTATCTACTGAATTTTGAAAATCAGAATTCAGCTGATCCTACACTTCAGCGTACCAAGTAACTGATTAATAATCTCTGTGAAGCTAAAAGCTTCACGAATGTGCAAAACTATGATAGTTCCTTGACACAACAAACACAGTTTTTCCAGAAACTGCATGGCTATGTACACGGCAAGCCAATTGGAACTTGCACATTTCCGCACTAGATCTGCTGATGCCATGCTTTTTCGTGCATGACCTTCACAACTCTGCCAGAGTCTTTAGCACACAGTTGAAATAGGGTTGCGCGATTTTTGATTTGAAACATCGCGATCGATTTTATATAAAAAAATCGCGATTTTCGATTAAATCGTAGGTCCAAATTCCCAAAAGTATAAACCAGGTTAACAAAACGTTTTTTGTGACCACGAAACGTGGGACTTTGATGGCAATTTCTAGTAAAAGTTGAAATGATAAAAAAAATTGCACAAAATTAGAACACACTCTCATGTGACAAATTCTTAACATCCTACCGTCTATACTTAATGTATACCTTATATCCATCATAGCAGGAGTGCAATTATTAATTGGGACCGCCTAAATCTTGTGTATAGTTTAATAAAAATCGTTTATTTCATCAAAATTTGACATAAAATGTCGAGTAAATATATATATATCCCGCTAAGTTATAGCCTCCGTTTGTAGGACGAGTTCAGCTCATTACCAGAGTAGCGCGAAGATGTTAATATTAGTACATGGGGAGATACTGCGCAAACCATATACATAGGAGAGTAGCTTTGAGTAGCTACGATAGCAACGGCATAAACTCGTCCTATAGTGCAGTTTATAGTTGCTTTAAGAATGTACAATTTACATTTAAGTGTAATCAACAGAATGCACAGTTCAAAATACAGCAATCTGGAATGATGTTGTGTTATTTTCTTTAATTAGGCATAACAACCGAATCAAAAAGGAAAAATTAGTACACCGCCTGAAATCGCTAAAGGAATTAAAAAGAATTATGTTCGGTGATTATTGCCTAACACTCTGCAACTAAGTACATACTTGGTATTTCACGACAGACTCAGGGTCTACAGCAAAAGAAAGAAGATTATATGGCGATTCGACGGAGTAACTAGCTGGTTTTCTCAATGACAAAGGTGTTACCTCACTATTGTTAGCTGGTTTATCATAGAGCTTTGATTAAGACTTAGTGAACACGAATGGATATAACTGTATTCTTTTACTGCTGAATGGTGAGTTTTAAAATCTTATTGTCTCCTCAATTTGTTCATGATTTTTCGATTTTTTTCAATTACATCGTAGAAAATCGCGATTTTTTTTTCAATTACATCGTAGAAAACCGCGATTTTTTTTCAATTACATCATAGAAAATCGAGATTTTTTCCAAAATCGCGATTTTCGATTAAATCGCGGAATCGAGCAAGCCTAAGTTGAAAGGGAAAGAGCCAGATACGTGGCGGTATTTATATGGAACTTTTTCACTCAATAAATGGGTTGCAGCATTTAGTGCTATTGGCCCAGACCATGGTATCGAACAGAAAACCCATGCAATGAAAGTATTTGGTGGGTTAGCAGTCTCTTAGTTAACTGGACATCCGTGTATAGATTTGGTATATTCCCCCTATGTTGAACAGGATATGTGCTGAAATTTTCCTGTCTTACGAATTATACGAGTACATATCATTATCTATTCACTGGTTCGATGAATTCTCGTATTATGCCCAAAGTTAGTAAGATGAATGGCATTCGTGGGACCTTTGATGTCAGTTTTGTCAATTCACAATCAATCCATAATTTGATATCAAAAGTCATCTTGTCCGACAAAGCAGAGGCAAATATGTTGAATCACAGGCTCATTTGAGAAGATCTGTACAACACCTTTATGGATGACCGAATAACTGGTGAAATCGGTATTTCGTCTAAAATGAAGAAGATGAATCCTCTCACATTTAACTCTTCTGCAATGACTCTAAAAAACGTTAGAGGGGCATATGGGGCGTATGGTAGAGCACAAAGAAGACTGTGCACTTATGTAGCACATCCTATTAGTCTCGAAGAAACAGCGTTAAGTCGATAAACTTATAGGACAACATGAATGTTCAGTCACATCACGTTCTCTATTCAGCTTTGATGGAAAATTCGTACCATATAATGATAAATGCACACTTCTGCATATTATTGGGGATGCAGCTGGCAAGCCAAAGCCAAATACGACGCAGTCTTCAAAAAACAATATTGATGATTCCATAGTAGGTACTACACAATTGTAACATACCAATGCTACTAAAGTATGTATGATTGATGGTATGTCATTAGTAAATCAGATTGAGAAAACAAAATAAATTAAGACATGTGCAGATTTGAGTGGGTCGTCCATCGATAAACCGACTGGAAAAAAGGGAAGGATTTACCGAGATTCGATTAGCCTTCGATAGATACACGGAAGAGTCTTTTAGAGGAGCAGAAAAGAGAAAAGCGAACATCTAGAAAAGTCATTCGTTACATCATAAATGAGTCCACGTCCATAGTATTTACATCACACTCAAATAGGTATTGTCACACATCGGGACACAGAAGGATCCAATGGTGTATCTTGCTCAACATACAGTCACTGCTTTAACAGAAATGGACAAACGCTTTGCTGTCACATCTGACACTGATTGTGTATCTAATAATCCCGAATATCCAGAAATCATTTGCGATCATGATAAATGAGGAAGCTGATACACGTCAGCTCTTATAAGCAAAGAACATCTGCGCAGGCCACATTTCGTCTGACTTTTTGCATATATCAATTTTTTCAGATTTGCTCATATGACATTGGTTATATTTTATCTGATTTTATACTTAAAAGCAAGGAGTTCGCCATAAATCTGGATGAAAGGTTAACAACATGTTTTTATTTTGTACAGTATTCTGTCTTGTTTTCCTGTTGCTCAGTTACTCTCAAGAGTGTGTGGTTTAGATGTTAAAATTTAATTCATAAAAATGTGTATGCCTCGTGCAACAAATCTAAAACGTTATTTTGAAAATCCCCATCAATAACCTCACGCAGACATTGCTGTTGTAAATTTTAAAAATAGTCAAATTTCAGGTGTGTAACCCTGGCGGTGTCGAGGACCCGCCCCCTCCCTATCCCACCCAGTGTGTTTGACTTCGAGAGCGTTATAAAATGAGGTAAGCCTCGGCTGCATATGCGATTTGTTAATAAATGCCGAAATCGGTAATAATCTTTGTATATTCGTTGATAACATTAATCATCTCTTTCTTAAGATTAACCTTGCGTATGAAAACGCGTATTACAGATCTTGAAACCTTATTAATGGAATTTCGTCTCCATGTGAGAATCATAGGTGAAAAATGGTCTGCGAATTATGGTACCGATATATATATATATATATATATATATATATATATATATATATATAAAGTGATTGTTCGCACACGTTTTCGTATCCCTGCGATTCGCAGTTGCCAAAATGTATAACATAGTCACCATTAGTGTCAGTTGGTTGCAACTGGGCCAGCTCCTTCAATTGTCTAATCATTTCGGCGATTTCTGCTTCCGTCGAGTAGACATCTTAGTAGCTGCTCAGCTATCAGGAGCTTCTCACCGAATGCGAAATTGCCATCGTCGGAATCGCCAATGTCAGTTTTGAAGGCGCATTCTAGGCGGCGATGACTCTTGCAGGATTCGAACCACCTTCTTCTCATTCTGCTTTATCCTCTCGGGACCGCTTTTATCCTTCCTTACGAATGATCTCTATCACGATAGGGTGCTGTGTGAAAATAAAACGGAATACTCTTGGGTTAATAGTGATATAATAAAATAATAAGAATAATAGTAATAATAATGTAGCGGGTGAAGTTGAAGATGTGTTGGTTAAATTGTGAGCAGAAAGCGTCGCTACGTCGCAAACATCCAAACAAATTACTTTCAAAATATTTCTCAGAATGTTTCATGAAATGCTGAGGTAGATATTCATCACATGTGGAGAGTATATGACCAGGTACAGTGGCCAGACTTAACTAATAGAAAATAATAGTTAAAACTAAAAGTTATTAATTTGATTCAATTCAATTTAATTCAGAACGTTGATATGAAATGTCCGCTATCGCTTAAGATTCTTCAATTTGAGCAAAATCTAAGATGAGCCTTTATAACAACGACAACAACGACGACGACAACGACGACGTCAATGACAACAACAGCAACAACAACAGCGAGGACAGCGTCCAGATGTCAGTTACCAACGTTGGCGGTTATGGTCCTCTATCACAACTGCACACTGCCAATGAGTGCATTAACTACGAGCTGCTAAAGGCATCAGCGAGACACACTATTGACATTTACTACAGCGAGCGCAATAATAATAATAATGATAATAATAATAATAATAATAATAATAATAATAATAATTAGAACGCATTTACTGAAGTAACTGTAAATCTGCGATGGCTGGCCATTAAGGAGTAGTATAAGCCCTCTTCTCATATGATCATTGAACATGGCTGATGCTGATCTGATAAAACGTCAAGTGTTGCCGCAGTTCCAAGAGCCATAGTTGAAATTACCATAGTTTTACACAGGGTATGGAAAAGCTGATTTCTTGAAAACCGATAGCCTTGACCCTAAAGTATAAAATAATGTGTCCTGATATGATGTAGTGGAATCTTTTACCAAAATCAAGGAAAATGCCATTAAATGTCAAATAAAGGAGAACTCAATGAATTAAAAGTAAAGAGAGGCAATTCATGCAATTTTTGTTTTTGGCATGAATTACCTCCCTTAACCTGTTCAAATTGATTGTGTCAGTGCAATATGATGTATTCGATTCTCATGATGGTTTGAAAGTGACCCGTCCAAGCTCACGGTCAATCAGTGGTCAAAGTGACCAATTTTAGTTTTTGGCATGAATTACCTCCCTTTACCTGTTGGAGTTGATTGAGGCAATTAAATCTGGTGAATTTCGATTGTTTCTGACTACCTGGGCAAAACAAAATTCATTAATTTCTCCTTTATTTGACATTTGATGGCCTTTTCCTTGATTTTGGGTCGGACTACGGATACTGGAAGGATGTTAAGTGTCAACATGATTTGCAGAAACCTTAAGGGGAGTCGCTATCAAAATATCACTCCCATACATTTTCTTTGGGGCATTTTGGGCACAGATAAGCGTATTCCTCGCAAATTATTCACTGGATCCAAAAGAAAAATAAAAACATCCCAGGCCGTAAGGTGTACTGAAAGTGTCTCAAGTTTGGAGGATTTAAATCGCAAATAATACTCAATGGACCAGGAAAATCTGTCGGTGTCAGATGCGGGTTAACATATGCTAGAGGTTTGTTAAGTTTCTCCATGATCTACAAGAAACTATAGGACGAGTTGCTGTCCAAATAGCACTCCCTTACATTTCCAACTGGACTTTTTGGACAAGAAAACCTGGAATTGTCTGGAACCATAGAGCAGATCCAATTTCTGTAGATGATCTATACATGCCTGGTGCGTACTAGAAATGTACCCAGTTTAGATATAATATTTCCAAAACTGGATCAGTTATCATCACATCAATTTCCAATACATTCCATATTGACATATTTGTCTACGATACAAATATTTTAATATCTCATGAACCGTTCAGGATATCGGAGTTCTGTAAATGGTGTCCGAGAGGCAATTCCGTCCCAGATCAGGCAATCTAAATGCTGAAACAATCGGATCATAATCCCGTCATCTATCAGCAAATCAAGGAAATATTGTTTAGTGTGCAGATTTGCAATACTAGAAATGTTAATATGTCCACTAACGATTTTATTTTAGTAATCAATAGTAGCCTTGGTATCTAGGGATGTAAAAAATGGCAACACTCTGACAGGGACAGAAGAAAGAATTCCCATGATGCCAAATAATTGTTTTTATGCAGCATTTTCTCAAAAACGGGACACTGAACTGAACAGATTTTTTTGGCCAACTTGCGGGTCAACAGATCCTAGAAATATGGTATGTTTCAAGATGATCCGGAAAAATCCTAGGAGAAGTCGTGACCGAATATTGCTCCCATACGTTCCCTATATTCATTAGAGCTGAAAGAACGGGTTGCTGGAAGTTACATCTTTTGGCCATAGAGAGAACGTTACCTTTCCTAGCAGCTGCAGGTCACAACAACTATGCAAAATGTTGCCGGTTGTATCTTCAAGACTGTCAGAATTTATGTGAATGTTTGGAAGAACCAATACAAAATGGAGAATTCGCGATAAGAGGAAGAAAAGCCGATTCTGGAGTGGAACCTGGTCAGATATGACCATAGAACAATCACTGATGAGAGCAGGGAAGATTGTAGGTGGACTCATCAATATTACCCACAAAGACTCTGCAAGAAAAATTTGGTTACTCACTGCACATGCTGTTGCTATGTACACTGATGCTCTACGTTGCCGTACCAGTAAGTGTACTGGGTCCTGGTCAGAACAACATAAAGGGATGCATCCAGGAAACATTAGAAAGGATTTGGAAGACATGGAAACCTTCAAGCAATTCCTTTTAAGGAACAACCCATTCAGATCTGGCCAAGATAGTGAGCTCAGGAACATTGCAACTGGAGTAGTAGCTGATGAGCGCGTCAATGTAGATAATGCCCTACAAATTGGGACCACAATCCAAGAAAAACTGAATGAGAAGAAATTTGGCGATGTAAAGTTTAAGAGGGTAGAACAAGCTAAAACGTTTGCTGCCATGCGAAAGCCCCTCAAAATATCTGGTGATGAAGTCCGAATGTCATCACAGGAGCTGTACCATCGATTTGTGTCCATGTCATATGTCAATAGTTGCCCTCCTGACAAAAGTGTGTTTTCACATGAACTTGCAACTGTATCGCCTGCACTGTTCAAAGATGGCGGGAGTATGAGGAAAGCAAATAAGGCGGATATGGCTAAATGTATACTTGAGATGGATACAGAAATCACATCAGAGACAGTTGGACCAGCATCTAAAGTGCTGAATGGATGTGCTCTTTTGCACAAACTGGTTTGGGCCAAGACTGGCACTGTGGAGGATGCTTGTGATGCATATGTGTGCTCTGTTGTCACCCATTCTTCATATGGTCTTCCTCTTTGGGTAGAGTTTGACAGCTATGAAGTGGCAACAATAAAAGATCAGGAACAAAAGCGACGGCGAAAGGAGAAAATGTTCCCAAATGTTGTTGTGGAGATGAAAACACCAATACCTGGAGACAAGAAGGCATTTCTTTGAAACAAAAAGAACAAGCAGGGTTTGATCAAATTATTATCTCAGCCCCTTCAGAAGGCAGGCATCCATGTAGAGCATGCTGGTGAAGAGGGTGATGCTGATGTTTGCATAGTTAAGAAGGCAATGGAATTGGCAAAAACATATGAAAATGTTATTGTTGTTGCTGATGATACAGACATTTCTGATAATGTTGATCCACCACACAAATTATGGGAAACATGTTTATATGCAGACCAGACAACATACCATTGCCATTAAAGTTGCAAAGGAAGTGTTAGGGAGAGAGATGTATATGTGTTTGCCATTTGCTCATGCTATGTCAGGCTGTGATACAACGTCTGGAATGTATGGCGTGGGGAAACTGAAGCTCATGAAATTGCTCCAGTCATCACAGCAGTTACGCGCAGATGCGCTGGTCTTTGGTGACACAGAAACACCTAAGGAAGTGCTTCTAAAGGTAAGAGAACATTTTGCAAAGAATTTGTACATAGGGGGAACCAATGCTGAAGGACTCAATGAACTTCGCTATTTAAATGTGGTATCATCGAAATATGTACCTTTTGAGAGAATACCACCTACCAGCAGAGCTATGTACTATCACTCGCCACGTGTACATCACCAAGTAAGCACATGGCGTCATCTTCAAACGATTCTCCAAAAGGAAGAGTTCAGATACAAAATTGAAGGTGATGCCGTAGTGCCGGTAATCACTGATAAAGCAGCAGCACCAGCAGATATATTGGCAGAGATCAGATGCTCCTGTAAGAGCGAGCGTTGTGTATCTTGTACTTGTGCCAAGAGAGGAATTCCATGCAGCATACACTGCAAATGCGAGGGGCAATGTATAAATTATCACATTGAACTTTAGCAGAATATTACTTGGTGGAGCCAACCGTAATCTGCTGACTCTATGCACCATGCATAATTTTATTTATATCTGCCATCCTGACACGTGAATTATGATGAATAAATTACCATAATAAGCATATGTTATTCTGTAAAAATAATATCAGAATTCAATTTCTTGACCCCAAATCATTAACTTTAGAGGCTTCAATCGCCACTCTAGCTTATATGGTAACTGGACTATCTAGAAATGTCCAATTTTCAGCCATTTTGGCGGCCATTTTGATGTTTTTCCGCTATTTTGAATACATTACCATAATAAGCATCTGTTATTCTGTAAAAATAATATCAGAATTCAATTCCTTGACCCCAAAACATTAACTTTAGAGGCTTCAATCGCCACTCTAGCTTATATGGTAAATGAACTATCTAGAAATGTATACTTTTCGGCCATTTTGGCGGCCATTTTGACGTTTTTTCGCCATTTTGAATAAATTACCACGATTAGCATGTGTTATTCTGTAGAAATAATATCAGAATTCAATTCCTTGACCCCAAAACATTAACATTAGAGGTTTTAATCGCGACTCTAGCTTATATATAAACTGAACTATCTAGAAATGTATAATTTTCAGCCATTTTGGCGGCCATTTTGAATTTATTGCTAAAAAAAGCATTTTCCCCAATTGGGATTCATGGGGAATTTGTTGTGGTCTTAATTTAGATACACTGGAAGAGGTATGGGCAAAAATCTGGTTGTTACTTAAAATGTCCTGGTCCATTGTCATTTCTTACTGATAATAATAATAATAATAATAATAATAATAATAATAATAATAATAATAATAATAATAATAATAATAAGAATAAGAATAACGATCCTGAGAAAAAACTATAATCTGCGATAAATCACAGATTAATAATAATAATAATAATAATAATAATAATAACAATCTTTATTTACGGAGGGTAAATCTTCAGCTAACTGATCTTACAGAGGCCTCACAAAAATAAATATATGTATACATACACACTATATACAAAAATATATATATGTCTACAAAATATACAAACTAATTATTACAATAGAAATATAAAAACTAAAATGTGGATGTAAACTAATATTATTATCTGTAATTTATAATCACTAATCACTTATTATCATTAGTATTACTACCACCATTAGTATCACTATTATAACCATTATTCTTATCGTCGTCGTAGCTGTCACAGTAGCAATTCTTATAAGTCTGTCTGTCAGTCGGTCAGTAATCGGTCGGTCGGTCTGTAGGTCGGTCGCTCTGACTCTCTGTATGTCTGTCGGTCGATCGGTCTGCTGGTACATCTCGTCAAAGCGCCCAAAACCTGGTAGTTGTTGCTATTACCATTACCTTATGATATGACTATGCATGCAGGTGCTCACGCACACAATCTTGTGTACTCACACGCACACTCGCTCACATACAGGCATGCACCCACTCCGGCACTCACATAGATACTCGCGCACTCACACATCTTATATACAATGCAATAAGCAATTAAAATAATAGTTATCATGTTTCACGTTTTACTTATTTACACTTAACCATCTCAACACTGAAATCCCAGTATTAACATTCAAATGCAACCTAATAGGTAAGTTGTTGCATACTTTGCAAATAATTTGGCCGAAATTCGTTAGTGCCTTAGACAACAACAACCTCCAGTAAAATTAGCAGCAAAATATGCTACTGAGATTATCTGACATTATAAAGTTCTGAAGTACGTATCTGGGTGTTTTTCATGTTCAAATGACTAGGAAACATCGGCCTACAAGAAGTAGAAATAAATCTTTTTTCTGGTAATCTAGGTACGTAGCGATACGGGAAATGTTAAGCATTGTTCCGATTGTTTTTTGTCAGCCATATTAGTTCCAAAATATTCAACTATTTTTGACGAATTTCTTAATGACATACAATTCGTACAATTGCAAATAAACAAAGACCAAGTAAATTGGCCATTTTAGCAGTCAAATTAGTATCAAAATATTCAACAATTATTAAATTGTAGATCTAAAGCCCTGTTCTTACTAGAGTCGCAACCCGGAATATTACCATACCTCACTGTGGCAGTACGCTGGTTAAGTCTCTAGCGAGAACACGACCTATGACTGACACGCAATTCGTATCGTCACATCAGCCGTTCACGCATTGCGCTTTTTAACCATTGCATCAATGAATTCCCGTGTATATGGATTTACCGACAACAATACACGAACAACTGCCGAATGTTTTAAAATTACTATGACCGGAAGCTATTGCTGCTTTGGACAGCAACAGATTCTAGTCATATCACCTTACAAAAACTCAACAGAATACTACTATGCGTCGGTAAAATGTACTGATTTAGGGATTTGCCTGTGAAAAAGGGTTAACATTATTATTATTATCTATCTTGTATGTTTGAGGTAAATGACCTAAGAGTCGGCGTGTGTTTAACATCACTCGATAAAGAATTCCACATCTGTGTTGCTGTGTACGTAAAGCTGTGTTTTCCACGATCTGTTCGTATGTTCGGAAGCTTTAATAGACTGTTTGGTTTTTTACCGTATATTCCAAGTATGTGTGTTTTCTACCAATGTAAACATATCGTTCATGTAGATAGGTACAAGGCCGTTTAACGATTAATATGTCATGATGTGTGTCTTTATTGGCATTCTCTGAGTTAATGATGTCCAGTTCAATGTTTCATTCATTTCTTGTGACGGAGTTTGATACTGGACTTCTAATATTATTCTAGCTGCACACTTTTGTAATTTATCAAGCTTATATAACAATGAAGGTGTACCAGCATAATAAACAAGACGGTGACAGTCATCCGTGACAGTGATTTCATATGCTAGGGAGGCTGCGTGTTGAATAGCAAAATCTGTTAAGCGTTCGCTAATGTGGCGCAGAATAATACTGCGCTCCCATTACATGCCTTCAGATGAACGATCTCTACCTAACATATAAACCCCATACCAGGCAAGAAGGTAGAGTCACCTACAACTTACCCAAGCTCGTCAGCGACACTGCCACTGAAATGTCATGCAAAAACGCCCTCAGGGAGCAGATAGCTAACATCGATGTCAGCTCCGATACAAATGAAGCCATAACCAAAATACTGAAATCTATGGAATCATCCGCTACCAGCACCATAGGTGATCTTAAAAACTACCAAACTAGGTCTACTGACGACCCTCTTGAAGAAAAACTGTCAGCAGTGCAGAAAGCATTACGGCTGCACATCTATCAAAGTGGCCAAAGAGAAGACCGCACCAAACTACGCCGGGAGCACAGTATTATTCTGCGCCACATTAGCGAACGCTTAAAAGATTTTGCTATTCAACATGCAACTCCCTAGCAGATGAAATCACTGTCATATATATATATATATATATATATATATATATATATATATATATATATATATATATATATATATATATATATATATATATATATATATATATATATATATATATATATATATATATTTATATATATATATATATATATATACACCTGTGCAAAAGTTAAGCACCAACAAAAACAATAGAACGTAGAAACATGATGGTACAACTAGGCTGCCATACTTTTTGTCCCCGCGTTAGCTGACATAATTCCAAGTACGAAATGCACATGCATGCATGACTTCACGCCGCTTGATGTCCGTGCGTGGCGGGAAACAGCACACGTGTTCAGTTATGTAAAAGTCCAGTTTGAAGTGTAGAACATTACATACAGATTTAGGCGACAAGATTAGGAATTTTGTGTTCATGACCGTGGTTTATTTGTACAGAGAGAATTAGCTCTTGATTGTGAACCGCTATGGCAAGACGAAGGTTAAGTGCTCGTGTGAAATGGCAAATCATAAGCATGCATACCACTGGTATGTCATGCAGAGAGATTGGCAGACAGCTGAACATTAACCATAGTAATCAGTCATTTGATTGCAAAACATGGGCAAACTAACGAGGTGAAGGACAGGCCTAGATCTGGAAGACCGAAGAAGACTACTGCCCGTGATGATCGAGCCCTAGTACGCCTTGTTAGGAGATCTCCATTCACCAACAGCAGAGTGCTCAGCCAGCAATGGGAAACGCGCAATAGAGTGTCAATGTCTACCGTCAAAGGGAGACTGTATGCTGCTGGCATGAAAGCTAGGAGACCTGTCAGACGTCCTCTCCTCACTGCACACCACAAAGAGGAGCGTCTGAGGTGGTGCAACGAAAGAAGACACTGGAACATGAGATCCTGGAGACGGGTACACTGGTCCGATGAAAGTCGGTTCCTGCTTCATGCCACAGATGGTCGAACTCGTGTATGGAGGTCCAGACGCACGGCGTACGACCAACGTAACATCATGGAAGAAGTTCCATTTGGTGGAGGTTCCGTTATGATATGGGAGTGCATCTCATTTGATTGTAAGCTGGATCTGTTGACTGTACCTGGAACACTAAATGGACAAAGATATCAAGATTCCATACTGGATAGAGTTGTGGTCCCTCATTTTGTAAATCATGCACCTGGAACCCACCCTATATTCATGGATGACAACGCCCGACCACATCGTGCTAGAGCTGTGCATGAATACCTCCGCCAGAATGCCATCGAAACCCTACCATGGCCAGCAAGGAGCCCTGACATGAACCCTATTGAGCATATCTGGGACATTCTGGGAAACATGGTGAGAAGGAGGGATCCTCCTGTGCAGAACCTACAGGAATTAACAGACGCACTCCATCTTGAATGGCAACGAATACCACAATGGCGTATCAGTCGGTTGGTGACCAGCATGAGACGTCGTGTCCAGGCCGTCATCCAGGCACAAGGTGGATATACCCGGTATTAATAATGACAGTCTCAAACTCGTGCACAGATGTTAAACTTCGTTTTCAGACACCATTAATGACAATCTAGCCACGTGTGTCAACTGTAGGGCAATAGTTGTCAGTTGTGTCAACGTAACCATATTCAGGCCTCGTTTTCAAGTTCAAACAAAAACATACAGTGTTTCCCCACCATCATAATCAGCATTCCTCTAGTTGCATTATTACCTCTTGCACTAAGATGGATGGGTACATAAATGTTTATGCTATTGCTTTCTTCATAGCACATGAATATACCCTCGCATGTGCGTAAAAATAGGGTGGTGCTTAACTTTTGCACAGGTGTATATATATATATCCCTAACAGCCTCGAGAACATTTAAGAGGCTATGCCGTAGTTGGGGCGTATGTGTGCATGTGCCTATGTGCGTACATGCCTGCGTGCATATATATGTGTGTGTGTGTGTGTGTGCGTGTGCGTGCGTGCGTGCGTGCGTGCGTGCGTGCGTGCGTGCGTGCGTGCGTGCGTGCGTGCGTGCGTGCGAGCGCGCGTGTATGCGTGCGTGCGTACGAGCGAGCGAGCGTTCATGCGTGCGAGCGTGCGTGCGTGCGTGCGTGCGTGCGTGCGTGCGTGCGTGCGTGCGTGCCTGCGTGCATGTACGTGTACGGTTGTGCTAATGGTATGGGTAGTGGCTGTATGCTTACGTGAACAGAGTGTGTGATTGCCTGGGTGGTGGGGTCCGAGCGTCAGTGCCCACTCAAACGCATGCGAACATATGCGATGGTGAGTGTTGTTGTTGTTGTTGTTGTTGTTGTTGTCATTGTCGTTGTCGTCGTCGTTGTCGTCGTTGTTGTTGTTGTTGTTGTCGTTGTTATAAAGGCTCATCTTAGATTTTGCTCAAATTGAAGAATCTTAAGCGATAGCGGACATTTCATATCAACGCTCTGAATTAAATTGAATTGAATCAAATTAATAACTTTTAGTTTTAACTATTATTTTCTATTAGTTAAGTCTGGCCACTGTACCTGATCATATACTCTCCACATGTGATGAATATCTACCTCAGCATTTCATGAAACATTCTGAGAAATATTTTGAAAGTAATTTGTTTGAATATTTGCGACGTAGCGACCCTTTCTGCTCACATTTTAACCAACACATCTAAAACTTCACCCGCTACATTATTATTACTATTTTTCTCATTATTTTACTATATCACTATTAACCAGAGATTATTCCGTTTTATTTTCACACAGCGCCCTATCGTGATAGACATCATTCGTAAGGAAGGCGGTCCCGAGAGGATAAAGCAGAATGAGAATAAGGTTTTTCGAATCCTGCAAGAGGTCATCGCCGCCTAGAATGCGCCTTCAAAACAGACATTGGCGATTCCGACGATGGTAATTTCGCATTCGGTGAGAAGCTCCCCATAGCTGAGCAGCTACTAAGATGTCTACTCGACGGATGCAGAAATCGCAGAAATGATTAGAAAATTGAAGGAGATGGCCCAGTTGCAACCAACTGACGCTAACCGTGACTATGTTATACATTTTCGCAACTACGAATCGCAGGGATACGAAAATGTGTGCGAATAATCACTTATATATATATATATATATATATATATATATATATATATATATATATATATATATATATATATATATATTTGAACTTAGGGTTATGGTTAGCCCTAGGAACTGCTAAATAATTATATATATATATATATATATATATATATATATATATATATATATATATATATATATATATATATATATATATATATATATATATATATATATATATATATATATATATATATATATACTAATAATAATAATATAGAGATAATAAGATAATAAAATATATAATTTGTCTTAGATTGTGTACTTTTGAGTTTGTATATTTTATTTGAATGGTATACATAACAATTTTGCAAGTGCTTCCATCTTTTTGTGATACAGCTCCCCCATTACTAAGTAATTAGCACACATTGCGTTAATAACCCCTAGACCCTGGGTGAGTGATAACAAATACGTGATTCTGGAACTCCCGTCATTCCTTCAGGTTTTACTTTATCATGTTCGCCAGCCAGGCAGTCAGTGATTTACATCAGTGTCTACGATCCAGGCTGTCAAGAATGGGGCGGGCGGGGGTCTTCATTAAGTACTCAGAGGACGTGAATAAATGGCAATTTAGTGAATTAAGCAAGGAGCTTCTATGCAACCGCTGAGTTTGCAGATGTAAGGAGTATTATTAAGGGACTCTAGAGAACCAGTCAGCAAGTAGATGAATATCATCACCTATTCCTGTCAGAGTAAGTGGTCATCTTTCGCTTGAGAACTGGTAATAACAGGCGTAATCAACATATACATAAGAAACTTCATCTGGTATCCGCCCCTATGTGCCTGTGTGGACAAGCAGAACACTCTAGTGTGCATGTGCTACAGGCCTGCATCACTCTCACTAAAATTAGAAACCAGATACGGGTCATACCAACAGCACTAAAAGAACAGTTTTACGGGAGCCTTGAAGACCTGCAGAAAACAACCGTGTTTGTCACAAAGGCTGAGCTGCATGTGTAAGACAGCGAACAAAAAAGAAGAAGAAGAAGAAGAAAGAAAGAAAGAAAGGAGTTATATTGGTTGGTCGGTTGAATGGTTTGGTCAGATTTGGTTTCATTGATTATATTGGGTGCATGGTTTGATTGATTAGATTGGTGGCCTGATTTGATAGCTTACCTATTTGAATGAGTGCTGGATTAACATGCATCCTTTTTTTAAACTGTTTATACCAATTGTCTTCTTAGATTGATTAATTCGAATTAATTGACTGCTAGATAGGATTTCTCTCCACTCGTATTTGATTGACCATTTGCTCCGATTAACAGATATTTTGAAAGATTGCCTTTGATTGGAATTGATTGAATTGATCAAATCATTGTCTGTCTCGATTTACTCGACTGATTGCTGTATTTGAATGCCTGCTGCATTCCTGTCCACGTGGATAATCGAATGTCTGCTTGATTGATTGATTCATTCATTGAGTGATTGACTGATTGATTACTTGATCACTCAGCCGATTGAGTAGCCAAATGATTGATTAAATGGTCGAATGTTGTATGTCTGGTTGTCTGGTGTAATTTATTAGAGTACTCACTTGATTAGATTGGTTGCGCAGGTGTGACTAAGCGGATTTCGTGTTTTATGATGTGCAGATAAGTTGCCTGATTACATTAACTGATTTGATTTCTTGGCCCACTAATTGTCCGGTGTTGCTAATTAACTGATTGAATTGACCATTGGCGCTGATTTACTGATAGTCTGATTGATTATTGGCATTGGTTGAGGTGAATGTAATGGTTGAATCTATGTCTTAATTTGCGTGATTGATTAATTGATTGATTGATTGATTAAGTGACTGATTAATTGATTGGTAAGCTGATTGATTAAATGATTGATTGATTGGTTGAGTAATTGTTTGGTTGATTTCCTGATTAATTTGCTGATTGATTGATTGTTGATTGATTGATTGTTGATTGATTGCTTATTGATTGATTGATTGGTTGATTGAGTAAGTGAGTGATTGCTGCTTGATTGATTGCTTATTGATTGATTGCTGATTGATTGCTTGTGTATTGATTGATTGCTTGTTTATTGATTGATTGCTGATTGGTTGATTGTTTATTGATTGATTGCTGATTAATCGATTGCTCATTGACTGATTGATGATTGTTGATTGCTTATTGATTGATTGAGGATTGATTGATTGCTTATTGATTGATTGATTATTGATTGATTGCTGACTGACTAATTGCTGATTGCTGATTGCTTATTGATTGATTACTGATTGATTGATTGCTTATTGATTAATTGGCTGCTGATTGATTGATTGATTGCTGATTGATTGATTGCGTATTCATCGATTGCTGATTGATTGCTTATTGGTTGATTGCTTATTGATTGATTGCTGATAGACTGATTGTTGATTGATTGATTGCTTATTGACTGATTGCTTATTGATTAATTGATTGCTGATTGATTGATAGCGTATTCATTGATTGACTGATTGCTTATTGATTGATTGCTTATTGATTGATTGCTGACTGATTGAGTAATTGCTTACTTGATTGATTGCTTGATTGATTGATTGAGTAATTGATTGATTGATTGATTGATTGATTGATTGACCAACCGATCAACTGACCGCCAGACCTGCTGACCGACCAATCGGACAATCGATCGATTGATTGAGTCCTCCTGTGGGTGCGAGCGGACGGCGTGCGGATACCTGGAAGCGTAGGAAAAAACCCTACTACCCTATTTTGGTACGAGGCGATACAATACAACACGATAAGACTTTAGTACATCCAGAACATTTGTACAATGATTTATGGGGAAGATATATAACATTAATTATGTACATGTGGGGTAGGCATTATACAGAACATTATCAACAGTAAATACCATACGGTTGTTGTTGTCTTCGTCGTCGTGATAGTCGTCATCATTGTTGTTGTTGTTGTTGTTGTTGTTGTTGTTGTTGTTTTGTTTCTTTTCTTGTTGTCGATTGTTGTCTTCTTTGTCGTGGTTGTCATCATCGTCATTGCCGTCTTCATTGTCGTCAGTCTTTCTTTCTCTGTCCTTATTGCTGTTGTCATAGTCGCTGTTGTTGTTGTTGTTTTCTTTGTTCTTTAAATTCCTTGAGTATCAGCTTGATAACTTTACAAAGTTTTCTTAGCAATCCTGGTTACTTGAAAGTAGCTCGTTAAGCTTATAGTAGTTTATCGCATATTGAAATATTCAGACAGTTTTTTCTTTTATTTTAAAAATAATTACAGATAAATAAGTAGTGGTATTCATCTCCTATGTCATTATGGGTACATAGTTTACACTTCCGTTCATCTCTTGGTATACCTTCTTAACGTCCCGCTTCAATTGGTAAGTAATGGTTTGCCATTCGGAAGCGTGTAAGTGTAATTCTCCGCTGGTCAGTTAAGCTAAGTACGTAGTGTTCAGTTTCATATTTAGTTTTAAAAGCGTGATACATTTTTCCTTTCCACGAGTTTGCCATTTCATCTTCTCATCTCTGTATATATTGATCTCGTATCCTCTGGTTGATATTTCTCAATATGTGGTTTATGTTTTGTGTGTTTTGTTGTATCCATAAGTAGCTGTATCCAGTTTAATCTAGAATACTTTTGACTTGGGCTAACCACAGGTACTGTGTCCTGCTTTGTAAGCACTCTGTAAACATATTGAAGCAAGACTGGATTTGTTATTAGAAGTTCTCTAATCTGGTTGACAGTTGTGCTATCAATGGTGCTGAAAGTCGTTGATGTTTAGGGCAGCAACGGCTTCCAGTCTTTATGGTTTCAAGTATTTTAGCGTAATTGCCACTTGTACAAATTTAGGAGTTCATTTTGGCTGTTGTGAATTGAATAATTATCGACTAAATTTGCCTGGGGTTTTACGCTGAACTGTAAATCATAATAATAGTGCTAAGCAGGCACATTCAACGTTATGCTGTGTTCAAAGTTATTTAACCTTAAGCTATATTTTGAGGCCACTTTATTTGCGTTAAAGCAACCCATTCTTGCAGTTTTAATGATGATACGATGTTGCTGCCATTATTTAATAAATTATTAGTAATAATTTAGCAACATATAGGCATCATGTAATTGTTGTATGATCATTCAGCAACATGGGGTATTTGGCCGTATTGAACGTGTGGTTAAATCTTCTAAGCTTGAATAATTCCTCGCGCGATCACAATATCAGTATAGGGGCCTAATGGTTTTATGCCTAATTCGCAGTGAAATTGGTTAGCAAATCCGTGAGGTAAGCGGTAGTTTGTAAGAATTTGGTTGCTGAATTATGTCGCTGAAAGCGTATGTGCTTACGACATATTATTTTTAAATATCGTTTTTCCCGTTTATTGATTTTTGAAATCATCTGGGCCGGTGATCTTGGATTTTGGGCATGAACAGGTCTATCTTTAGAATACGAGTCGGGTCTCTCGGTATTCCGCTTTACATAAGATATACGCTAATTCTCTATTCCAATCATGACAGCGTTTTTAATTATTCTTCAATATTTCATGTTCCCGTGTTTATTTTTATAGGCAATGTTTCAGAACGTGGTTGCTTTTTCCCATAGCAACATCAAACAGCAACATTGTATACAGGAAATCATGACCATTTTGTTTCAGCGATGTGACAAATTATGCATTTTGTAAATGTTGCAATGCATTAGAATCTGCATACCTGTCAATTTGGCGTTGTCAGATTGTCCGTGTACGTAACCCTAGTAGCATACTACAGTCTGGTGCATTTGCATTCCGTACCAATTCCTAATCTATTGTTATGTTAATGTTTAAACGGGTAGGCCATCACAATGGTAATGTTTAAACCAGCAATCCTTTGATATGGTAATCTGACACACGCACCAACGCACGCGCACACACATTACGCACACACACTTATGCACACGCCCACGCACGTACACGCATACGCACACGCACGCGTACGCGCACACACACACGCACACATACGCACATCCGCACATGCACACACGCACATGCATACGCAGACATACACACACATACGCATGCACATATGCACGCACACATGCACACATACACGCACACATACACGCACACATACACACATGCACATGCACACGCACGCTGGAACACGCACACACACAAGCACATACGGGTGCATGGCGTGTGTGTGTGTGTGTGCGTGCGTGCGTGTGTGCGTGCATGCGTGCGTACGAGCGTGCGTGCGTGCGTGTATGCGTACGTGTGCATGTACGTGTGCATGTGTGTGTGTGAGAGAGAGAGAGAGAGAGAGTGTGCATATGCGTGTGCTGTTTCTACGGACAGCAACACTGAGAAGCATATGACTGAAAGCGGCTGCAGCCACGGACAGCAACACTGATTATCATATGAATGAAGGGGGCTGCAGCAACAGACATCAACATTGAGTGTCATATGACTGAAGGGTGTTTCTGCCACGGACAGCAACACTGAGTATCACATGACTGAATGGGCCTGCACCCACGGACAGAAACACTGAGTATCATATGACTGAATGGAGCTGTTTCCATGGACAGTAACACTGAGTAGCGTATGACTGAAGGGGGCTGCAACCATGGACAGCAACATTGAGTATCCTATGACTGAGTGGTGCTGCTTCCACGGACAGTAACACTAACTATCATATAACTGAAGAGTGCTGTTTACATGGACAGCAACACTGAGTATCATATGACTGAATGGTGCTGTTTCTACGGACAGCAACACTAAGTAGCAAATGATTGAAGGGGGATACAACCATGAACAGAAACATTGAGTATCCTATAACTGAGCGGTGCTGCTTCCACGGACAGTAATACTAAGTATCATATAACTGAAGAGTGTTGTTTCCACGGGAAGTAACACTGGGTATCATATGATTGAAAGGTGCTGTTTCCACGGACAGCAACACTGAGTAGCAAGTCATGTGGCGTTAGTATGGTGGAAACGTGCGTGGACGATGATGCTACACGCTTTCGCCAGATGTCGGTCGATTCCCGTCAATGCTAATACACCATAATGTCACAAATACTTGGATAACTTGTATATGTTGCAAGCACTTAGAGCACATTTTAGGAGTAAAATTAGTCAGCATCTTGATATCCATAATCCTCTCCCGGACGTACAGAATTAATACAGGAAAAACAGTCATGTGAGACTCAATTAATTCTAACTGTAGATAACCTAAGTTCTTGCATCCATCTACTAGACTTCTCTAAGGCATTTGACGAAGTGCCACATCAATGTCTCGTCAAAAAACTCAAATACTATAAGATCTATGGCAAACACTGAAATTGGGTTGTATTTATCTATGTTCCAGGACCAAGTCCTCGGCAGGTTCTTGCAATAGGTCATAAGTCGGTTATTTGAAGCAGTTATGTTATGAGTGTCCCATTATCCTGTGTTTGGAGGCCTGAAACCACAGTATGCATGCGTGTATGCTCCCTCCCCTCCATGCCTGGTGGCTAGGAAGTGGATACCATGAAGCGTGTACCATTAAACATGGATAGAGCGTGCATTTGTATGTTCCTAACGTACGTGGAAGCTGCGTTTCCTTAATACTCAACCAATTGAAGATGTCCTTATATTTCTCTGGAAATGTCTAGGGCTCATGAATCAGAAAATTATTTCAGAATCGGTTTAGTTTAAGCCGAGTTATTAATGAGTAAGTGTTCCTTAATCAAACATGCGATAAAATGCCATCCGCTTTTAATAATTTCTCAGCGGCGAATTTCGACCAGGTGGTAAGCTTCCTGCCCCATTCCTCGCAGGCTAAATCATTTCATTAATTTACGGTATGTTCCCTCCCTCTGTAGCTCTTAGCGTCTACAAAATGATATGTTTTCTGATCTCCATGTGCTGTCCTGAACAAACGTGCTTTCAAACGTGTTATGGCGAACTTCCGACGATGGACTAAATTATCCGATCTCGTACGCAGCTACACACAGGTAGAACTTTGCCTACCCTCATCGTGAATCTTTTTAGCTGCTTTTATCCTTGTGAGATCCAAAAATGTTAGTGTTCAGCCGTCTCAGCTGCCTTTCTTTCGAAACTCATATTTTCCCGTAGTTCCATCCAACAATTACGAAACGATGTATGGCAATCTGAAATGTGTGTGTCTGTTTATTTCCTACTGCTAATCAGTCAAATGCAGTAGTTGGACACGTATCCTCTCAACATTTCTCGTTCAGCGATGTCCCATGAACCTTCTAAAGTGAATCTGCAGATCTCCACAGATATCTTCTTATTTGCAGATTCTTCAAATTAGGAGATGCCTCTCCTAAACGAACAATTGTGATCATCTTTTCAATCTTTCTTCGACTGCAGCTTTAAGAGAGCAAATCTTCGAGATCACATATCTTCACCTGGCCGGAGATCGACTTCCTGTTAACCACTAAGAAACAGAACACTGATTAAGAATTACTACGTTGTCATCGGTGTAACTTCATTGTGATTCATCATGGTGAACCTTCGTCTGCATTACTCACTTGACTGTCTTTATCGCCATGAAGACTCGTATTGTATCAGCTATTAGCTGATGTTCTGGCTCCCGCGTTAGTGGAGAACATTTGCGTCCAATGTAACTTAGCTGTTTTCAAAATATGCGGAGAATGTGGTGATGGATGGTATGGGTAGTTAGCGTGCTACATAATCGTGTGGGACAGTTTATGAGTTAGCTTGGAGCCCACCATGCACACCAAGAATGCTTTGGAGGGTGACGTGAAAGACCAACTCCATTCTTGTAGCTGTTTATCGGCCATTTCGAGAAGAATAGGTGTGCCCATCATTGTTTGATAGGGTATTCTGCCACCAGCCTTGTCAGTATGACATAACAACTCAATTGGTACATTCGATAGTGCGGCTTAAACTCCCAAATCGAGACAAGTTGTGTGGTTCGGTGCATTTTTGTCACCTTTACAAACTTGTTCCCTTCTGCTTGACTTGTTAAATCTCGAAGTTGCATGTACTGGGATGGCTCTTTGTCTGTGTGCAGATCGTCTCAAGACATCTGTATCTGTTTGGGATCTAGGACGTTGGTTTGTTTTCCCCAGCCATGTTGATTATCCCAATTACCAAACTATAATGTCTTGACCTGATCAAAGGTGAATAGCTAAGGAGAACACTAATCCAATCCCCACCCCAGAAAACGAATAGCGGTTCAAACTAGTTTGAAAATTGGTATCATAGCCGGTTTGATATTATGCCATACCGCGCAGCCTTAATAGACATATTAGAAGTTGCCCCGTAACATCATTTGAAGCAAATCCCACCCTGAGTCAGATACCCATACTGAAGGGCATATGTTGATCTTCAATGTTATGAGTTTTCATTTTTATCAGACATGAGCCACCCTTCATCAGAAAGGGTCAATAGAAATACTAGATGATACCTTGTGACATTATTTCATATTTTCATCACGACTGGGAAACCATTGGTCCACAAAGTTACCAAGTTTCGTTTTTGGCAGAAATTAACTCCATGTATGTTCAGTTGTCAGAAGAGACCTTATACTACGTCTTAATGCCATGCATCGCAGATTTACAGTTGCTTCAGTAAGTGTCTTCTTGATATTGTTAATATTATTATTATTATTATTATTATTATTATTATTATTATTATTATTATTATTATTATTATTAGTATTAGTCAAAACCCTATGGCTGTAAAAGCATAGGTGCAAATAGCACATAACCCCCATATGACGTGACCTATTCATAGTAAAACATACTATTTGTAAAACGTATGAATAGAAGAGGCACCCATTCATGCTGCCCTGCCTCCCTCCTCGTGACGTCGTATCTTTATTTAGTAACAATCTGAGATATAAGTGGCTATTCTGATTGCTGCGAGGTATCACATGACCTCGTTTGGCTGGACATGTCTGAACAAATTATAGTGCTGTGGAATTCTGTGCACCCACCCTGTGCTCCCGACCCCCACCCTCGCCCGACGCCACCCACGCACCTCGTAACTTTATTTCTTGATGATGTGAGATATAGGTGGCTGTTCTGATTTGGATGCGAAGTGTCAGGTGATCTCATTTTGGACCCGTCCCAGCTGTTTTCACACCTCGTTAAGCCTGGCAATCATCTGCACCCGTTAATATATCTACACTCCAAAACAGTGCAGGGAAGATATGCGGCTGTTTTAATTGGCTGAGAGCTTGCTGAAATCATCCAACTTGCATATTGGTCTGTGCTCCCTTTTTCCCCCACCAAAACCTCTCTTCCAATCAAAATCGGGGCTGTGGCATAATAAGAAAATGAGATGACGCCGTCAAGCTTTCAGCCAATCAGAACAGCCGATTACCTCTACCCCTACCTACTCCTCAGAACATAGTATATTGCCGTTCTCGTCGTCGTCGTCGTCGTCGTTGTCCTATGTCATCATATCGAGATATTGAACAATAGTACACCCATGTCTATAAAATCTATGTGTTGATTATGCGAAAATACCTTAAAGAAAAATTTAATTTTGGTGGACAGCTAAAAGGTTCATTGACTCGTTAATGGTCAAGACTTTTCAAGTAAATTTCAAGACTGTTTAATTACAAATTTGCCAGTAGAATTTAGAAAAACTAGCCTCTCTGTTGGCCTCCAAATGTATATTTCATTAAAGGGATAATAGCCAAGAGCCTGTACATCTTTGCTTAGTCAGTGTCCGTTTGCGGCACACGAAAAATCATTCTTCGAAAATTCACCACAGGAATGACGGTGGTAAATCTTGAAAAATTGGCTTCTCTTCGGCTTCCAATGGACATTCCTCGGGACCAGGCTAGAACTTATGTATCCCCTGTCATGCCTTGAACTCTAGAGCGGTCTTATCTGTCACTCAAGTATGATGATGATTACTGTATTCTGTGGATGTAGTAATTGAAACATCCTACAGCTGCAATCCTTCTTCGCTTTTTCACACTGTGTCTTGTCCTCAGCCGAAATCCTTAGCTTCCTCAGGTTCATTCTTGACTTGAGTGTACCTCTTTCTTGAGGTCACCTCGCAGCACGCTTAGCAGATTTATGCAATGACGTCCTCTCCTGGCTTTGCATTTGCTGGCTCCGAGTAGGGCGAATTCTAAGACTCTCTGGGCTGGTGTCTCTTCTGGCATCCTTAGCACATGGCTAAACATGGACCATCTTTGCTGGGCGACTTTTACATACAGCGGCGACGTATTACACATCTTGTATAGTGCATCGTTAGAAATTATGCTGTCTGACCATCGGTGTCCAGTGACGGCGCGTAGGTGTTTGCGGTGGCAGGCATCGAGTTTGTTCAGAGCTGCTTTTGGAGCGGCTCAAGCTGTTACAATTATACAGTATCAAAGATACACAGGTTGCATTGTATAAACGTAGCCTCTTTATCAAGGGCATCTTATACTTTTTCTCCATGTTTCACCGCCACGAAGTAGGTCATCATGTTCTACAGTTTCATGCTTTGTCGATAGGTCTCTGTGGGTGAACTCTGTTTTAGATTCATCCATAAAGAGATTCTCATTTTTAGTTTGCTTGCAAATATTGGGAGAAGTTCGTCAAGGGGTTTATTTTCCTCGTCTATGAAGTCCATATCGTCGGTTTATTCCATCTCCAGCGGCGGCATGCTCAGTATTGGCACTGGTGGGGTGTGGAGGTCTTGTGGACCTGTCCCCCACAGATTTCAATGCGGCAGCAAGGTAGCAGGTGAAAAGCACCGAAGATAGACCATCTCACTGTGGGGAGCCGGTTGATGTCTCGAACTCTATCGACTTCACTGACTTGACTCGTATTCTCAGCTTGGTGTCTGCAAGCAGTAGTCTCACTAGTCGTAGCTCATTGCAACTGGCCTGACGTAGTACATCTAGGATATGTGAGCGTTTAATTGTGTCGAAGGCTCGTGACATCTTAATGCCCATTTTGCGGACGTCCCAGTGTTTGGACATGACTACCGGCACAAGCAAGTAGCAAGTATATAACGTCATAATCAATGGATGAATCCAATTTTAGCTATACATCACTCATCCCATGCTACGCTTAGCCCACGCTTTGCCCGTACTGGGATCGATCGAACCCTGAACCTGAAATTTTAGAAACTAATTTGACTGGGTGCTATAATTGCTGTCTATCAACAGCGGCCAGTCAAATTAGTTCTAAAATAGTCAACAGAATGTTTATTAAAAGACATACAATTCGAACAACTAACGGGCCTTTAACAGTTCGTGACAGTAATAGCTACGTCATTCATTACGTAGTTGATTGTGATGTCGGCCTACATGTGACGTACTTGATTAAGACGTCATACAGAAAGATTGAAGTCATCAATTATTCCACATGTACACCGACGTCACAATAATTGGTGACGTGTTTATCTCTGCCATGACAATTGAACTGTCTGTCCATTATACGAATTGTATGTTTACTATTAGTATTTAGTGAGCATTCTGCTGAATATTTTGAAACGGACTTGATCGGGCGCTATTGCGTTCGTAGCAACAGTCCCAATTCAAATTTGTTTCAAAAACAACTTTCCTGCATAGTTACTTTGAAATTGGGATTCTGATAATTCAGGTTTTAAAGAAAATAAATTGATTACAAGTTTACATAGAGATGGACGGTACATATCCATAAATGGATCCGTCTATTGGACTAGAATATTCATGCATCAACTCATCCAGGTGCCACACCCTTATAGAGTTCCTAGATCCGCACTTGTCAGCCAATAGAGATACCTTTACTAGGAGTGTCACGATGTTGCCAATGATATATAGCAGTCTGTTCCAAATATAACACAGAAAGACAGAAATATATACCTGAGTACTACACTACCAAAAACGCAATAGAAAAAACAAAAGAACTCCTTTTAATATGCAACAAGCATGTGGTATATAAACTTCTGTAAATACGTTATCCATGCGGAGAAAAAGCTATAACTCGTGATTTTAAACTCGCATACAATTATGCTTGCTCTATTTAAATTGTCCGCGTATATAACCATTTTAATTAAACCTAAATAATGCGATAACAAACTGTACATAGGAGTTATGAGAAATAGTGATGCTCTGTTACATTTTTATGTTATGATGCTAACAATATGAAATATGTAATTTATATCCACCGCCAATATATTAATTGTAAAATATGTTCCCTCACATGCTTTATGCAAAGCTTGAGTGAATAAAACGTGAATGGCAACGCTCTTCCAAAATGTTATATAAACCAACAGTGTCAAACTTAGGGCTGGAGTGGGGGCTGTGCGAAGTATTTGGCATTCTTACCCGACGCTCCCGAAACTGGAATCAGGATCGCGACAAAGCTAGAGTCCCATTTCAACCGTATTGCCGCTGGAGCCGCTCATCGGCGTAGGAACGGATGGAGTCAAAAGGGCACCCATGTTAATCATCTCCCATAGTGTATCCACATAGCGCCCGCTAGGTTTTGGCCCAACCCATGGGGCAACCACCCAAGTCAAAGTACGTTCCTACACCACCACCCCACCCCCACCCCCACCCTCCTCCCGCCCTTGATATTGAACGGCTGTGGGATTTGGCCACATCAGTCTTATAAGGATGGCATCTATGTTTGTAACATGAAGTTACCCTGGGCGACCAAAGCTTATGACAAAAATGTTTTGGATAACATTACGGGGGCCCTATGCAAATTCTCTTGTTGCACTGCCTTGGGTTCGGCCTAGTGAACCAAATCTGAGTAGATTTACAGATTTCCTAGAGACGACGATATAATCCATCTAGACCGCCTGTCGACAAAAACGTGTTACCGTATATCCGAATGTGTTCAAATGTCAATTTTACAACATAGTCTTACATTCTTCTTTTCAGCAAAAAGTTTGCGACGGTCTTCCGTTTTCCGAAGCGTATCAAGAGAAACAAGATACTCAACGGTGGAAATACAATTAAAGGTGAGATATTGTACTAAGCGTGCTTACGTCAAATTTAACTTTTTTAGATTTCGGTTCATTTTCGATAAAAAAAAAAAATTCAAAAGTTAGCTTAGTTAATAGTCGCGGCTGTATAACTCCAGCGCTGGCTATGCTTTTCACTTTGTACTAAATAATGCTATTCAGTTGAACACCTAATTTGGATTGAGATGGTTGTCGCTCTGTATTTTTAATCAGGCGTGCGTGCAGAAACCAGCAATTTGACCTATTTGTCAACAACGATGACTTGGTACTGTATTTCACAAAGTACATCCAGCAATTGAAGAAAACAACCGGCCACTCAAGTATATGACGTCATAATGAATTGCGTCACATGTAGGCTTACGTCACAATCAAAATGCGTAATGAATGGTGTAGCTACGTCCGTCGCGAATCTTTAAAAGTCCGTCGGTTGCGCGGATGGTATGGCTTTAATATTTAATAAACAATTCATGGCATAAGCAGAAACAGAATATTCACCCGCTTAACTGTAAAGTATATAAATTGATCAGAATACGCACAAAGTGGGCGGAGCTTAGCTGCAGATGGACGGGCATGGCTAAAAGCGAATTTATCCATTGCCAGCAATCCACATGTTCACTGTCCAATAACGCAGGCTACCGGCCCTGTCCTGGGCCAATACCGGCCAATACCGGACGGTATTGGTCCGGTAATGGTAGAGTAACGACACCAGTAACACGCCGCGTTTAGTGATGTTAACTCTGACACACATTTTATTTGTCTTGTGATTAACTCAAGCGACGCCCCGATATGATCCTGTACTTCAGTAATATAATGGACCTTTCCATTTTTAGCTATGCCCCGCCCATCACTAGCTAAGCTCCACCCACACCTCGCTGTGTTGGGATTGATCGATCCCCAAATGCCCTAACTATCAATTTCCTGAAAACTATACAGGGAAGCTGTTGAATATTTTGTAACTAATTTAACGGGGTGCTGTTGCTGCCTATGGCAGCAACAGTGCCCAGTCAAATTAGTTTCAAAATATTCAACACAATATTTATTAAAAAGTAAAAGCAAACAATTCGTACAACAACAACGCATAGGCCGTCTTCAAACATGCATTCTTGACGTACTTGTCGACGTCATTCATGACGTCATTCATTATGATGTCATTGTAACACATCACGCAGTTCATGATGACGTCATATGACGGGTGGGTACTCTGGAAAGGTGAATTCCATAACCCCTCTTGTGTCAACTTAACTCTTTAATGATCAAGCCGTCCAAAGCGGCCTCTGCAATGGTATTGATGAGAAGACTATTTTTTGACAGGTTACCGCTGTAATGATTGGTTCGGTTACCAAGCCAGTCATTACCGTGGTAAATTTCCAAAGATTGTCTGCTCTTGGCATGCAAATGAACACTGACTAAGCTAAATCTGGATTCTCTTGACGATGATCCCCTAAATGGCCAAGCCTGCCCAAGACGACCTCTTCCGTTGTCACAAGATATATTCATTTGCCGGACAACAGAAATGTATGTTTGTCATAAATTACCTTGGTAAATTTTCAAAAATAGTATTTTCTTGTGCTGCTAATGGACATTCAATGGACAAAATTAATTTTTTCTTGAAAAAGTGTTGTTTAATTGATTTAAATTATTTACTTGAGAATTTAGAGTTCTTTGAGGCGCTATTGAATCAAGAGGGGTTAAGACTAACATTTGTTCAAACACGTTGGTTGCATTTCCACTTAAGATATATCGGATTATTTCATCATTTTCAAAGAATATTCATATCCGGTTTCCTTTTATAGACACACCAAAACATGGCGAAACCTATAAATTGGACATGCAGCTGGTGGAAACCGCGGATTCTAGTTTATTAGGAGGATATGAGTTTTGGCGCGAATTGCGCGAGACGGTGGTAGGCGTGGACGTAAATCTCGGAGCTTCTCGCGAGTGACGTATTACGGAAAGTCCGGATAATAGCTGTACTTGTCTTTGCCATAGCCAATATTGCCATTGTTTCAGGCTTGTGTATACCATACTAAGTCTTTAAAAATAACAACAGTTTGGTAAAGTATGGAATCGTGTTAATTTCATTGTATGGGTTTAGTTTATTCATACAATTATCAGGGATGGCGATTTATAGAATGAAGGATTTTGTGTGGTATGTCAGCACATGGTTTATTGCAGGAAAATCATGAAGAAAATGTATAGTAATATTAACCAGTTTTTGTACCAAATATAAGTAAGACCATGCTGAAGAGTATACTTATATTATTACGCTCTGTATAATATGTGTTACTTAGCGTTCATTTCTCCACCACCACCACCAACACCACCACCACCACCACCGCAACTACCATCACATCACCACCACCACCACCACAACCACCACTACTACCACCACCACCACCACCACCACCACCACGACCACCACAATTAGTGTTCATCTCTCCCATCACCATCACCACCACCACCACCACCACCACCACCACCACCCCGACGACCACCACCGACAGCGACACCACGACCTACACCATCCCCGCCACCGCTATGACTACAACAACAACAACAACAACAACAACAACAACAACAGCAGCAGCAGCAGCAGCAGCTATTCCAAACCACTCTCTTGAATGCGGGAAATATCGTGTACGTTACTCATATCTATAAGCAAGATTTGTCGTCTTAACAGTTGGGAAAATGTGATCTAAAGAATGTCAGTGTCGATATTTTTCTCATTCATTTGCCTATAGGCAATATAGTTGATCTAATTGATCTAAGAAATGACACCTGACAAAATTGCAACATAATTTCTGTCAGTATATTTTATGCTGATGAAGCATTGCTAAGTAGAAAGGCAACAGGATTGGCGGCTTTACTCATTGGTCGAGAACCTAATGACAGCATCAGCATTTGAATTAGACCAAGCACACTTTTTAGGCACCCCCCCCCCCCATCCACCCAAATTACTAGAATCTGACTGGTCAAGAGAGAAACACGTTTTTCTTTCTCGACCAATTAGATTCGAGGGAATTTAAAAGGAATATGGACCGTGGCCTAATACAAATATTAATGACGTCATCAAGCTCTCGACCAATCAGTAAAAAGCCACCCATCCCATCGCTGCACCCTTGTGTATAGATCCCTTGATGTGTCAATGATTGATAGCTGTAGTGAGGCATGAAAGCGTTAAGGGATGTGACCAGGTCATGTAACTCCTAATGGCAAATCGGCAAAGCTGCCCACACCGTCGGTAGCAACAGGAATCTATGCCATCGCCATAAAAAGGCATCCCTATTGTTGCCAACTTTTTGTCTGTAGATCATTCAGGTATAAGACCTGAAGGTGTTAGGAGTCGTGGCCAGGTAACATGACACCTATCAGCCTACCAACAAAGCTGCCCATACAATCGACAGTAAATGGAATCCATACCATCGCCAGCAAAAAGCGTCCATATCATCAGCAAATTTTTGTAACAGCAGATGGTTTGGTGAGTGCAATGAGTCATGAAGGTGGTAAAGGGGCGTGGCCAACACGAATATTACATGACGTCAATGACCAATTAGTACAGCTGTCAATATTGTCTCCAGGAAAAACCATCTATATCATCGCCAGCAAAAGGCATCCATAGTCTTGGCAAATTGTTGTGACAGCAGATGATTTGCCAGGTGTAATGAGTCATGAAGGTGTTACAGTGGTGTGGCCAAATGAAGGGTCATGTGATCTCTCCCAGTCAATTGCGGAAGCTCCCCATATCATTGCTAGGAAAAGGCATACATACAGTTAGCAACTTTTGGGGAGGAGCAGTGTTAGTGGTCGGCTGGGTCATGTGACCCCTCAGGGCCAATCATAAGAGCCACCCCAAAGGTCACCAACTGTTTGTGTCAACAGATGTAATGAGTCATGAAGGAATTACAGTGCTCGTGGTCTAATATGCTAATGAGGTGATGTCATCCGTAAAGTCGTCCATGTTGTCACCAACTTTTCATGTCAACAGGTGTGTAGAGCCATGAAGGCATTAAAGTGTGTACGGTCTAATATGCTAATGAGGTGACGTCATCAGCAAAGCCATCCCTACTGTCACTATCAAAAGTCATCCATAACTTTGGCACATTTTTGGAGCAGCAGATGGTTTGCCCATGGCGTAATGAGTCAAAAAGGCATTAGGGATGAGGGAGGATCCCGAGCCCTCATGGCCAACCTTTCGAGCTGTATATATATATTGACAGCAGATGCGGGCTTGACTCTTTGCCAGGTGTAAAAGTGGGTAGTGGGTGATTGGTCTAATAGGCTAATGCGATGGCGTCATTAAACTCCCAGTCAGGAAAAGCCCTCCATACGCTAGTCAATATTTTGTGCCAGCAGGTGTACTGATGTGTGGCGCTATGAATGAGCATGCGTTCCCTTAATAAGTTTGACCGAAATGCTATGTCTTTCAAGACAAACAGACCCTGGTGCATTCTGGAGGTTTGCACTGCCAGCCAGTTTTACAGTCATAGGTTATGTCTAATAATAAAAAATATTAATAATTACTGCAGCCCAATGTTCATACATGAAATCCGTCTTCTCGTCGTAGCTTTTACTGAACATTGTAGCTTTTGCTGAAACATAGAGCACATTCTTCAGTCAAATTACTTTCAAAACATTTATTTAATGACTCTTCCATTCAGTTTCATGAGAATGGTAAGCTACGGAGCGCTAAATAACCTGGACACACATTGCACTTGACTGGTAAAAAAAAAACTGCCCTAATAATAAGTTCAATAACGCATAGACCAATGACACAATTTAGGGTGTCTTTTGCTGAAAATACATGCTATGGCTTCCACAGCGATGACGATGACGATGATGGCGACAAGGACGACGATGATGATGTGGTTTGTGGTAGCATCAGTCAAATTACTTTCAAAATATTCAACAGGCCATTTTATGAATAGTAAACACTCATTTTACCTCAATGGCTGGCATTCTAAACCTGTAAGTACATTATACCTGACTGGGTCCCTGAAATAACATAATTGTAAAGTGCATAACCCAATGATGGAGTCAGCGTGCATGTGTGTGTCTCGATCAAATAACAGTACACAGTCAGCTTTAACGGAGATGCTATAGGTTGTGAAAATCTTGTAGAAGTATCTGATCGAGTTCACGCCATTTTCGAAAGGATATTATCATGGTTTCACATAAATGTGAATGCTACACCTCGAGATTATGGTTGGGTGAGCATTAGTTTCACTATCCCGATCACATCGATCCAGATGGATTTTAGATGTGTCTCCAAACTAACTGCCTTGGCTATTAGTGACACTATATCTGAAGTAAACCAATCTCAGAGACATTTTCAGTGTTCTGATCTTAGCATGGACATTTTTCACTCCCAGATGCGTAGTGGCTTTGGGTGGAATGCTAATCTCACAAAATTATATCTCAATGTTGCAAAACTCGAGACTTTATTAAAATTAAGTTGCTTCGCCCCACAGAATCAGGATAAATTATGCATGACTCGATCTCTCATCATTGGAATGAGTTATATCGATCCAACCTAGTCAATTTGAGGATGTAGAAAACGTAGGTGAATATCTAGCTGACTGATATTCATCATCAGTGCATGAAGGCCCTGGGACGTCACACTAGGACAGACCCTAGTGATAAACCATGTGGCTTGGATGCTCTGAAAGCTTTTCAGAATATCTTCAAACATCAGATTTCACTGAGGGTTTACAGTTAAGCTGATAATAAAAAACCCATATATCGAGGTGCTGGTGGGTCTACCCTTTTATCTGTATAATGACCATTTTGCATACGTTCATAGCCTTACGGGTCTGTTGGGTCGAGGCTATTGCTGCAAATAGTGCACCATAGGATATATTTACCGGGACCGACACTCTTGTGTACAACATTATCATTTATAGACGGCAGGCCCTCACTGTAAGAAAAAGGCTAACCAATTATATGAGGATTGTCATTGATGGTTTAAAAGTGGCCTATGTTATAACAATCCACTGACTTCTAAGATATGTGACAAACTTAAAGCCTACGCTAAGTGTCACAAGATACTTAGTTAATCATGTTTGCGGGTCTGGAAAATGTCCGAGCTCAATGATTAAAGTTAATTTAAATGCCCACATGTGCTATATGAATCAGTATCATCAAGTTTCTATATGGTGACACTAGAGGCATAGGCTGTGTATGGATAAGATGTAAGATGGCGCTCCATTCAAGACTACATTTTTTACGATTTTGATTCCAATCAAGTGACGTAACGTCACGAGATTATCTACATCATAGCACAGTTAGCATGCTCCAAATGCATAACTAAGCTGATATCGGCACAGTGTGTCTCACGCTACACTAGTCAGAGAGAACTTATCTTCGAAGGTATTTAGCATTTAGCAGATTTTATGAAATCGCTTTTTGCACTAAAATCTTGTCCTTGCACTATTCATGAAAAATTTTATTGTTCACTTTCGTGATTATAATACCATCGCACATAACAGTCACGGATTTGACTTATATCTAGTGATGGAAAGGTTATGTAGAAACACTCAAATTAAGCCCAACAGCGTAATTTTGAATGGTAACACAGTTATGTTCCTAGACATCGGTGGAGGTGGGGGGGGGGGGGGCGAACATTCAGTTTAAGGACAGTCTAGCTTTTCTGCTATTTCAGCTATGCCAGCTGCCGGACATATTCTGGCAAGCCGGGTAACAAATGGTTTTCCCCATTTGTCAGGGATTGACAGGCAAATACCACCATATTGATGTGCACAGGGCTGACAGCATGTCAATGTCAGGGCATTAGGAGGTTTATGAATTTATACATCTGTAAAAGATGGCATTTTCAATTTCAGTGATACCATGACATGCTATAGGGCGAATGCTCTCTCGCCACTGCATAAAATAGTAGTCATTCACAAACTGGGAATAAATAGGGAGCCAGTCCATGTGAAATCTTTCCAAAATAACATTCTCACTGGCTGCAACTCTCTATCTCTCAAAACCCTTACAGAAGACTCAGCGATGTACTTGATTTCGGGCTAAAGGGTCTGTATTTTACCCCTTTTCCTCGCCCACCAACCCACAGCCATGACTCCATTGTTGATGATGATTCTCCCTGTTAACAATCACCATATTGACAAATATTTTGAAAGTAATTCGACTGAGCATTATTTATAGCCAATGACCCTTTAGTTTCAAATTATTCATCAACATTCTACTTTTAAAAATGCTAGTCTAGAAATTCCAGGTTTCAAAGTATATAAACTTGATTGCAACATATCATCCACAGTAATCAGATTCTGCTGACGGAAGCTCGACTCCACATATCGAATTTTGGGAATCAGTTGATGTTGTTGTTCCTTTTGTTGTTTTTGCTGCTTTTGCTATTGTGGTTGTTGCTGCGGCTGTTGCGGTTGTTGTGAATGCACGCTCGCTTGGGAAACATTGACAACAATGATAACAACAACATCGAATCCAACATCTAACACAACATTGATTTTTAAAAGGAAGCCAATACTCGTGTATTTTTTGGTTTGGTTATTTAATAACAGTAAAGAAAGTAATTAAAAAAATATAATTAACGTTTCCAGCGTATCCACCTATCATATGATGTCATAATCAACTATGTGATGTGTAGAATGACATCATAATGAATGACGTCATGAATCATGTCGATAAGTTTGTCACGAACACATATTTGAAGATGGTCTATTCGTTGTTGTACAACTTGTATGCCTTTAATATGTAATAAATATGCTGTTGAATATTTTGAAACTTATAGGCAGAAACAGCAACCAGTCAAATTAGTTACAAAATATTCAACAGCTTCCCTGTATAGTTTTCAGGAAATTGATAGCTATGCCATTCGAGGATTGACCAATTCCAACACGGCGAGGTGTGGGTGGAGCTTAGCTATTGATGAGCGTGGCATAGCTAAAATGTAAAGGTCCATTGTGCACACATTTTATAAACCTCACTCGAGTATCTCTTGAGCCATGAGCTTTTACAAATGGTCATCATTTAGATACATGCATTCCTTTTTACATAACCATCATGGAAATCCTCTTTAGAGACATATTTTAATGTCCATTCGTGGTATAACATGATATTATCAACGGGGCTTAGAAAATAGTTCATGCATGAATGTTCTCTCTGAGACAGCTAATCATGGTGACAAGCGTAGCAGTCAACTTTCACCAGATAACCTATAGGTTCGTCCAATAATATAGCAAAGATCTTTATGGCCATGCTCTGAATGGTCGAATCGTCATCATTTAAAACCTCCTCATTGTCATTCTCAGCAGATCTGGAGAAAACAAACGGGTTCCCATTAATGGAACACCCACCTACATCATTCTCAGTAATGCGACACACACCTACATTGTTCACGAACTTGTTAGTTTTTGTCAGGTTCATCAAATGCAGCCAATAGATTCTGGAGATGTGTCACAGCTTGGGCCGCTATGGCTCTGAGAGCTTCAGTTGTATTTTCTTCTCCTGGCAACCCATAGCCTGTAATCAAAGTCTAATCGGCTAGACCTAACTCACTAAGATCTTCTCGCAATACATTGCTGGAAAAATGACTTGAGAGAGGTGGGTCTAAGATATGATTTGCTGAGGTATCAGCCTGTTCGAGTATGGGAAGATGCTTTGGACCCAACAACCCAATAATACAGTGATTCAGCAAAACGTGTACTCTTTCTTTTTTTGCCAAGCCTTCTCTGCCTCTGGTAGTATACGTGGTGATTATCTTTAACTCCTCACTGTTAATGCCAATGTACCTGCCATCATTACTAGTGTTATTAGTATTATTATCATCCCCATGTTTACAAAAAATGTCGCAGGATATTGCAATCGCCTCCGTCCTTTTGCCCGTCCATCCATCTGTCCGTCCGTCCATCCGTACGTCTGTCTGACCGGCCAGCTCTCACACTCGCTCAATCCAAACCATTCGGTGGAGTTAAATCAAATTTGGGATGTGGGTTGCCCATATGATTTTGCTTATCACGATGATATTTAGATTTGACTCCGTCCCATCAGGTTGTGACAGGCGTCAAAAGGACAAATCACTTGTAACGCAACTCCTCTGAATTCGTTTGACGGAACTCACCCAAATTTGATATCTGAGTTACCCATGTGATTACGGATTGCAAGATGCCATTTACATTAGGCTCCGCCCCCAGTGGTCAAAGGGTCAAATTTTAACCTGCGGAAATTAATTGTAACGCATTTTGTCTGAAACCATTGGACAGAATTTAACCAAAATTGGTATATAAGTTACTCGTATCAATGTGGAGTGGATGAACACATTTACATTTGGCTCCACCCCTAGCGGTGAGGTGGGATTAAAAAGTTATGAAATTGAGAATAATGCAACTCCTCTGACCATATTGAACGAAATTCAACCAAATTTGGTATGTAGGTTACCCATAGGATTGCAGAGTGCAAAGGGGCGTTTATATTTGGCTCCGCTCCCGGGTGTGGGTTGTGGGGTGTGTCAAAAGTTCAAAGCGGTGAACTTGGGGTTTTGCGATGATGCGTCATCGACCGATCAATCTAGTTATTATTATTATTATTATTATTATTATTATTATTATTATTATTATTACCAGCACAGTTATAATCATTATTAACACTCTTATCATCATTATTACCACTATTATCCTTATTATTATTTTCATCATCATTATTACTACAACTATTATCATCATTCTTAAAATCTAAATAGCCGCCAAATTTGACCAAGGGAATCAGAACATTAGCTTATTGAATGATCATTTTCAGGCCAAGAGAACACCATTTTCGATAATTTACCACTGGGATGATTGGCTCGGTTAGCGATCCAGTCATTCCAGTTTGACTCCTCAAAAATAGTATAGTACTCTCCCAGTCACCAAATGAACAGCTGTCATGACCACTGTAGAGGGTGCTTTTTCACAAGCTTCGGTCACAATTATTTAATTATATATTGTTATGAAATATAATACAGACAGTAAATCACACCCATGTTGTTGTTGTTGTTGTTCTTCTTCTTCTTCTTCTTCGTTGTGAGCATCATCGTCATTATCGTCGCCATCGTCATCATCATCGTCGTCGTCGTCGTCGTCGCTAAGAAAGAATGCGTGCTTTCTGCAACTAAAGTACTTAGATCATGACGTTCTGATTTTAGCTCTATTAAGTTCACCTTATTTTGAATGTGTCAGTGATGATGCTAATAAACGTACATAGTTTGACAAAATGTTTTACAGTTCTAGAGGAAAAAAGCTTAGAACATTTTTAATAGTTTGGCCGATTGCAGTAGAATTCTGGCAGATACTTTAGTCTTTCTTTTTGGAAAAATGTGCGTAGAAATACAAAGTGGTATTCGTCACCTGTATCATTTCCATTGCATAATCATCAAATACACCCTTCTCTAGGTATTCTCTCTAATCTGCACTTCTCAACTGGCAAATAATGGATACTTGCCCAAGTTTTATAAAACTCATTCTGTTCCTGTCTCCAAGCATTAATAAGTATGTTTCCGTCTCAAGGTTTTCCTTAAATGAATTGCATGTTTTACCCTTCCACGATTCCCACATGTGCCCCTTCCAATATTGTATGCATTGGTCGTCAAGATTTTGCTTAATGAGTCTTTTTACGTCATGTGTGCTGGTTAGAAATTATCTGTCCAATATATAGCTCATATCACATTCTTCTAGTGTACGTTTGACATGATTCAGCCATGTATATTGTGTGCTGCTTTGGATGTTATCGTTTATCGTATATTTATATATCTGGGTAGACATTTTAGATTGCTTTCCAGAGATTAGTTTAAGCCAGTGATTTAGCATGCATTCTTTAACAAGTCATGCTAGTTGTAGTTCACCAACTTTACATAGAGCATGTACTTGAGTTTGCTGCGTTTGACTTCCAGTGCGTGTTTGTGGAAAGCTAACTTTACTTTTTCAAGGATTTGGCCCCCTTCTATCTCAATGATTTCACTGCCGTACAGTAGTAATCGTCTAACAGTTTTTTCGAATAATGTGAACTGGCAGTCAATTGGTAAGTCTAGTGTACGAGCTCGCAGATTTAGCGAATGTAGTGCTTTACAAGCATGTGCAACCACATGTTTTTCTATGTTTATGAGACGTCTGTTAAAAGAAAGGTCAATACCTAAATAGCTATAGCAGTCTACAATTTATAATGGATGACCATTGAGGTTAAAATTGTGTTTGTAGTAATAACGTGTTGTGCTTCCAAATACTAATACTTTTTGTTTTATCATTGTTAATTCTTAATTATGACAGTATCATCGGGCTACAGTAAGATTAATAGTTTGAGGAACGTTCACACAACGTAGTCTATATTGTCTGTATTAGCTCTATTGCTTTGCAGTTGCTACTTTCTAGAAATTCTTCTAGCTCATTGAGGTATATTGAGAAAAGAATTGGCGACAGAATTTCACCTTGTCTGATTTTAAGTTCACAGGCTATTGGTTCAGATAGTTCATTGTATAGTTTATCCTTAATTTGTTGTTATTGTACATACTTTGAATTACTTTCTAAACTGTACCATCTATAATATGACAGATTGACTTTCTCCAAAGCCCGAACCTCCAAAATGTATCAAAGGTTTTTCAAAGTCAATAAACTTACAATATAGCATCTGTCGATTTTGAAATATTTCTATTAATGGACCTTTCCGGTTTTAGCAATGCCCCGCCCATCTCCAGCTAAGCTCCACCCACACCTCGCTGGTGTTGGGATCGATCGATCTCTGATCACTTGGACTATCAATTTTGAAAAAAATGCACAGGTAAGCTGTTGAATATTTTGAAACTAATTTGACTGGGTGGTGTTGCTGCATAAGGCATCAACAGAGCCCAGTCAAATTAATTTCAAAATATTCAAAAGAATGTTTATTAAATAGCAATGAATTACAAAATCATACAATTTATACAACGTGTCGAACTATTTGAGATTTGATGACAGTCTATATGGAAATCTTTGTGATGTAATGATTGCGTCGTCATCATACACGTACTGACCTGATTATGACGTCATACGATGCCAGATGATGGATGCATACTCTGGAAAGGTGAATTGGAAAACGTGTAAATGTGGCCAGTTGTCGAATATGCATGTCTAAATCCACCTTGGTTTTCTAGTAGTAACTCATTACTGTTTAACACTTTATTTATTCAACTGCTGATAAATGGAAGTTCTGCAGTAAATATCACACCATTGTTATATAATGAGAAGAGCAATCCAAAATTTGCTAACACAGATTTAGAACAAGCAACATGCTTGAATAATTATTTTATTATACTGCTGGGTCTTTCCAACTCTTGAACTAAAAATGAACTCTATAATATGTAGAGTTACTGACTACACACCACCACTCACTGTACACAACTCTGAAGGACACTTTATCGGGACTGACCTGGGAAAAGCCGAGGCGATCCGAGAATGGTTCAAGGACCAGGCCACTACTAACACCAATTAAAACAGCAGAAGTTGAGAAGGAACTTAAAGAACTGAATGATGGACATGCATCTGGACCTGATGGCATGAGCAATGAACTATTCAAATATGAAAGTGACATTATCTCAAAACCGATTACGCACCTAATCAATTCAGCTTTTATGCACCACCTTCCCATCGACGCTGTAGGCCAAGGCACCCTTATCCCACTACCCAAGCCCAAGAAGCTGCCAGGGCCCCCAGCCAATCTGAGCCCATTGTGCTCCTCAACAGCATACGGAAAATCCTAGCCAACGTTACTCTATGCCGCATCCTAGACAAGATCGATTACTTCACAGGATCATGTCAAAGTGGTTTCAAACGTGGACGCAGCTGTGCAGACATCGGCTCAACGCATGCCTGTGTCCAAACACTGGGACATGTCACGAGCCTTCGACATAATTAAACACTCAAAGATCCTAGATGTACTACGCCAGGCCAGTTGCAATGATGATGAGTTACGACTAGTGAGACTACTACTTGCAGACACCAAGCTGAGAGTACGAGTCGAGTCAGTGAAGTTTGTAGAGTTTGAGACATCAATCGGCTCCCCACATCCTTTTCACCTCCTACCTTGCTACCGCATTGAAATCTGTGCAGGAAAGTTCCACAAGACCAAACCCTCCGCCACCCCCCCACCCCCAGTGTCAACACTGGGCATGCCGCTAGAGATGGAATATGCCGACGATGTGGACTTCATAGACGAAGAAAAGAAACCCCTTGACGAACTTCTCCCAATAGTAGCAAGCAAACTTAAAATTGAGAATCTCCTTATGAATGAATCCAAAACAGAGTTCATCCACATATACCTATCGACAAAGCATGAAACTATAGATAATGACGACCCACTTCGTGCCGGCGAACCATGGGAAGAAAAGTAAAATCGTGGGCTCACTGCTTTGTAGTACTGCTCACATTTCTGCACGCTGCGTCATGGGGAACATAGCTTTCAAGTCCTTCTGAAAGTTATGGGTTCGTAGATCAAGGATACCCTTGATAAAGAGGCTACGTTTATACAATGAAAGCTGGGTATCCTTGATGCTGTATAACTGTAACAGCTGGGCAGCTCCAAAGGCAGCTCTAGACAAACTCGATGCCTGCCACTGCAAACACCTACACACCATCACTGGACACCGATGGCCAGAGAGCATAGTTTCCAACGATGCGCTATACAAGATGTGTAATACGTCGCCGCTGTCTGTAAAAGTCGCCCAGCAAAGATGGTCCATATTTGGCCATCTGCTAAGGATGCCAGAAGAGACACCGGCACAGAGAACCTTAGAATTCTCCCTACTCGGAGCCAGCAAATACAAAGCCGGGAGAGAACATCATTGCATAAATCTGCTAAGCGTGCTACAAGGTGACCTCAAGAAAGCTGGACTCGGTAGACTCAAGTCAAGAATGAACCTGAGGAAGCTAAGGATTTCCGCTGGGGACAAGACACAGTGGCAAAAGCGAAGAAGGACTGATTGCGGCTGTAGGAAGTGTCTACTACTATAGCTACAGAATACAGTAATCATACATAATATCTCGTATCTCAATTCAAGAACAAGAAATAGTTGATAGTATCAAAATACTAAAACTAAATAAAGCCTTTGGAAACGACGAGGTTATCCATAAAATGCTTAAAGAAACAATGTACTCTATATTGTTTCCACTATATCTGATGTTCAATACATCCCTTTGAAAGTGGCATAACTAAAAATGCAGGAAGATGTCCACTGGTGATTTTTTATTTAAGAACGGAGATCATGAACTGCCAGAAAATTATCGACCAATATCCCATTTGAGTACCATTGGTAAAATTATGGAAAGAATAATCTTCAAACATATTTATAGTTACTTTATAGAATATAGTTGTGTTTACAAATATCAATTTGGCTTGTCTGGTTACTGTCCTGGTTACCGTACAGTCTTTCATCTAATCGAGTTGTGTCATATTCTGCGAAAGATACTGGGCGAACGTGAATCTTCATTTGTTGTATTTTGTGTTATATTGAAGCATTTGCATGAGTGTGGCACATGGGATTAATGTTCTCTAAACAGATTGATGCCCATGTCTCCCAGGGCTCTGTGCTCGGTCCTCTCATTTTAATATATATTAACAATATTTTGGAGAATTTCGAGTGTTTTAGGGGAAACGTGAAGAAGTGTCAGGAGAAGAACAGAGTTTGTATCTAGTTATTGACGATTTCCAGAAGGTATCCTAGAGAAGAGTAGAGCATAGCAAATGGACAAATCGCCACTCAGGTATATAACGCCATAATGAGATACAGCACAAGTAGGCTGAGATCACAATCGTAATATACATTTCCGGCTTTAGCTATTCCCGGCCCATCTCTAGCTAAGCTCCACCCACACCTTGCTCGTGTTTGGATTGATCGATCTCTGAATACCCTGACTATCAATTTCCAAAAAACTACACAGGTAACCTGTTAAATATTTTGACACAAATTTGACTGGGTGCTGTTGCTGCCTAAGGCAGCAACAGCGCCCTGGTCAAATTAGTTTCAAAATATTCAACAGCATATTTATTAAAGAGCAAAGAATTACAAAGACATACAATTCATACAACTTGTCTGACTATTTGAGATTTGTTGACGGTCTGCATGGATCGCTTTGTGGCGTAGTGATTGTGACGTCATCATACACGCGCTGACCTGATTATGACGTCACACGAGGTCAGATGATGGATGGATACTCTGGAAAGGTGAAGTGACACACAATAGTCCATCATGAAGCTGTAAAAGTGCATCAGGTGCACGAATTGCATATCTGTGACGGGTATACTACTTAGACATATTATATTCAATATGTTAAATCAAATTTGACTGGGCGCTGCTACTGCCCAGTTAAAATTAGTTTCAAAATATTCAATAGATTGCTTGTATAGTTACCTTAAATGTGGGATTCAAAGTATATACATTAATCGAGCCAACGTGCGCAAAGCGTGGGCGAACTTTAGCTAGAAATAGGTGGCTGGGTGGGATATAGCTAGAAATCTAAGGAAACTAGAGAGCTAATCGAGAGTTCGAAGAAAGAGACAGAACTGCATCTAGCAACGACACAAACAGAGAATACTGTGCAAAGATGTCAAACTTTAAGAAGACGGTTGACGAGGTCCTTGTGTAATAGAAAATGGACTTCTGAGAAAGTGAAAAGTGTGATGCTATCAGTTTGACATTATAGCAATACTACTTTGATAATTGACACCACTATATTTGATGCCACACTGGCGATAGCAGACAAACAGTGGGCGTATTTGTGCAATGACGCCCACCAAAACACCCTTTTGGGCAGTCCATATATAGTCAATTAGGGCACGCCCACTTGTGACCACGTGGCGTATGAAGACTAATGAAAATGTGTTGCTATCCCTTTCCATTACCACTTCATTTAGTACGGTAATTCGTTTCGTTAATTCGTTTCGATCTGCGCAGATATTTCACAACAGAGAAAAGTTATAAACCAAGGGAAATAATTCATAATGGTATATGTTTCGATTATTTATTACAATTTTTAGTTATTTCCCCTTACGATAAGCTGGCCATTGATCAGACAATACTAATGGTGTTCCATATAGTGTTCCAAATCCACTGCAACACCATAATCTACTGACTTCATGCGTGCGTACACACGTATATAAGCGTGCGTGCGTGCGTGCGTCCGCGCGTGCGTGCGTGCGTGCGTGCATCATTGCGCAACAAACAACACGTACTAATTTCATTATTAACATTTATATATTTTAATAAGCACAAAAGTATACAAGAAGAATATACTACGTCATTGCTGACCCGATCGCATTAACCCTTCGACTACCGTAGAACTAATGAACGCCATGCATCAGTGTTGAAAACAGTATTCCATAACATTATTTCAAAATGAACATCAGTTATTTGGCAAATAGAACTGAAGAATTCAGGACTGTCATTTTGGCGAAAAAGTGTTAATTTACGCGTCCCTGGGGCCGAGTGCCCCGTTATGGGGTTAAATAGTTGTAAAGCAATGTCCGTAGTTAGCCCATTTCTAAAGACATAGACTACCGAATGATGTTGATGGACGCCTATTTAACGCCACAACAGTGCGCTAGGCCCCTGGACCGATAGGCAGAGTAGCCGGCGTCGTTACGGTCAGAGCCGGGTTAAGCCACGGACCAACGGGGCCACAGCCAAAAAATAAATAAATAAAAGATAATTATCGCATTTTACCCATTTGAACCTGTAATTACAGTATCTCACTTTTATAGTTATGATATATGTAAGCTGTTGAATATTTTGAACCAAATTTGACTGGGAGCTGGTGCAGCATTTTGACACGTACGTGACGAATTTATTATATTTGGTAGTAGTAGCAGCAGCAGCAGCAGCAGCAGCAGCAGCAGCAGCAGTAGTAGGAGTAGTAGTAGTAGTAGTAGTAGTAGTAGTAGTAGTAGTAGTAGTAGTAGTAGTAGTAGTAGCAGCAGCAGCAGCAGCAGTAGCAGCAGCAACAGCAGCAACAGCAGCAGTAGTAGTAGTAGTAGTAGTAGTAGTAGTAGTAGTAGTAGTAGTAGTAGTAGTAGTAGTAGTAGTAGTAGTAGTAGTAGTAGTAGTAGTAGTAGTCATCCCATGCTTGAACAACCCAAAGACGGCCCCCAACCAGCGCAACAAATTAGCCCTAGTCCCCAAATAGGCTTATTCCGGCTATGACTAGGGTTAGGGTTAGTAGCACCTTCTGGCTAAATTGTACTCAAACTTGTCATACGTGTTAGTCCTTAATACAACGCGGATTGATAATTCACTTAATGATGTGTTTGCAATTGAGATTATTTAACTCTTACATCCCTCCTTGACCCACCCGATAAAGAGGTCCACGCAGCTAATAAGCCAGGGGCCCGAATACTTTAAAATTCGGCTCTAATCAGGGTTAGATGGGAACCAATGTCGAGTACCGGTACGTTACTGTTCTATAGACATGGTATAGCATTGCTATATGTAAAGTTAGTATAAATATACGGTAAATATGTAAAGAATGTACTCTAAAGAGTGTACTATAAATCATGTAGATACATAAACAATTTTATTGCAAGATTATATATGACTATTATTGCAGGCATCCAAATGCAGGAATTCATTTCTAGCCAAGCCCCGCCCATTTCTAGCTAAGCTTCACCCACTTTTTTACGCGAGGTGGATGCGATTGTAAACATTGAAATCTGACTTTCCCACGAAATAAGTTTACTAAGGTAACAAACAGTACCATACACTTAAGATGTTGACATATTTAAAACTAATTAGACCGGGATGGGGTGGGGGGGGGGGGCTGCCGTTGCTGCCTATTGCAGCAACAGTCCCCAGACTAATTAGTTTCAAAATGTGTAACAGTATGTCTATAGAATTATGAATTCATCAAAGACATACAATCTGACTCCACTCATGACGGGCTTTTCGATACTCCTGATGGAGCTGTACGTCTTTATGATTGCAACGCCAGCTTACAAATGGCGTAATTGTTTTTGCCGTCATATAATTGAGCAATAGATCGACTCACTCTAGTATTGTCTTTCTACTGCACGTTTCTTTAGTTTTAATCAGTTCGTTTGCTCATCTGCCGGAACATATTGTTTAGACGCAGGTGCTAGGAGAAGGCGTGTTATAGGTTTTTAAAAGATACTCTCTTAACAAATTACACTCCTAACGATTTATTACCGAGACAGCGAAAGAACAAAGATAGGAATGCAACGACCTAGGGGGGAGATGGCTGTAGGTTGGTTGGTTTGTGGTGGGTTGGTGTTGGGGGGCGTGTTCAAGGATCGTAAATCGCTTGCTACGTAGCTATCTATCTAGGTATCTATGTGGCTAGGTAGTTACAGATTGCTGCTGACGAGTAGATGGGTGAATGGATGGATGGATGGATGGATGGATGAATGGATGGATGGATGGATGGAAGGATGGGTGCATGGATGTTTAGATAGATGGATGGATGGATGGATGGATGGATTGGTGGCTGGCTGGCTGGTGGGTGGGTGGCTAACTGGATGGCCGTGTGGGTGGGTGGGTTGGTGGGTGGGTGGGTGGGTGGGTGGGTGGGTGGGTGGGTGGGTAGATTGATAGATGGACAGACGGACGGACGAGTTGATGGATGGCTGGAATGGTGAAAGGTTAGGAGGTGGGATACTAAGGGAATTAGGTAGAGGGGATGAGGGTGGAGGGGATGTGAGGGGTGATGGAGAGGGAGGGAGTGAGATCGGTGGAAAGGAGGGAGAGAGGAGTGGAGTGAGGGTAGGGAGGTGGGAGGATGGGAAGGGTGGACGAGGCGAGAGTGTAGCAGGAGTGAGGTAGGGATGGAAGGAGGGGTGCGGGGGTGGATGATGAAGGGGGAGGGGGGAGGTGCGGAGAGATGGATATCATGAATCGATCATACATGAAGATAGGCACCGAGTCTATGCTGTGCCACGTTGTCTATAACATCCACTAGTAACTATTCATGTCAGGCTGAAATTGAATAGTACAACTTGATTTCCATATTCAAGACACATGCTTATTGCTAGTTTTAATATATACAAAATTAATAATTATTAATATATCAAATTTATACAGCACGATATATAGACCTCTGAAGTTTGTATACAATGATTGTCCATAGGTAATATATTTAGAAATGTATTAATTGTTAAGGCCGATATATAGATTGCTATATTAAAAGTGTAATTATAAAATATTCAACTTCGATTTAGATATATTTAAGTGGAATTAAAATCATGTTCACGTCTCACACAACAATCTAAATACTTGATAACAATTTTGACTCCAGGTTCTTGTTAGGGTCTGAGCCGGATTATGATGCAGTCTAAAGGTCTAAAGCCCAGGGCCCCGAAAAACATAAACGGGCCCCAAATCAAACACATCGCATTTTACCCATTGGAACGCGTAATCACTGTATCTCCCTTTTATATTCATGATATTATAAGTAAGCTGTTGAATATTTTGAAACCAATTTGACTGGAAGTTTTTTTTTATTATTGCCAAGCCATAGTTCTATGAACCCTATCATTGACGACACACTGGCAATAAGATATAGCTCAGTCATCATCGGAATGTAATTTTTACATCTTAAAATTTTTCGACCGGAGCAGGGTAAAACCCAGGAAATTCTGTGACACTTTCCGCCTAGCGTTTGGGAGGCGAGTATTCTATCACCAGACCAGCATCCAGATTAAGTAAAATCGCCTTTCACAAGACTAGCTTTCATCTACCGGTCTCACAACCACACGAATTCACGTTTCCAGTGTATCCATCCATCATCTGACCTCGTATGACGTCATAATCGCGTGTATATGACGTCACAATCATTACGTCACAAAGGATTCCATATAGCTCGTCATAAAATCTCAAATAGTCCGACACTTGTATGAATTGTATGTCTTTGTAATTCTGTGCTATTTAATAAGCATGCTTTAGGCAGCAGCAGCACCCAGTCAAATTAGTTTCACAATATTCAACAGCTTACCTGTGTGGTTCTTTGGAAATTAATAATCAGGGTGTTCAGAGATCGATCGATCCCAACAGGAGCGAGGTGTGGGTGGAGCTTAGCGAGAGATTGGCGGGGCATAGATACAACCAGAAAGGTCCATTGACTGGAATTGATGGTGCATATTCCAAACATGTTACTTTATATTTCTGCTATCCCTCCCGCTATATCACCAGGCACTAGACTTGTGCCACAAATAGACAAATAAGAAAAGAAGAACTACAATGCTATAGCTGTTCTGTTGAATATTGTGAAGCTAATTTGACTGAAAGCTGTTGTTACAAGTCCTAATAAAATATGTTTCAAACTATTCAAAAGCGTACCTGTAAAATTCACTTGAAAGTGAAATTCTGGGAATTCAGTGTCCAAATGATTAAATAGGCACGAATGTACATACTGATCCATTTCTAGCTACGCCTCGCCCATTTCTAGCCATGACCCGCCCAGTTCTATCTACGCTCTACCCATACGTTGGGTGTGTTTGGATCGATGTATATACTTTGAACCCTGACTTCCCAGAATTCCATTTTCAATTTAATTATACAGGTAAGATGTTGAATATTTTAGCAACAACACCAAGTCAAATTAGTTTTAAAATATTCAACAGAGTTTATATTAAATAGTAATGACATACAATTCGTGCACTTGCCGGATTATTCCCGTTTCTTGAAGGAGTATTTGTCACGTAATGGAACGTTCCATTTTTACCTATGCCCTACCAATCACTATCTAAGCTCCACCAACACCTCGCCGTGTTGGGATTGATCGATCCCCGAATGCCCTAACTATCGATTTCCTGAAACCGATACGCCTATGGCAGCAAAGCGCCCAGTCAAATTAGTTTCAAAATACTCAACAGAATATTTATTAAATAGTAAAGGCATACCATTTGTACAACAACACATAGACCGTCTTCAAATATGCGTTCATGACGTACTTATCGACATCATTCGTGACGTCATTCGTTAGGTGTCATTCTACACATCACGTAGTTGATTATGACGTCATCTGATGGGTGGATACTCTGGAAAGATGAATTGATTATACGTTGCTGAAAGGCTTGCTAAATGAAAAACAAGGCCCTATATCGAAAGACGAATCCAGTCTCTCAGTCAATCATATTTCGTCGTAATCAAATACGTCACATGTACGATGATGTCATCCTACATTATTTATTTAATAACGCGATTTAGTTCGTCATAAATGCTTAATAGTCCGTCAAGTTGTGCGAATTATAGGCCTATGCATTTACTATTTAATACACGGGAGCAACAGAACCCAGTCAAAATCGTTTCAAAATATTCAACAACCTACCTGTATAGTTTTCTGGAAATTGAGCTTCATGGAGTGCAGGGATCGATCGAAGTTACCCAGAAATTGGGATTCTGAGGGTTCGGTGGATCCCAACATGGGCAAAGCGTGGGCGGAGCTTCGCTAGAAATGGTCCGGGAATAGATAAAAGTGGATCTATCCATTACTTATATAAACCCTGTCTTCCCTACAATATGTTATTATCCATGTTGCTGTAAAATAAGATACCTTCTGAACAAGGAAAATTAGTAATTTTGAAAATGTTGTTGTTGAAAACTGTTGGCACCGTGAAGATTTTAAACAATACTTACAAAATAACCACAGATATGATGATATAAGTATTGGCATAGTAGATGCTGGATATATATTGAGCAGTAAAAGTGTGACCCGTCATCTCAATTTATAGCTCAAACTCCTGCCAACCATGCCTCTAAGATGTTGAATATTTTGAAAGTAAGTTAACTGACAGGTATTTCTGTTTCAATCTGCCAAATTACTTTCAAAATAAGACCACGTAACGGAATATTGTACATAAGGATGAATTTTTCCAATTAATCGATTTGTTTGATGATTGATTGGTTTGCATGTTCAAGCAACCAATCAGTCAGGATTTCAGAAACAGATTTTTGTTGTTTATAAATTGATTTTATTAATATATATTAGCTGGTCAAGCCAGAAAACAAATAATTTTTGGAAAAGAATTTAAATTTAATTGTTACACTATATAGTATTACTTCTTATGCTAAGACATTAATTCTTTCAGCACTGAAATAGAATGTTAATTTCAAAGCAACCATACCAATAACATGTTGAATATTTCGAAAGTTATTTGACAGGAAGCTGTTGCTGGCTAAGGCAGCAACAGCTTCCAGTCAAATTAGTTTCAAAATATTCAACAGATTATTTCTTATATTATTAAGAATCTGTCATACCTTTGACTTGGTTTGAAATGGGTAATTATCCTTGAACATGCTATAATTACCGCATTCAAAATGGGTATAAAAGAGAACCTGTTATGATCAATAATTCATTGATTATCGGTTAGTATATACAACCAATCATCGATCACAAAACTAGCACAAATTCTCAAACCTATTTCGTTGTTTAAATAGGCTAGAAGTTAAAAGGTGTATTTTGCATGCAATATATTATTAACCCTTTCAACCCAAATACAAAACTGTATTATCAAGCTAAGAAATATTGCAGTGAATAATTTGAAACGAATTTGACTGGAAACCTCTGCCGCCTAAAGCAGCAACAGCTTCCAGTGGGTTATATTGCTTTACATAAATTAGTAATTGTATTAGAATAAGATATGGGCAATTGGATGTTAGAATAAAAATGTACAAAATGGCATGTAAAATGACAGTGAGTACATTGTTATGAAATATAGAAATTGTACACAAGAGATTAACGCTTTCGTTACGAAGCACGTCAAAACGGCCACACCCTGTCGTCACAATGATTGTGAGGAATGTCAATTTGCAGGCCAAGAAAAGACTATTTTTGAAATTTACCACTGGATTGACTGGCTCGACCGAGCCAGTCATTCCAGGTGAAAGCGTTAAAATAATAACTCTCTCTTGGCCTTTTGGTAAATTGGGGGTAAATCTGTAAAAAATGTAATTTGTTTCATTTGCTGTATTTTTTGTTGCTACTCACAACTAGTACAGGTCGGTCGGTAGGTCAGTCAGTTAGTTTTGAAAATATGTCTGTTCCAACGAGTTACCAGAATTAGTTTGACCGGAAAACCTGCTTGCTGCATCCGTTTTCACAGAAATGGAATAATTATGAATGATAGCAAGAATTGGTTTTCCCTGAAAGCAAATATCTCTGTTCACTTCTTCATCTCCACTTTATGTTCAAATCCATCATCGACTTTAGACCCTGTGACGTATCCGGTGTTCTGTACGCGGTATTCTCGTCCATCGATCCCCTTACCCTTTCCAGACTCATCAAAGCGTTGCTTATGAGTGCCACCATATTTGGATGCGTCGGTCAAATGATCTACACCGCCTATCTTGGATACTTTCTATAATAATAATAATAATAATAATAATAATAATAATAATAATAATAATAATAATTGTTTGAATATAGTTTAATATTTTAATATTGGGACCTTTCTGAAATGCATAGAGGAGAAAAATTTGCTATTGCAATATGTGGTATGTTCTGCCCTAAAATCCCATAGATGACTGGACTACAGATGCCTGTGATATAGATTCAACGGCATGGGCATTGTTTCCAATATCGTACATTATTAATGAATTTATAGTGCGGTAAATTAAGGGATACGACCTGTCGCTCAAGTATATGACATCATAGCCACTTACGTCACATGACTGCCAGTTAGTTGGCTTATTTAATCAATGTGAAGCACGAGACCGATAGAGAGAAGGAAAGTGAGACAGGAAAGAGAAAAGGAATGAAGGATAGAGTGAGTGAGAGAGCGAGAGAGAGAAGGAAAGAGAAAGATTAAAAGGGAGAGAGAGAGAGAGAGAGAGAGAGCGAGAGAAAGAAGGTGAGAGAAAGATTAAAAGCGAGAGAGAGAGAGAGAGGGGGGAGGGAGGGAGGGGAGAGAGAGAGAGAGAGAGAGAGAGAGAGAGAGAGAGAGAGAGAGAGAGAGCGAGCGAGAGAATGAGAGTGAGATTATGAGACAAAGAGAGGAGAGAGAGAAAGAGAGGGAAAGAGAAAGAGGGCGATTAAGAGGAGAGAGAGAGAGAGAGAGAGAGAGAGAGAGAGAGAAGAAAGAGAGAGAGCGAGAGAGAGAGAGCGAGAGAGAGAGAGAGCGAGGGAGAGAGGGTGGGGAGAGGAAGAGGTAGACAGCGAGAGAGAGAGAGCGAGAGATAGGTGGAGGAGACGCGTGGAGTGGGGGAGGAAGGAGGGTGGAGAGAAAGATGTGTGTATTGCCACACGAATAAGGATGCATCCTGCCAAATTTGGTTAAAATCAGTCCAGTTCTTCGACAAGATATTTTTAATTTACAATTGATTTTCTATGGGAGTATTTGGTGGGAAAAAATCAAAGATGGCCATCAACAGTTACTGGGAATCTGTCTATCCGATGGTTTCAGAAGTGACAAATTTGAAATCAGCATACCCAAAAACCTATACAAAATCCATCAAATGAAAAGGTTCAACATGGCAGCCAAATCTGATGGTTCAATGGTTGCCATGTTCTTTACATATCAACTTTCCTTCACCAAACCTTAATAAAACCCTAGCTACTTATTCCCTAATCATATCTATCAAATTTGGGACCGATCTGTTCATCGGTTCTGGAGAATTCATTTTCACGAAACTAGGCCATCCATCCATGATGGCCGCTGAAGCATTTGGCCAATTAAGTACCCTCGAGCATATTGGTTCAACTGTTGCCTTCGACGATGTTTCCAATCGATCCGCCAAGCAGGTCCAAAAATATTTTTTAAGACGTTTCTAACAATCTGACAAAATCCAAGATGGCCGCCGGCCAAAATGGCCGATCAGTTTCGTTTGAACAAACTTGGATCTCTCTGCCTTAATGATGGTCCCGGCAAACATAATTGAAATCGGCCTAATGGTTCACAAGAAGACCCCATTTCAAATTTCCTATTGCTTTAGCATGGGAGTTTAGACGGCAAAATGATCCAAGATGCCCAGCAAACTGTTTAACTAACAGTCCCGAAAGTCTCAAATTTGAAGTCGACGTATCCGAAAACCTATATAAAACAAATTTCGGCTTCAAAACATAAAAAATCCTATATGGCCACCAAACACGCTACATTTTGATTGGTCCACGGCGAGCATATTTTTTGACGTATCAATTTCCCTTGATCAAATTTTATTGGCGCTTAGTCCTCCATATGAACCTATTTCCCAAATTTCGTCCCTATCCGTTTAGCGGCTCTGAAGAAGATGCCATTTTTGTGAAAGCTATGTCATCCAAGATGGCCACCAAAGCAGTTGGCAATCAAGTTCCCTTTGAACTTGGCTCAACTGTTGCCCTAGATGAATTTTGTGAGTTTTGAATCGATCCCCCAAGTGGTTTCGGAGAAGATGATTTTTTCCGTTTCATGCCGAAGAAGGCCTAAACCGGCCTCTGCAGTGGTATTGAGGAATGCCAATTTTCAGGTTAAGAGAAGACGATATTTGAAAATATACCACTAGAATGAATAGCTCGATAGTCAAGTCACTCATTCCAGTGGTAAATTTTCATAAATATTCTTCTCTTGGATTGCAAATGGGCCTTCAATAAGCAGATATTTAGATTTTTTGATCAAATTTAGTCATTAACGGGTTAAAGAGTCTCTAGAAAGTGGCCAAAATCCAGGATGACCACTGGTCAAATTGGCCGATTGGCTTCTTTTGGGAAAAGTTGAATCTCTACGCCCTAAGGATAGTTCCTGTCAAATATAATTGAAATCTGCCAAGGAGTTCTTCAGAAGAATTCGTTTAAATTAAAGGATGATGGATGACGGACGGGCGGATTATGGATGGATGATGGATGACGGACAACGGACGGACGGACGATGGATAGTTCCCCTGGTATAAGCTGACGTAGCCATTCTGGCCAGGAGAGCTAATAAATACATCGGCGGAAACAAGTAGGTTGCACTCTATATAGAACTATAAACTATTATAGTAACATCTTATATGCATCGTACCGTAGTTCCGTCCGTCGATGGTCCCTTTCCTTTTGTGATTTTGTTTGATAGCTGCTCTGGCGTCATCTTGCCATTTTTCGACAGTTCGTCTAGTAAGCTCTTAAATTCGTCAAAGTTAATTTCTCTAAAACACATAAAACAAGAGCAATCAGAGTTCGTAGACTCCCCCATCCTCACATTGTCACATTGTGGGCATTTTGGGGATTTTTTTAATTTTCTAGATCTTTCTGAATTTTTTATTACCCCCCCCCCACCCCAAGTTGAGGAGCCCTGTTACATGGCAACGCCATTTGAACACAGAATTGAGGCAAATCCCCTGATCCCGAATTTAATACTATCCACACCTAGGTTCTTTTATACAGATTACGGTCAAAGTCTATAAATCCTCTTACACGATCAGTTCCTTCGTTAAACCAGACAGACAGACAGGCAGGCAGGCAGGCAGGCAAGCGAGATTGCAACGCGCACTTTCCGGTTATTTTACATTCCGAATCCAATATAGGCTGTCAGACTGTAGGCTATCTGCTACTATGAGCATGAAAGAGAATGACGTCATAATGGTCAGCTTAGACCAAATATTTCCTCTGGAAGCATTTTGTTATTAGTCTATGTTGTCACACCGCGTTAACTCTCTGAACAATAGAGGAATCCAGTCTCTCAGTCAATCATATCACGTCATAATCAATTCGTTACGTGTAAGCTGAATTCATAATCAATGGACCTTTCCGGTTTTAGCTATGCCCCGCCGCTATCTAGTTAATCTCCGCCCACACCTCACTCGTGTTGGGATCGATCTCTGAACGCCCTGACTATCAATTTCCCAAAGAAAATACACAGGTAAACTGTTGAATATTTTGAAACTAATTTGACAGGGTTCTTGTGCAGCGCCCAGTCAAATTAGTTTCAAAATATTCACCAGCATGTTTATTAAATAGCAAAGAATTACAAAGACATACAATTCATACAACGTATCGGACTGTTTGAGATTTTATGACGGTCTATATGGAACCCTTTGTGGCGTAATGATTGTGGCGCCATCATACACGCGCTGAGCTGGTTATGACGTCATATGAGGTCAGATGATGGATGGATACTCTGGAAAAGTGAATTATGAATTACGCGATTTAGTCCGTTATAAACGTGTAGACGCTGCTAGTCCGCCATGTTGTACGTATTGTATGTTTTTACTATTTAATAAATATTATGTTGCATATTTTGAAACTAATTTGACTGGGCGGTTTCTGCCATAGGCTGCAACAGCACCAGATCAAGTTAGTTTCAAGGTAGTCAACAGCTTACCTGTTTAGCTTTCTGGAAATTGAGATTCAGAGAGTGCAGTGTTCGATTGAGCGAAAGAGCGGTGAATCGAAAGTGGAGTTGCTTAGCTAGAGATGGGCATGGCGTAGCAAATGCTTGATTCTTCCTTTAAGGGCATCGCTGAGGGAAACTTACTTGGTCAAGCCTCACGACCATAACGTCATAGCCTATGTGTTCAAAACTCCACATACGATATTGGTAGGCCTTCTTCAGTAATAAATTAAAACATTACAAAAATTAATTTAATTACTTTTGAGCTTTTTGCTTCACTTTGGTGAATGCGATATCTACGTCAGCGCTGCTATATTTGGCACCTGCTCCGCTGGTAACCTTGGTTTCACGCAGGAGTTTATTACACGAAGACGTTGTCATGGTGGTTTTGGTTGGGTTCCCGAATCGACAGTACTTGTGAAACTGTTCCTTTAACTCCGAGCCACCATTGTCGTCATTCTGAGCGGCCATTTTGCTACTGGCACGCGCTATCCTATCATGAGAGAGAAAATTAGTATGTATCAGATGATTCATCATCTTTTCACCTATTTATTATATGTACGGTACAGTTCATAAATACGTTAAAATGTTTTCAAAACAGACACAGAAACGTGTTAGTTAGTACAATTCTGAACAGGATTTACGAAATGTTCTGCTGAATATTTTGAACATAATTGGATTGGAAGACATTAGCAATACCTTCCGATCCAATTATGTTCAAAATATTCAACCTTACGTTTCATTTTAATTTGAAAACATGTTAATTTATTTGTGAGCTGTACTATACTTGTGTGGTATTGCGAAATTATGCTTAACCCTTCCATGCTGAATCCGGCCATAATCGGTGTCAAACAATGCTCATTTTGCATGCCCATTTGCTGCTAAAGTGAAGACTATTTTAGAAAATTTACCACCGGAATGACTGGCTCGGTAACCGAGCCAGCCATTCCAGTGGTAAATCCTCAAAAACAGTGTTCTCTTGACCTGCCAACGGGCATTCAATAAGGAAATATTCTGATTTTCTTGAGCAAAATTAGACATTAAAGAGTTAAAGAATTCTTCACACCCCACACAACTCATCTACCCCACGACCAGTGTCGCACTCGTGGTATTCATAGACTAGACGGTATTCGAACCTACGACATTTGGTGTGCAAGTCCATCTCGTTACCAGGGAACCATGTTTGACGCATAGTGTGTAGGTGGCTGAGAAACCGTAATTAAGCTATGCCACACCCATCTCGAGCTGTGCACTGCCAACGCGTTTCACGTGTTGGGATCAATCGATCCCTGCACTCTCAGAATGTCAATTTCCAGAGAACTATACAGGTTAGCTGTTGAATATTTTTAAACTAATTTTCTTAGGTGTTCAGTCAAATTATTTTCAAAGAAATCGACAGAATGTTTATTAAAGAGTAAAGACATACAATTCGTACAACGTGTCTGGCTATTGGTGCCTAAGACGGACTAAGTCGAGTCATCCATGCTGTAATTGATTACGACGTCATCCCTACACGTCACGTAGTTTATTATGATGTCATAACACGTTATATGATGGATGGATAAACTGGAAAGGTCCATTAGACATCTACCGAACAGACCCAGCATTGATTACGCATACCTGATCGACCGCGGTATCTTTATCCTGATTACTGAAAGATATCACGCAGATACCATAGGTTTATCAGGCCATGTTGCTTAAGGGTCTATAAGCACAATAATAAATTGCCTATGTCAGTAACAGTCAAATTAGTTTCAATATTATCAACAGAACCCTTATTAAACTGTTAATTCATCAAAGACATAAGGTTATTGTCGGGCCTTTGCCGTGTTTTTGTCTGACCTGCGTCATTTGATTGTGACGCCAGCTATAAGTGATGTATTTTGCGCTATGACCGCATTATTACGTCAGATAATTCAGTGGCAGATAAAAAAAGACGATATGTAGACTATACATTAGCCACAGTCGAGCCTGTCTTTCGGGGCCAATAAATAATCGTTTTAAATCTTAACTCTTTCAACCCAAAAAGACCAAATACGAATGATCTTTTACAATGCAAATGTAACATCTCCCAGTTAAAATAGTTTTAAAATAATCATTAGTTCCGCTGTATAGTCATCTTGAAATTGCAAGTCTGGGGAATTCAGCGTTATAACGATTAAAGAACCGCCATCATTTGGTCCAAAAGCTATGTTCTTGGATAATTTATAGCAAGGGGCCATAAAGCCGAAATACGATCAAAACTTGACACAAACCTAACACCGAGAAGATGCGAAATAAGGCTAATCGTAGAATTGTAGCCTATTAAATATTTCCAAAAAAGATCATTACTCTAAAAAATGTTCTTATTCTCCCGCGACTGCGACACGTAATGGCTTACAATGCACGAAATGCAGTCGATGGGCCATAACTCCGTTGTCCTGTATAGCGCGGAGTGTTGGTCACTAAATACGTAACATTGCGGGAGCGCAAAAGTACAGCACCCAGTCTTTCCAATCTAAAATAGAGTGGTGGCTTCGTGTCGAGAAAACGACTCTAGCTTAGACCCAATGCCCGGCCATCGTGTTACGTCATCACAACGCCTATTACTGCTAAATAGACTGCATTTTGGAGAGCCGATAGGACGGGATCCAGTCTATCGTCGCAGTGAATTGCAAACACAGCACCCTGTATCGAGAATGTGAATATTACGACTAATTAAAAGGGACTATGCTTCTGTGACATGTTCTTCATACAGAAGACTATGATCGTTATATCATCTCGTTTAGATCTATTATATTTGCTGGTACGAACAGTGTATAGTTCTTGCGTCCTTTCACAATTCAGTTATCGTTATCACTATAATCCAGTGTCATTTACCCCAGCAGGCACATGACGTTGTTTCAACGTGGATTCAACGTCGAAACAACGGCATGTGTCTGCTGGGACACCAATGACCACTCAATCCACACGAGACGATTTCCTCGATCCCGTATCGAAGGACAACTCGCGAGACACGAATGTCAGTATTCCTTCAGAGTTGTCTGTACAAATCGAATACTGGGCACAACGTCGAATTGATTAACCAATGGAGCGCAACAAATGACATATATTCCTCTAAATCTTCACAATCGCTATTGCAATCACGCGGGAAAGGTGTTGAATATTGTGAAACTAATTTGTCTGAATGTTGTTGATGCCTTTGGCAAATTAGTTCCAAGATAAACACATTTCTTATGTTAGGAGATTTAATTACGTTTCTGGTATGTAGCCTTGAGAGTAAAAACTGTAGTATACCACTGACACGAAACATATGATATTGGAAAATAGCACGATATATCGAGAGATTGTGATCTTTTTAAATATCGTCCACGATATCCCCAAAACAAAAATCGCACACGTCTAGCAAATATACATAATAAATCACAACAAAAACCGAGTGAATTTATGAGAACGACGGAAATAACCACGACGAGGACGACCAGAATAACGACGACTATGATATAATATATTATTTACCACTTTCACGTCGAGGCGCCCTTGAAAAATGTGAATTTACAGGCCAAGAGAATGCTATTTTAAAAATTGTACCACTGAATGACTGGCTCGATAATCGAGCCAGTCATGCCAGTGGTAAATTTTCAAAAATAGTCTTCTCTTGGCCTGCAAATGGGCATTCAACAAGCAACTGTTTTGATATTCTTGACCAAATTTTTCCATTAAATGGTTAACGTGACAAATAGCGAAGAACTGTATTGCAATCTATAGCTTATGCATGTGTACCAATAATGCATTACTTGGTAACATAAAAATACGCCATTCCTGAACGTATCCGTTTATTTCTAGAACTAATAGAGGTTTTATTAGCAATATCTAGAATGACCATTATTATAGTTAACCGTTTTACTGCTACAGCTATAGTTTCGTGGGAATTGGGAACGGAAGGTAAACTCAATATTTTGAAAACGCAGTTGATGGCAGCAAGTGTTGTTGTCTTAGGCAGCAACAGCACACATCGTTGCCAATTATTTTTTTAATGATGACGAGCTAACAAGCCCAGCAGACATTGTATTTATACGACACTCCCGGTTAACACGAGGATGACTGAGTTTCTTCAATATGGTACGGATGCAGTCAATAATAATTGCTTGTCTGCTCACCAAAACTCTCACAGGGGGAAGCAATTCGAATCGATTTGTCTTTTGGAATCCAATGTCCTGCAACGTCAGCCGTACGCCACTCACAGCTGCCTAACAAGAAAACATAAAACAGGACTATAGCAATACCTATACTATGGTACATATTGTATTTGTATACGAATAGAGGGTAGCCATTGCGGTCATTTCTCAGAAGTTCCATCTATAGGTAGAAATTGACAAATGGAGTTATCCGATCTGTCGCTCGTGTATCTGACGTCATAATCGGCATACGACACATGTTAGCTGACGTCAAAGTCACATGACGTATGTCCGTTACGAAAGTGGCCCATGCGCTATGGTAATCAATAACCGTCCCGAATAGTATGTTTTTGGTTAATTAGCAATTTAATAAACATTCTGTTGAATATTTTGAAATGAATTTTACTGGAAGTGTATGCTGCTACATGCAGGAGCAGCTCTCAATCAAATTGGTTTCAAAATGTTCAACAGCTTACCTGTAAAGTGACCTAAAATTTGAGATTCTGGGAATTTATGGCTCAAATTTTTTTAACGGTTCAAACGAGCATAAAGAGGGTGGAGCTTCGACCGAAATGGGCAGAGCAAGAGGAGAATGTAGTCCAGTAGTAAAGTCCTTAGCATACATGCTTCTGATACTGGGTTCGTGTCCCAAAATTGATCGTCATACTGCCGGTGGAAACGCCGTCAATCCCTTGCACTCCTCGGTGCCTTCCCCACCTCCCTCCCACACTTGATCCCAGAATTGTTGCATTTGAGTCGATCGATCCAGTAGAGCCAGGGTTATTGATATATATATCTTAAGAACAGGAACAAGAAGCACTCCACGCCAGCACTAACCGTCGCGTTTAGCGATGCGGGTAAAAACAACTTGACTAAAATCGTATATTTTCACTGAGCACTAAACACGTTTAGTGAAATCATATTATTTCAAATATTGTTCCGACTTCGCGTTTAGCTGCTCTATCCCAAGAAATTCAAAAGTTCAAAAATTCAAATGCCTAGTTAAAGGTTAATTTAGATTGTGCTTTAATTTGCATTTGGCTTATGTTTATAAGTAACTATGTGGAATTAGTGCCGTAATGCACCCCCAACCCACCCCATACACCCCACCCCCATATTGGAGAGATTCGTTCTGTTGTTCGAGTATATGAAGACATAATCAATTACGTCACATGTATGCTGACGTCATGATCAACATGCATAATGAATGACTCTCCGTCATGAACACTTAAAGGTCCGTCAAGTGTATGAAGTGTGTGTCTTTGAAGGATATACTATTTATTAATTATTCTGTTGAACATTTTGAAATAGGCAGGAGAAGTACCCAGTCAAATTACTTTCAAAATAGTCACCATCCTCCTGGTATAACTACCTTGAAACTGCGATTATGAGAATCCAGGTTTCAAAGTAGGCCTATATAAATCGATCCAAACAGGCACACAATGTGGGAGGAGCTTATCTGCAAATGGGTGGGGCATAGCTATAAATTGATCCGTCTGTTACATACAAAGAGATAGCAACGTGGCAGGATCAACTTGTGGCATCTGTGTGATGTCGTTCAGGCTAAAGATGCATTGAGACACACTACATACACAAAATAAACCCTCTCTTGGTAATTGATGAATCTAGTTTCTCAGTAAATTATATGACGCCATAATCAACTACGTCATATGTAGGCTGATGCCATAATCAATTACATTATGAATGACGCGATTTCGTCCGTAATAAACGCGTAATTGTCCGCCAAGTTGTACAAAGTGTATGCCTTTACTATTTAATAAACATTATGGTGAATATTTTGAAATTAATTTGACTGGGTGCTGTTTCTGACATAGGCAGCAATAGCGCTCAGTCAAATTAGGTTCAAAATATTCAACAGCGTGCCTGTATAGTTTTCTGGAAATTGAAAGTCAGAGATTGCAGGGATCGATTGATCCCAACACGAACAAAGCGTGGGTGGAGCTTAGCTAGAGATGGGCGGGGCATTGCTAAACCGAATTCCTCCATTTTGTAATTATAGCTATGAGCCACTAAGATACGACGTGACACCCGTAGTTCCGTCAATGTTTTGTCAACTAGTAAACCAACGGTCTCGGGTTCGAAACCCGCCTCTCCGTGGCGAGGTTTAAAAGATCGAAACCAGTCGCGGGCGCGACTCGTGGTGTGCATAGTTGAAACACTGCACTTGTATTTATATTTGGGCTACTTAAACACGCTGTAGGCGTATATCTATTTACATTTGAAGCATTGAAATACTATGTTTTATACTTTTGCACCGCAGTGTTTCTCTTTGAACTATTTTGAAACAGTATATGTATCTATATTTGCAAACGTTCTTTAAATTGTAATACTATAAGCTGCTATGTTCAAATCGATGGACCACGCTAAACCACTCGTCTAAATTAGATTCGGACAATCGTACCGGAAGCAAGCTATAACCTTGACCACCGAGCCTGAAGATTATTCCCTCTCCTATGCGATATGATTAAGGCTATTGTACAGCTCAGAAATAAAACAACCGGTTTCCAAAACAAACAAAATGCAGAAAATGTTAGCCAGTACACATTTGAACACGATGTAAGAAATGTTATGTTGACTATTTTGTGTATCTGTTCATCACATGACGTCCTAATCAACTAAGTGACGTGTAGGTTGACGTCATAATCATGACGTCATGAATGATTCGATATATAGCCCGTCTTTAGCGCTTAATAGTCCGTAAACAGTGTGCTAATTGTATGTCTTTGCTATTTAATAAACATGATGTTGATATTTTGAAACTAATTTGACTGGGCGCTGGGGTTGCCATAGGCACAAACAGCACCCAGTCAAATTAGTTTCAAAATATTCAACATCTTACCTGTATGGCTTTCTAGAAATTGAGATTCAGAGAGTATAGGGATCGATCGATGCCACCACGCTCAAAGCGTGAATGTTTGAGCCTGGATGGAGCTTAGCTAGAGATGGGCGGGGCATAGCTAAACACTGAATTCCCTCATTGTTTTCTGGAAATTGATAGTCAATGAGTTCAGAGATCGATCGATCCGAACACGGGCAAAGTGTGGCTGGAGCTCTGCTAGAGATTGGCGGGGTTTACCTAAAATTGGAAAGGCCCATTGAATTGGAAACCATTCGGCATCATTATCTTCCAATCCATTCGTGTTCAAAATATTCACCTGCACGCGTTAAACTATTTCTGTACTGCACTGTATTATCCCAAATTACGTCTGAATTCTCAGAAAGGAATTGTGTCACTACATATCGAAAGTTATTGACGACTTTGAAAAGTATTGGACTGAAAAACGCTGCTGCCATTAGTATTAACAATATTCAGTCACATTGTTTTCAAAATTCATATGATAATTACCAACGCGGATGACAAATATTATCTACACGTACAAGGAACGAATAGTTTATTTCACGCCACGCAACGCGTTTGAACACGCATGTACATGTTCGCGTACTTAGTGGTGAATCTTTCGGATATTTGATGAAAGAAAATTGTTGCAGCGATTTATTTGGTTTCGAATATCGTCTACAGAGCGATCAATCCCACCCCACCTCGACCAACCCTGTGAGCACGCCCCACCCTAGGCATTAGCATGGGTCTGCCTATGCCCGGTAAGTCAATAATACCCATGCGCGGCCAGTTGCAATTGACAAACTGTCTTTATCACTGCATGGTAATGCCTAGGATTTATATCAACGCTTGTAAAAGGAAGAGGGCGACCATCAACGGAATTATTTGTCTCTCTTTCCAGTTATCCATACATCACTACCTCTGATGGGCCATGTCCTCGCTGTTTCATACAGCAGTGAAGGCATTGCAATTATTGACCTAGCCATACCAATGAGAGATGTGACTATCACAAAATCTCGCATTGTGAATGCAAATGGCCCACCTTATGACAAATCGCCTATCGATCTCACAATACTTGGTTCCTACTATGATGAATTGAGCCCAACTAGCAACATTCAAGCAAGATGGTAACTTTTCCTATGTGGTGGCTTCAACCCCAAGCTTATAAAACTAAGCAAACAGACAACCAAACAGGGTTTGATTCGTGCATTCGTTCATATGGAATGGGAAAACGCAACAGTAACGGAGTAATTGGAGATGCAATAGCCACTTTTTCTGCGCTAGTTGTTTATGCGCAACAAACACCGAGTTTAAGCGCCCTTGACATCATCAAACAACATACGCAGAACACATTGCTGACAGAACACTAAAACCACAAAAACAATCTTAATTAAATGGACTACAGATTGTGCAAGGTGAATAGAAACACGTTACTCCGAGACTTAAGAATATACGTTTGTAAGACCTTAATGGGCCGTCCCAGTGGTAGCTATTCCCCACCCATCTCCAGCTAAGCTCCAGCCACACCTCGCTCGTGTTGGGATCGCTCGATCCCTGAATTCCCTAACTATCAATTTTCAGAAATCTATACAGGTAACCGGTTAAATATGTTTAAACTAATTTGACTTGGTGCTGTTGATGCCCATGGCAGCAACCACGCACAGTCAAATTAGTTTCAAAATATTCAACAACATTTTTTATTAAATAGCAAAGACATACGGTACAATTCGTACAACGTGTCGGACTATTAAGCGTTAAAAACGGACTATTTGGAATCATTCATGACGTCATGATTATGACATCAGCGTACACGTCACTTAGTTAAGTATGACGTCATATGATGTGAGATGATCGATGGCTAGACTTGGAAATGTCCATTCCGACCACAAAGCAGAGATTACTTGATTACGGTGTGATCAAATATATCTTCTCTAAAAAAAATCTAAAGTCAACCACTATCTCTCAAATCTAACTTAGGACAAGGCCATCAGGGCATCGCATAGGAAAGCAATAATGGACCTTTCAAAGTTTATCCATCAGTCATCTGACGTCATATGACGTCATAATGAACTAAGTAACTTGCATGCTGACGTCATGAGTGATTCCAAATAGTCCGTCTTTAACGCTTAATAGTCCAACACGTTGTACGAATTGTATGTCTTTGCTACTGAACACCATGCTGTTGAATATTTGAAACTAATTTGACTGGGCGCTGTTGCTGCCATAGCTTACATGTATAGTTTTCTGGAGATTGATAGTCAGGGAGTTCAGAGATCGATCGATCCCAACACGGACGTGGTGTGGGTGGAGCTTAGATTGAGATGGGCGGGGCATAGCTAAACGTGTAAAGGTCCGGTGAGCAGATGCTCATGGTTAACATCAACCGTAAGCCAACTGTAGACTGGTAGAGTGGTCGCTCAATTTATTCATAAAGCTGGCTGCGATGTTGACGAACTGCGTCTGGTGAGACTCTTATTCGCAAACACAAACCTGAATGCTCGCGTTAAAACAACGGTTTCTGTGCAGCTTGAAGCAGCAATAGTATCACCACAAGTTGATGGTTTATCGCCAGTGCGTTTCACTTGCTACCTCGCCGCAGCTCTATCATCTGTTCGAGAACACTCTGTAGAAGACCAAACCCTCCAATCTCAATGTCAGCTGTGCCACTAGAGATGGCGTATGCAGATGCGGTTTACTTTACCGAGGTCCTCATGATACACTACTTCCAAATGCTGCAGAACAGCTCAAGGCTGCACACCTCTTCGTAAATAAAGTCAAAATAGAATTCACACATGCATAGCTATGCGACACCACAGAAATAAATAATGACGGATGCCCCCATCAGGACACTGAGAAGTGGAGGACGAATAGAAGCCTGTGTTCTCTCTTCCGCAGCACCGCCAACATTGGAACTCACAGCGTAGCAGTAAATATCTCATTCCAGTCCTTTTGGAAGTTGTGGATTCGTGGCTCTAAAATCCTCATGAAAGTCACAATGCAACTATGCGATGTCGCATCTGTTTCTAAAATGCCATACAATTGCAACAGCAATCCAAAAATCCATCTTGAGCACACTTTATGCATATCACCACAAATATTGGCGAGCCATTACAAGTCATAGGTAGCTACACCGTCTAATACCAAATGCAGCATTCTACAAGCTTTATAACACAAAGGAGTTTGAAACTAATTTGACTGTGGGTTTTTGCAGCAATATGCAACAACAGCTCACAGAAAATTAGTTTCAAAATATCGAACAGAAAATTCATTACATCATAAAGAATTTGTCGTATCTCACCTTGTGATGGCCAAAGGCTTAACAATGTTTTTCATGAATAATACGTAATTATCAACATCGCCGTACTTAACCCTTTTAACACACAAGCTTCTGCAATAGTCTTGAGAAATGACTATTCACCGACCAAGAAAATACTTTTTAAAATTTACCACTGGAATGACCGCCTTGATAACCGAGCCAAGTCATGCCAATGAAACAATTTTGAAAATAATTTTCTCCTCGTTTGTGGATAAACATTCCCTATGGGAAAATTTTAATGTTCCAGTGCAAATCTGAGAATTAAAGATCTGAAATAGATGTTTGCCTATCGCTCACTTTGGAATTAGCGTATGCTGTAGAAACAGTTTCCACAACACTCGTTACGTTTTTAAAAAATTATAACAAATCTTGATTCCACGTGTTTTTAGAAGTCTGTTGAAACAACATTTGCATTGCCACGTAATGGTAAGGGCGTGATTTACATTGCATGGTTCGAGAAACCCTCGGCTATCGATAATCGATAGAGTGTGTATCTCGTAATGCACACGAGTATAACTTAATTATTATAAGAGCAGACATTACTTTCTGTCTGTCTGTTTGACGTGTTGGGAGGTATTCGATTTAGGGAATGAGGGAGAATTGGTAGCATTCATTAGGATGGATAGTGTGTTATTCATGATGAATTGTTGCGAATACAGAAACAAACAGAGTGCTGGATGGGGGAGGGAGGAAGAGGGAGGGGGTGAGGGATGGATGGCGGATGGAGGGTAGAGAGAGAGAGAGAGAGATAGAGAGACAGTGAGAGCGGGGTGGGGTGGGGAGAGATAGCGCGAGAGAGATGCTATATGAGGGACTGGCAGATAGAGGGCTGTGGGAATATATAGGCTGTGGGCGTTGAAACGGGGAGCGAGCACGGGAATGGTAGTGAGTGAGTGAGTGGGTGGGTGGGTGGGCGTGGCGTGGGTGGCGGGCGGGCGGGCGGGCGGGCGGGCGGGCGGGCGGGCGGGCGGGCGGGCGAGCGAGCGGGCGGGCGGGCGAGGGAGGGAGGGAGGGAGGGAGTGAGAGTGAGTGAGTGAGTGAGTGAGTGAGTGAGTGAGTGAGTGAGTGAGTGAGTGAGTGAGTGAGTGAGAGAGAGAGAGAGAGAGAGAAAGAGAGAGAGAGAGAGAGAGGGAGAGAGGGGGGGGGGGGAGAGAGAAGGATAAAGTGGCAGAGGCAGTGGGGGCAAACGGAGAGTGCGAAAACGACCGATCGACAAAGGGCATAGAAAGCTGAAGAGGAGAACATAGATTGGTAGGGCTGAGAAAAAAGGATGAGGGATGAGAAAATGGAGAAAGGGCCTATTCCCGGTGTGAGGCTGAAATGAGAGAGAAAGCGATAGGAGATTAAAGGAAATGAATTGGAGAGGGATGGGCATGAGTACCAAATGATTTTAAACCAGAGCAAAAGACCAACTCTGCATAGGCCTATGTCGCATTTGAGGAGTTGTGTTCCCTTTGTTATAATCTAATTGCATCCTTCCCCTCTGACTTACCAGACATCGATAAGCAGTTCTCATTTTGCCCTAATCAATAAAGTACTTCTACAGTTGATTGTATATTACTGTCTTAGAGAGCAACAGTTTCACATAAAGCGATTCTGTCTCGTCCCATTAACTCTTATAATATCGTGTAATATGCAGTCAGGCGCACATATACAAGTCAATTGTTTAGTGAACATCTTTCTAAACTTCTAAAGACCCATCGGCACGAGAAGTGAGCATAGCGAGCGAATTCACGTTCAAATCATAGGCATTGCATTCGCTCGTGTCGCTCGCGTACTTCCTGAATATTACAATACAGTCCATAAATAAGTTAATTTGTTTTTAAAAACCCAACGGAAACGTGTTAATTAGCCTAATTTTGAACAGCATGTAAGAAATGTTCTGTTGACTATTTTCAACATAAGTTTCTACGATACGTTGGCGAAACTCGCTTCCGGTGTATATGAGAAATTACTTGCAATAAATTTAGTCGGACCTTAGCTGTAGAAACGCAAACAAAGTTTGCACCTTATATTATAATGTATCTTTAAGGCTAACTGTGCTGGATCTTATGAAGCGCGTGTATGCGCGAATATCAGTAATTTTAGTCTTAAAATAAACATCCTTCGGCGCTAGTAATCAATATTAATAGAGACTGTTCGCTTTACACAACCGCATTAACCATTTAATCCTAACAGACGACACACGATGCAATATTTTTAATCTAAGGAATATTAAGTTGACTGGGACCTGGTGCTGCCTATCAAGAGTTTCCAGACGAATTAGTTTTTAAAGTATTCAATAGTTTTCTCTCTTGTATAAAGTCTTGAAATTGAGACACTGGGAATTCATGTCTTGAAGGGTTGATACAAATCGATAGCGTCTGCCAGAAAATACGCTGCTTAGAAAGCACTAGAAAGTGCAGTGGTAGCTGCCAACTGGTATCCGGCACGCGAAGGATGCAACAACGTCAACGTGCTGTGTTTTGTGACCAGACGTCAAAGAAAGATCCTTAGGACGCTCGCACTGGACGAGACGCAGTCATGACAGCAGAGAATGTTGAAGAAAAATTGATTCACCATCATCACCGCCACCGCCGGCGCCGCCGGCGCCATAGCGGCAGCCGACGACACCGACGACACCGACGACGACGACGACGACGACGACGACGACGACGACGGCGGCGGCGGCGGCGGCGGCGGCGGCGGCGGCGGCGGCGGCGGCGGCGGCGGCGACGACAACAACAACCACATCAGCAACAACAACATCATTATTTATCATCATCGCATCTGACAGTCAAATCAAAAGTTTTAAATCAGAAGACATTCGCAGAGTCAAAGCCAAGTAAAAAGTCAGCGCGTAACTTTGCATAGCGAGCGATGATATATAGACGTTACACATCTTTATTTCGAGAGGACGGTTTCTTGAACAATTTAGGCTTTGATAGATTCGTTTCGACTATGCCATTAGGCCTCTTATTAGAAGGAATCTGCGTATTTGGTATAATTTGTCTGTAATTGTATACTACCGCGGGGACGTGTTTCGCACATGTGTTTCGTGTATGGCATGTATTCGGTAGGTAATAACTAATAAGATCAATTAATAAAAGGTATTCTTAATATAGGTAATTGCTTGATTGGGTGATGGCTATAATTATTTTTAGCAGCATATACCGCTATTCTTTTATTCGATTTAAACGCGGTTAAATCTAGGATATATGAGCGTGTACGAGCTTGCGTGAGCGGGCGCGTGTGTGGCTTTAAAACGAACTGTTTTCAAAATATCCGGCACACTTTACCAATTGTTCTTCTCGAGGGAACAGCTTACATCATTAATTGCGTAATGTCGGTTCCCGGCGCTGTGCCGTTGCCAAATCGTGTCTGTTTTACTGCCAAATTAGATTAGCTCATCCTGAAAACAAGGTCTTCTAGTTCAAAGCGTCACGGTTACGTTCAAGTACCACAACTGCTTTGTGTCAGTTAACTCTTGACTTAAAGACCAGAAATGGTGAATACTATGCAATGCAAATGTATGGAATATACGGTTGAATGTTTTGAAAATAATTTACCCGGGAGCTGTTGCCTAGGCAGCAACAGTTCGCAGTCAAATTACTTTGTATTCAACATCTTTCATGTAGAGGCTATAGGTGTCTTGAACTTGAGAGAATGACATTTCAACGGTGGTAATTAAAGACATGCATTTATTACAGGTTTCTCAGATTGTGTGTCCATAAACTGACACATCGATTGAGTGGCTCAATTCAACAGAAAATATAGAATATCTTGTTTACAAAACTGATCCACATCCACCAATCTTTTTCTTATGTATCACTGAGTCGATCTCCAACAAATGTGTGAGACTCGTTGCGTCCTAACGAGCCTCGACGACCAGCTTAGAAAATATTAGAACGGAAGTTGCAAAGGTTTAAGCACTTATGGACGCTTGAGTACGACTGACGGGCGGAACTGGAACACAGTTTTTAGTCAATCATATGACGCTGTTATTAGGTACGTGGCCCATAGGGCGACGTCATAATCAATTACGTCATGAATGGTTCGATTTAGTCCGTCTTAGACACTTAATAGTCCAGATGGGCGGGGTATAGTTAAAATTGGACTCAATGGAATCTCTTGTAGTAAACACTCTATAATGATGCTGATGTAGCCTACTGTGTGCAGTGGACGCAGTAATTCAGTATAAAAACACCATACGCCTACAATCCGCCATGTTTATACATTGGCCATTGTTCCTGGTTCTCTGTCTGAGTACTTCGGGGCTTTCTTTTGTCCTCAGTGTACCCAGTATTGCTTCTTTTACAGCACATGGCACATTTAACATGCTCGTGCAGTGGTGAATTCCAAGGCGCTCTAAGCAATCCGTGTGGTGTCAGTCGTTGTTTTTATCACTTCCATTGACAATATTACATTGTGGAAATACTATAAAGCATCCTTGGAGATTGATCAGGTGACAAGTCTCAAGTGTATCGAGAATTGCATTTGCAGCCGGCCAACAGTATATGCAGTTGCGCACCATCACTGATACATATTATACATGATTGAAGATGCCTGATTGATAATGGGCGTGGTTACATGATTGCAGATCCACCCATCCATCCACTAACGCACCAACCACCCACACAGTAATCCATCGCCCCTCGCCCCCTCCCACGCCCCCACCTCCCTCCACCTCCCTCCCTCCCTCCTTCTCCCTCTTTCTCTCTCTCTCTCTCTCTCTCTCTCTCTCTCTCTCTCTGCATCTAAACCCTACACTTTATTCAAAATCGAAAATTGGAAAGTCCCCCGGAAAAGTGTATGGTGTGTTAGTGCCAGGGGCAGTAATAATCCCCAGTCTAATTAGTTTCGAAATATTCAACACCTTACCTAGATAGGTACTTAGAAATTTAGATTTTCGAAATTCAGGTTTCAATTTTTGTAATTGATTTCAACACCCGTAACTGTGTGTGGGGCTTAGCTAGAAAGGCGTGGAGCTTAGCCAGAAATGGGTGGGGCATAGCTGGAAATGGGTGTAGGTTAGATAGAAATGTGTGGAGGAGCTTGGCTAGAAATGGTCCCCTCTAATGTGCCTTGATGGAGGAATGTGGTCACCAAAGAAGCCCAGGATCCCGTATTAGCCTACTGTTAATAACATCATTACGGTAGTGCCGACGCAATAACTATAGGTTGCTTTATCCAGCATATGGTACTGATTTCATCGCAGGAAACTGCTTTGCCATAAGTCCGTCATTAAGCCATAGATTATTGTTTTGATCTTGGGAGGCTGTAGAACCTTGGCAGAAATACAATCTGTACATTTTTTAGCAATGTTCCTGAAGATTCCATTCATTATGCAATAGGACAGTGACGGTATAGATCGTGCTGTATTTATATTTGAGACACGCTACTCGTATGCATCTGTCTGTCTGTCAGTTGGTTGGTCCGTCGGTCTGTCAGTCTGTTGATATGTCAAATTCTTGACAAAACGCAAAAATACAGGTTATTTGCGCTTGTAATTTTCATCCATCCATCTATCCATCCACCTATCCATCCATCCATCGACCACCAACCACCCATACATTCATCCATCCATCTATTTCTGCCGCGTGCTCTCTCTCTCTCTCTCTCTCTCTCTCTCTCTATACGCCACCCCACCCCACCCCTCCCTCCACCTCTCCATCTCCCCCCCCCTCTCTCGCGCTCTCTCTCTCTCTCTCTCTCTCTCTCTCTCTCTCTCTCTCTCAACATCTAAACCCCATCCTTTATGTCTCTCTACCAGTAACACACATAATAACAAGGATATTTTAATGATTCTACTATATACGTCATTACAGTACTACGACTCACATCACGCGGATCCCGAGCGCCAGATGACTCCAACTTGTGCATACTACAGTTGTAATAAAATCCGTGCTATAAACATGACAAAAAGCTTACATTCCTCAGTCCATTCTGCAACTGAACTGCGTGCTTATACTATTGAGCATCCTAAACATCATCATGAAAGCGAAGGTTACTGGGCCAGTATTGGGCTAATACCGGGCCGTATTGCCCCAGTCGGCATATTGCACTAGTACTGGCGCAGTAACACGCGCTATCAGAGTATTCGCCTCGGTACATTAAAACGACATATTCTTCAGCACCTCAGAAAGATGCTGATTCTAATATTGGAGCTGATTACCAGCTTCAGAGCAACCCTGTCTGATTGGTCAATCACCGATGATGTCATTATTCGCATGACCTCACTGTGGCTGACTTAACAATCAGACACATAAATATAGTATATACACACTAGATCACTCATGAACATACTCTCACTATGGGGCGAGTTGTCGCGACCGCTGATTTCCCAAGTTCAGTAAATCGCAATTGCGCTTGACCGGATATTCATTGTCTGACTGACACGGACGATCAGCTGCCTATATAGCCTCGTTTCTTTTGGTAATTTGAGGAGGAACTGAACAGACGCAAATTTATATATTTATATCACAGGTAAAATTGTATTGTATTCGACTACGTAATAGGAGTAGTAACAAAAACATATTATTTTGGACTATATATCCGGCCTGAAAATACTGATCTCTGAAATGCCGATTTTGATAGGGTCATGAGTGATCTAGCGAGTATATACTATATCTATGATCAGACCTAATAAACTCATAACGATCAAAATGTGTCATGAATTGGAATGTGGTATCGTTATAGTGTCTCGCATTATCCGCATGTTTGAGTCAGTAAACGTAAGCTGTATCGGGGACTGTGATTGCCTGATCGGTTATAATGCATCAGCTAATCGCAGTCACTGACACATCAGCTAATGGGATTACTTAACATGACTATATGTCATCACATATTAACATTAAGATGTAATGTCATAACACGATTATGTTAATGTCATAATACGATTATGTTTTTACATTCCATACTTGTCATGAACAGGCCTATGTTTTTACCACAACTCTGGTCGCTGACTGTCACACGAATACTATTTACTGGTCCCCGGTTGATCTTTGAAGTGGAGTCTGTATAACAGCCTATAAAGCGATAAACATTTTCATGAAGTACTATCCTTCGCAAGAAATCTTTATAATCAACACAAGCTCATAGCAACAGTCAAATGTAGGTGTAAGTCTCCCGTGTGGCCTTAGGCATCGGTTCTCTTTGTCAGACTATATGCCTATCATGACTGTGTGTTGAGGTTTGTAACTTCAACCTTTATTCCCGACAGTGCTAGTTGTCTAGATGCCAGTATACCATCTGGAGATACTTATGTCCTATGACCATCGGTGTATTTTTCCGGCCAACATTTACGGATATGTAGTATGTCGACTCCAGAGGCCCGGTACGTGCATTTCCATCAATTAATATGTATTGTGGGTTGCAACCCACGACCATTGCTCGCTGAATAAAGTGCAAATTCAATTACAAGTTTTGCGTTAACTGGTTTACGCAGAAGCCAACTTCCTCCTGGAGATAAGTCGTAATGATTATAAGTATCAAAGAGCATGCCGGTGCAAAAGATCTAATAGACGTAAAGATAACATCTTGACATTTACCAATACCTCGCATAGACTCGCACATGACCGTAAACATTTCAGAGTAATAAACGGCAATACGAACGAGCACTTCAAATATTTGATCACATACTGCGATATAATATCATCGCGAGAGTATCAAATGAGTATATGTTGATAAGGAAACTGGGTGCTACACCTGGGTTCTGGTCAAAGAGAAGAGCGTGTTCTCACCTGTGAGATGAGTATCTATCTATGCTGGTGATCACTATATATACACCTGTGCAAAAGTTAAGCACCAGCAAAAACAATAGAACGTAGAAACATGATGGTACAACTAGGCTGCCATACCTTTTGTCCCCGCGTTAGCTGACATAATTCCAAGTACGAAATGCACATGCATGCATGACTTCACGCCGCTTGATGTCCGTGCGTGGCGGGAAACAGCACACGTGTTCAGTTATGTAAAAGTCCAGTTTGAGGTGTAGAACATTACATACAGATTTAGGCGACAAGATTAGGAATTTTGTGTTCATGACCGTGGTTTATTTGTACAGAGAGAATTAGCTCTTGATTGTGAACCGCTATGGCAAGACGAAGGTTAAGTGATCGTGTGAAATGGCAGATCATAGGCATGCATACCACTGGTATGTCATGCAGAGAGATTGGCAGACAGCTGAACATTAACCATACTGTAATCAGTCGTTTGATTGCAAAACATGGGCAAACTAACGAGGTGAAGGACAGGCCTAGATCTGGAAGACCGAAGAAGACTACTGCCCGTGATGATCGAGCCCTAGTACGCCTTGTTAGGAGATCTCCATTCACCAACAGCAGAGTGCTCAGCCAGCAATGGGAAACGCGCAATAGAGTGTCAATGTCTACCGTCAAAAGGAGACTGTATGCTGCTGGCATGAAAGCTAGGAGACCTGTCAGACGTCCTCTCCTCACTGCACACCACAAAGAGGAGCGTCTGAGGTGGTGCAACGAAAGAAGACACTGGAACATGAGCTCCTGGAGACGGGTACACTGGTCCGATGAAAGTCGGTTCCTGCTTCATGCCACAGATGGTCGAACTCATGTATGGAGGTCCAGACGCACGGCGTACGACCCACGTAACATCATGGAAGAAGTTCCATTTGGTGGAGGTTCCGTTATGATATGGGGGTGCATCTCATTTGATTGTAAGCTGGATCTGTTGACTGTACCTGGAACACTAAATGGACAAAGATATCAAGATTCCATACTGGATAGAGTTGTGGTCCCTCATTTTGTAAATCATGCACCTAGAACCCACCCTATATTCATGGATGACAACGCCCGACCACATCGTGCTAGAGCTGTGCATGAATACCTCCGCCAGAATGCCATCGAAACCCTACCATGGCCAGCAAGGAGCCCTGACATGAACCCTATTGAGCATATCTGGGACATTCTGGGAAACATGGTGAGAAGGAGGGATCCTCCTGTGCAGAACCTACAGGAATTAACAGACGCACTCCATCTTGAATGGCAACGAATACCACAATGGCGTATCAGTCGGTTGGTGACCAGCATGAGACGTCGTGTCCAGGCCGTCATCCAGGCACAAGGTGGATATACCCGGTATTAATAATGACAGTCTCAAACTCGTGCACAGATGTTAAACTTCGTTTTCAGACACCATTAATGACAATCTAGCCACGTGTGTCAACTGTAGGGCAATAGTTGTCAGTTGTGTTAACGTAACCATATTCAGGCCTCGTTTTCAAGTTCAAACGAAAACATACAGTGTTTCCCCACCATCATAATCAGCATTCCTCTAGTTGCATTATTACCTCTTGCACTAAGATGGATGGGTATATAAATGTTTATGCTATTGCAGGCCTGGAGTAGACTATTTTTTAAAAGGTTACCAATGGAATGACTGGCTCGGTTATTCAGTCATTCCAGTCATTCCAGTGGTAAATTTTCAAAAATTGTCTTCTCTCGGCTTGCAAATGGACATTCCCCCATGGCCAGTGCAGAGGCCATTTTATAGCCTTTGTCATTAACTGAGCATCATTACAAAACGTCTGCATTGCACTACTGCATTACCCCTTTCAGGACGAAGACGGCCAAAACCGGCCTCTGCTGTGCTATTGGGGAATGTCCATTTGCCGGCCAAGATATGACTATTTTGAAAATTAACCCCTTGAATGACTGGCTCGATAACCGAGCCAGTCATTCCAGTGGAAAATATTCAAAAATTGTCTACTGCAAATTGGCATTCAATAAGTAAATATTTTTCTTTTTTGAACAAATTTAGTCATTAAGGGTTATTAAGGTTATAGATAATGGCTTTTGCTAAATGCATGAACAGTTTAGATATTTACAGTTATAACATTTTTTCTCAGATATAGCCTATAGGACTAATGACAAATTACTGTTTAACCATTTGAAACAAGAATTTCCAAAACCCTCAATTTCAAGGTAACACTATACAGGTAATCTATCGAATATTGTAAAACTAATTTGGCATAGACAGCAACGTCTGCCACTTCAAATGAAGCAATCCAGTTTGAGCTATGCCCCGCCCATCTCTAGCTAAGATCCACCCACGCTTTGACCGTGTTGGCATCGATCGATCCCTGTGCTCTCTGAATTTCAGCTTCCATAAAACTATAAGACTAAGCTGTTGAGTATTTTGAAACTAATTTGACCCAAATATTCAACAGCATGTTTATTATATAGTAAAGCCATACAATTCGTACACCAACGCGTAGTCCGTCATCAATTACGCGTTTGTGACGAACCTATCTAAGTCATTCCTGACGTAATTGATTATAACGTCATCCTACAAGGCACTTGATTATGACGTCATATTATTGATGGATAACCTGGGATCCTCCATCAGTTTCCAATGAGTCAACAGAATAATTATTAAATTGGAAAGGAATGTTCGGGTTCAATGGGTTAATTGCATGACTCATTCAAACGATACGATTTCAAAAGTGGTTTTGATAAGAAACTGCGCTAATCGTACAAAACATTTTACTTTCGATGTGCAGAGTTTATTTTTGCACCCATTTCACAAAGTTGCATACCTGGTATTAGTGCATGAGCGAATAGCCTTTATGCTTAATAGGCTCCTCCGTCCATAATACAGGTATATTCTTATTCATCTTCAGTCAAAGATCATCATTAGTATTACACTGAGCTACCATCATTATCACTATGTCTATCGGTATTACACCCCACCCCCACCCCTCTCTCTCTCCCTATCACTCCCCACCTCACCCACCCTGTATCTTCCATCCCTCCCTCGCTCGCTCACGCCCTCGCTCCCTCGCCCTCCCCCTCGCTCCATCTATGTGGCCCTCTCTCTCCCCTATCCTCTCGCTTTCTCACCTTCTAACACACTCACACTGTCTCCCTCTCCACCCCACCCCTTTTTTCACTCTCTCTCTCTCCATCCACGCTCCCTCTCCCCACACCCACACCCCATCTCGCTCGCTCCCTCGTTTCCTCTCTCTCACTCTCCCGCTCTCCTCTCCCTCTCTTTCCCCGACCAACCCCCCCCCCCCTCCCCAGCCTCCCTCCATTTCATCCCTCTATGTTTCACGTCATAAAATGGCATAGAAAGCTAAACCATAACCAAATTGCCCCCATGCATTACATGGTTATCCAATTTCTGGTGACTATGGCAACGGGTCATTTCAATTTTCTAGTCAATTAATTGATCGATAGGTCACCGTCATTATAGGAACATATTTTAGTTGCAGCCAATATGCATTCACAGCATCAATCCGCATGGGCATAGCCCCCGGCTTTGTTTACAGTATATACTGTACAGCTCATAAAATCTTTTAAACATGTTTCCCAAACAAAAACAGAACCATGTGTGTAAGAACAATTTTGAACATGGTATAAGAAAATGTTCTGTTGAATATTTTGGACTTAATTTGATCGGAAGTCATTGTTTCCAATAAAATTAAGTTAAACATATTCAACAGTCGGCTTTTCTGTTTTGGAGATATTTTTAATTATGCAGGGATCGAAAAATAGACAAATATTTTGTTGCCCCCAGGAGAAAGTACGCAATTTAAATTATGTTGCCCGTCTGTATTTCTAGGTTGCCCCATTTCTGTAAATCTAATTCAGTTGAAAATATGTATTATTGTAAGCTTTACAGACTACAGAATCCTTGTGAATATCAACTCAAACATTTAACCCTTTAACACTCATATCAGCCAAAAACGGCTTCTGCAGTGGTCTTGAGAAATGTCCATTTGCAGACGAAGAGAAGACTATTTTTGAAAATTTAACAGTGGAATGACTGGCTCGCTTGACAACAGAGCCAGTCATTACAGTGGTAAATTTTCAAAAAAAATTCTTATCTTGGTCTGCGAATGGACATTTTCTATGAGAAAATTGAAATTTTCTTGAACAAATTTGAGTATTAAAGGGTTAACAGACTAATGAGTACATATGCAGGCCCTGAAAATGATAACGTTTCTAACGCCCCCCCCGACCACCCCCCCCCCCCCCCCCCACACACACACACCACCCACCCAGCGAAACCAGTGTGTTAAAATTTGGTTGCCCTGCAGTAAAAAGTGGTTGCCTCGGACCGCAGGAACGTGTAATTTTCGTGACCTGTTATTCCTGAGCTGTGGTGTAGGAGGATATCAACGTCCCAATACCCAAATCTGTTAGACATAGGAGGCCATGTGACGCCCATTTTAAAAGCTATAGAGTGTTGAAAGCTGTTTCCTATAAGATAGGTTACTGGGCCGATGCCGGACCAATACCGGGCGAATACAACCTGGTGTTGGCGCAATACCGGCCCAATAGCCTGCGTTGTCAAGGGTTGCTGTCACAGAAAGACCGTTCTCATAATCATCAAATTAAAATAGTATATGCCTTATATATAACAATGTCTGTTATTTTCACTTGTGTAATTTATCCAAACGAAGATTATTCCATTATTATTCCATTCTGTATGTTTTAAGTGTGCGTGCTTCTGTGCGTGCTTGTCCGGTACTGCATTTCAAAACCTGCTGATGCAATTAGCTTCAAATTTTAACAAAACAAAAGACGAGTTGGCTGTATTCCAGATTTAAAATCTGGATGTGAGTCAGGTCTAATTTCAGATCGCTGGATATTTCGAAAACTAATTGTCGGAATTTGCTCAAATTTAACTCGCGTATGATTGCGACGGTGCATTAAAATCCATTAACGATGGTCGTGATCAGCAAATGAAAATGGCCCTTTCCAGTTTATTAATCCACAATATGACGTCATAACCAACTACGTGACGTGTAGGCTGACGTCATAATCAATGACGGCATGCATGATGTAGGCAAGTACGTCAAGAGCGCAAAATTAGTGACGGACTAAGTGTTGTTGTACGAATTGCATGTCGTTACTATTTAATAAAGATACTGTTGAATATTTCAAAACTATTTTGACTGGGCGCTGTTGCTGCCATAGGCAGCAACAGCAACCAGTCAAATTAGTTTCGAAATATGTAACAGCTTACCCGTATTGTTTTCTTGAAATTGATAGTCAGTGAGCTCAGAGACCGATCGATCCCTACACGAGCGAGGTGTGGGTGGAGCTTAGCTAGAGATGGGCGGGACATAGCTAAAACTGGAACGGTCCATTAAGATGTCACCAAAAACGTGAGGATTAGGGTGAGGGTTACATACACTGATTTATCTTGTTTTGTTCAATGCGTTTGGGAGAAGTGGCATAGGCGGGCCTACGTTTCTATCTCTCACGGGTGTCTGTATTTGTGTACATTTTGCGTGTAAGCGCAAAAAAAGATAAAAGTAATTGTCATGCAGTTATGCATCAACAACTTTCAGTCTAATAGGCCCTACTGGTTGAACAAATTCAGTCTACTGCAGCTGATTTTACTCGGTTAACTAGTTAAAGATTATTAAATGACAAAATCAGGAATCGTGTTGTAAATATATTGAAAATAATTTGTCCGGGAATTGCTGATGCCTATGGCAGGAGCACGTTGAAGTTAAATTAGTTTCAAAATTTTCACGAGAGTTCCGAGGAGAGTTGTCTTGAATTTAAGACATTGACATGTCTATGGTTAGAGGATTAGCACCAGTGCCTGACGCTAAAGCCGTGGATTAGCCCTTTCAACGACAAATCCCTGAAAAATAAATTATTTACGATATTTAACGTGTTCTGTTGAATATTTTGAAATTAATATGATTTGAAGCCGTTGCTGCAGTAGGCAGCAATGTCTTCCAGTCATGTTACTTTCAAAATATTCAACAGCGTTCCTGTTTGTTTGCCACGAGATTGCGAAATGATGGAATTTATTGCTGAAATGGTTAATGGCATGCAGTACGCGGTGTAGTGTCTGCTATACCGTATCCGAATGATTGCTTGCATTTATATTTTACAATCACACATTTCACTCAATTTTAGCCTGAGCTCATACAATCTCGTACAATTTGAAACCCAGTACCGCTTATTTTGTTTACCAATTTGTCCGAAGGTAGTTGCTGCCGTAAGCAACGCCATCTTAGAAAGACTATAAATAGGCCTATCGGGATGTCGACTATTATCCATCCCTTAGCACCGCAATTCAATACGAAATACGTTTACCAATAAAGCCCAAAATTGACAACGATGCGAGCTCTCCGGCGGTCCGGAAACCAATCAAAATCCAACTTTTCATGGGCAAAGCGTCCTGCAGCTAATTATAAATCGGTTGGTCCTACTTAGTTTGGTCATTGACCTACTTTTCTTGGCTATTGATTATTCTCATCGCCAGAGGATGATAGCAAATACGGTGGCTATACGCAGCAGTATGGGGCTAGCAGGATGGCTTTCAGCAGGATACGAGGTCGATATTGTCCCTCTCAAAATGGCGCTTCATGCTGGGAAGAATATAGCGTTTTCCTGATTGATTTTAGATGCAATTTCCGCCTTATTATCACAGTCAATGTTTGACCAGAATTTACTGTATATACTACAGAGCCTTCACGGTTCGTGTATTTGCTTTGTACTTTCGTGTAAATTATTGCCAATATCTATAAGATTTGAGGCTGAATTTAGTCGATCAAATGTATATTTCCAAGTTCTGAGATAAGTTGAAATTTTCATCCCAACATCTACACTCCATCCGACAAACATACAAAGTTGCAATTGCAATTTACGAAATAATAGGTTGAATACTTTTGAGACTAATTTGACTGAGCACAGAGTGTCGACTTTCAGACCATCGTGTTGGTCATGCCAGAATGCTTCCTCTTCCAGTAGTAGCAATAGGGTTAGGAGCTAGAAGATGCATTACGAAATAATGTTTCAAAATATATAAGATTATAAGACTGGTCTAAAAGAGACGCCAAAGCAGAATTCTACAAGGTTACAAATATATGTACATGGCCTTCATTCAACAAGGCAGATTGCTTGCCCGCTTTGATGTCTACAACATTGGCAAATAATAGCCCTGTGCATGTCTAATCTTTCAACCCCCATATAGCACAGTGACTCGGCTAACTAGACGCTAACCAGTATGCGCTTTACCGTCTGATGATTGAAACTAGTGTAGTCAGAAAGTTTGCACGATGTGATGGATGGATGGATGGATGGATGGGTGGATGGATGGGTGGATGGGTGGATGGGTGGATGGATGGATGGATGGATGGACGGATGGGTGTTGGTAGGGTGGGTGGGTGGGTGTGTAAGTAGGTGGGTGGATGGGCTGGTGGGCGTATGTGAGTGGGTGAGTGAGTAAGTGGGTGGGTGGGTGGGTGGGTGGGTGGGTGGATGAGTGGGTGGTGGAGGAAGGGATGGAATGAGGGAACGAGGAACGGAGATATGAAGGGAAATAGGGAGGGGGGGGGTCGCGAAGGGAGGGACGGATGAGTGAAGGCAGGAAGGAGGGAGGGAAGGAAGGGATGGAGGGAGGGAGGAAGGAAGGGCGATGGTGAAGGAAGGAAGGACGGAAGGGAGGGAGGCAGGAAGGTTGATGGCAAAGGAATATAAGAATGAATGAACGAACTTGAATAAACGGATGAGTGAGTGAATGAATGAGTCAATGCGCAAACAATCGAATGACAGACAGACTAACTGACTAACTCACGGACTGGATGTTAGGATGATCAACCAATGGATTAGCTGGCCAACTGACTGCCTGACTAACCAACGGGTCAAGCGACTGACTGTCAGCCTGACTGACTGATCAACTAACCATCCAACTGATCACTGAACTGACTGACAAACTGCTAGACTGACCGACCGACCGACCGATCAGCAAATGAACAAACGAACGAACGAACGAACGAACGAACGAACGAACGAACGAACGAACGAACGAACGAACGAACGAATGAACGAACAAATGAACGTGAACGAACGAAAGAACGAAAAAAGGAAAAAAGAGCAATTAGAGAGTGCAGACCCCTCGCCCTCCCATTTTGTCACACTGTAATACGATTTGAGATTTCCGGATTTTTTCGGATTTTCCTGGATCACGCCGAAAGTGGTATAATGGTAGTGCATCGACACATTCTTCCATGTGTTAAAATTTGAGCGAAATCGGACCTGCAGTTTCTCAGATATCCAGCGATTCAGAATTTGATCTGATCCGGATCCGGATTCTTCGAAGTCTGGAAATCCTTTTGCACCACAAGTTACTTCGTTGTGCTCAAATTTGAGCTAAATCGGATGATCAGCAATCTTTTAGAGACAGACAGACAGACCGACCGACCGACCGACTGACCGACCGACCGACCGACCGACCGACCGACCGACCGACCGACCGACCGACCGACCGACCGACCGACCGACCGACAGACAGACAGACAGACAGACAGACAGACAGACAGACCGACCGACCGACCGACCGACCGACCGACCGACCGACCGACCGACCGACCGACCGACCGACCGACCGACCGACCGACCGACCGACCGACCGACCGACCGACCGACTGACCGACCGACCGACCGACAGACAGACAGACAGACAGACAGCATGGCAGCTAATTGTATTTATAACCTTGTCAATTTAGCAGCTGACTATGATCTCTCACCATCTGAAAAATCAATTCTCGATCGTGGTCTTACTTTTGTACCAACTCCAAAACCAAAAACAGGATTAGATTTGCTTTTAGACACAGGTCTTATTGAAGTAGCTAATTTTGGTCATTCAGTGAAAATAGTCCATCATTTTCGAAATTTAAATGGAGAGTCAAAACCATTCACTGGAAAATCCGGTTGGGACCCTCCAGATATGCTAGTTGATGACAATATTAAAGCAACCATAAAAGCGGTTGCTGGTATAAGCAAAACCTTTCATTTCTCGAGCGACAGGCTATCAACAAATTACATAGAAATCCGAATATTATTATAAAACCAGCCGATAAAGGTTCAGCAACCGTCTAGAAAAAACTACATCCGCGAGCCCGAAAGGCAGTTAACTAACACCAGGCATTACAGAAAACTTGATAATTTAATTTGGCCTCAAAACCGACAAAATTTCATTGAAATACTAAATTCATTGCATACAGATAAGTACATCAATGAGAAACAGCTAAAGTATCTGCTAGGTGAGAATAATCCACACAATCGGACATTTTATATCTTGCCTAAAATCCATAAACCTATCAGCACCTGGTTAGATCCATTGACACCACCTGGACGACCCATCATTTCAGACTGTGGCAGTGAGTCTTATGGCATTTCAGAATATATTGATTACTATTTAAAGCCCATTGCTAATAGACACAAGAGCTTTCTCAAGAACACAGAACACTTTCTTTCAAAGTTATCCAAATTGTCAGTTCCGAAAGATGCATATTTAGTCACATTAGACATAGTTGCTATGCATACCAATATAGATATTGATGCGGGAGTCAATGCTATTAAGAATTCTTTTGTCAAATTTCCTGATCCAGATCGACCAGACACGGAAATTCTAAAATTATTAGAGTTAAGTCTTAAAGGAAACGATTTCCAATTTAATGGTGAAAATTACCTTCAAATCTGTGGATGCGCAATGGGTAAAAGATTCAGCCCAAATTTTGCCACGATTTATGTTGCGGAGTGGGAAGAGGAGGCACTGAACAAATCAACCAAAAAGCCTCTTCTTTACCTCAGATATCTAGATGACATCTTCATAATTTGGCAACATTCAGAAGAAGACTTTTAGGAATTTTTTAGCATTTTAAATAACCAAGATTCAAACATCAATCTAAAAGCTACTATTAGTGGAACATCAGTTGACTTTTTAGATGTCACGATCTATAAGGGTCCTCAATTTGACTCCTCTGGAAAATTAGAATATAAAGTATTCTTTAAGCCAACAGACTCCCATCAGCTGCTTCACAAAAAATCATTTCATCCTCCACACACATTTAAAGGTCTGATCAAATCGCAAATCATAAGATTCTTTCGAAACTCTAGCAACAGGCAAAATCTGAATGGTGCATGCTCTTCTCTGTTTGATGCTTTGAAAGCACGAGGCTATTCAGCCCGTTTTCTTCGAAAAATTAAAGCAGACACCATCAATGAGCTTGAAAATCTAAAACCTCATAGTGGACCCGAGTCTGAACCTGTCCAAATTAAACACAATAAACCAATCGTGTGCGATGGATCAGTTTCTAAATGCGACAAAAACAGATGCAAAGTAAACAACTATATTGTAAACCAACAAACATTCCTGAGTTTTCAAACTAAAAATGAATATCATATCCGAACAAATATGCATTGTGATTCTGAGAATGTAGTCTATTTGATCAATTGTGCCCTTTGCCAGAAACAGTATGTTGGTGAAACAAAAAATGCATTTAGAGTGCGTGCTAGACGCCACGTTTCTGATATTAACACCTCAACAGAGACACCAATTGCTCAACATTTCCAACTTCCTGATCATTCAGTTGAGCATCTTTTTGAAATCATGCCAATAGAACAGATCCCGACCTTCGATAGTGAAGAAGAAACGAGTTCGTTTCGCAAAATACGAGAAGGCCATTGGATTAGAACACTCCAAACAAATGCACCATATGGAATAAATGTAGATTCAGGAATATCACAAAAGAACAAAATTATCCCATTTCAACTCATATACAATAGACGTAATGTTGAATTAGCGAAAACCATGAAAGACGAATATTCACAGTTGCAATCTAAATTAAAGGAACCGATCAAAGCACGACCAGAAAGATTTGCTATTAAGATCAAAGTTAGACCTCATAGTTCCTGATAACAATGACAAGGTGTCATCCCTCCCGACCTATTCTTAAATAAATCTAATCCCAACCAAAATCAATGGTGGGGCAACATGACATCATATCCGTAGGACATCTTTTAGTTTTGTGTCTGCAAAAGTGTGCGTGCGTGCGTGCGTGCGTGCGTGCGTGCGTGCGTGCGTGCGTGCGTGCGTGCGTGCGTGCGTGCGTGCGTGCGTGCGTGCGTGCGTGCGTGCGTGCGTGCGTGCGTGTGTGTGTGTGTGCGCGTGCTGGCGTGTGTGCATGCGTTCGTTCGTGCGTCCGTGCGTTTGTTCGTATGTGTGTATGTGTGTGGGTGTGTGCTCGTACATCCGTACGTGCGTGCATCTATACTTGCGTGGGTGTATGTGTGCGTGTGTGTGTATGTGGGTGTGGGTGCATTAATTCGTGAGTACATTAGTGCGTGGGTGTGTGCGTGCATGCATTCGTGCGTCCGTTCGTGCATGCGTTCATAATGCATTATTGCGTGCATTCGTGCATGTATTACTGTGTGCATGTATTATTGCATGCATTCGTGCATTCGTTCAGATGTGTGCGTGCGTGCGTGCGTGTGTGCGTGCGTGTGTGTATGTGTGTGCATTCGTGTGTGTGATTTCTCTATAATGTAGGGTCAATCCCAGCCTTTACCTGTTAAAGCGACCTACTGATAAGTTCACTTTACCCCAACTAATCTCAAGGGGGGACCACTCTAAGTAAATCTAAACTTGGTCCCGATAGGACAAATTTAGGTAAAGAAATTTTTAATTAAATTCCTGTGCCAATGCGGGGTTTTTTCAATGTAAAGACAGACAGACAGACAGACAGACAGGCAGGCAGGCATGCAGGCAGGCAGGCAAGCAGACAGGCAGGCAGGCAGGCAGGCAGGCAGGCAGGCAGGCAGGCAGACAGACAGACAGACAGACAGACAGACAGACGGACGGACAGACACTATCGCAATACCCTTTTCCCCTTATGGATCCAAGGTAATAAATGAATAAATGAATAAATGATTAATGGAACAAAAGGACAAAAAATATCAATTAATCAATGACCAAATAAATGAACGTCTCGTTGACATATCAAGATATTGAGTATACAATTATGCTTTGGTGCGTCGCGTTGACAACAAATAAATATGTGTTTAACCCCTACCACTCTGATGTCAAAATTGTTAAATTCTCAAATTAAATTAAAAGATGAACTTGTGTCCATTTTTCAACAAATTTGTTGGAAGATGACAGCAACATCATCCATCAAAATTGTTGAAAAGATGTGCCCCAGTTTCTTTGTGACTGACACAGTAAAAGATAAAATATTGACATCAGAGTGATAAGGGTTAACGCCTGTCTCCGTGGCTTCATCAATATATTTGTATATACATGACTTGTTCTCAATATTGACCACCGAAACCAGGTTGCGGGCACGATCCGTGGCAAAAGCAATATGTACCTAGAGGGCAGGACTTTGAGGTAGTCATGGGAGATTAGTATTGTAAAAACTACAAAGATATATGCCAGTTACCAAACCACACACACTTCGAGTTCTTGATAAACATAGCTGACAATTATATATGTATGTACTGATAGAAAATACACGAGAAAGCAGGCAAAATTCGTTCTTTATGTACGGTTGATAATGGGATGGGTGGTAAAAATCATGTTTATTTGTTCCGTAGTTAAACAACGTGACGTTTTCTGCAGAATATCAGCGTCTGTATATTACGCCCGGTTTTACCTGTTCACGCCGCGACATGCCCGTGCCTCAAATTTTAAACACATAAAGGTTGTTGAATATTTTGCATACCACTGCATAAAATGGAGAAATCCAGATTCTCAGTAAACCGCATGACGCAATAATCACCTACGTGACACGTGGGTTGACGTCATACTCAATTACGCCATTAATAACAAGATTTAGTCCGTCATAAACGCTTAACAGTCCGCCAAGTTGTACGAATTGTATGTCTTTACTATTTAATAAACATGCCGTTGAATATTTTGAAACTATTTTAATTGGGTGTTGCTGTTGCATAAGTATGACGATTCCATGTGATTCTGCTCCTGATTCAGATGATAGCCCACCACTATTGTCTCGTGCCCATCCATGCCTCGTTATTGGTCCCTCAGAATGAGCTGATCTATAATGATCCATTTTTGTTGACAAGATTATTCGGAACGTCTTTCTTGCTCAGGCTTGTAATCGATATGGTGATGCACTGTCGAATTATGCGAATGCGGTTCACAAGCGTGACGCTCGCCCTTGGAAATTATGTCTGCCGGGCCCTTTTAATAAATTATGTATGCAAGTAACTTCAACTATTGGGCAAACCGATCGGACTACAAGTAATGCATCGGCCTTCGCGTTCAATACGTCTGCACATGCCCCTTACAACTATACTCAGTGACCAGACCTCTATCCAGTATCCCTAAGTCATCTTCCGTAGGACAATACGCTCAGATATTACTCTGATAACGCAGGGTATTCGGTCAAATATGGGAAGCAGAAATGGCGGACAGGGGATGGGGTATCTCACCAAAGTAATTGGGAACACCATATGTGCGGCCCACATAAACAGTGTACATCTTGAATTTATTGTTGAAACGGCCTGAGATAACTTCACAGAAAGCTGAAATGTTCTCAATTTACCTAGCTAAATACCCCGGCTGACCCCTGGACACCAGGGCCTTAACCGTGAGTGGGGAACTCACCACGTCCCGCCCACCACCCTCACACAGGCCACCGCATGATTGAAATCATTTCACCACACTTAGTATCAAAACTATATTCATCACCGCCCTTGTACAAATGTATCGTACTATCAGATTGAGAACATATGTGAACAGGTTCGTGACGGAATGAATCACTTCGCCCTAAGCTAGTGTTTGTATTAAGGGTGAGATGCATTCATTCGTAGTGTACGTAGTTTCATCTCGTGCTATAAGCTTTCAAAGATGGCTTAACGCTTTAACGATTGAAATACCATTGTGACAATTTAAAGATAACCATCGGTGGATGTTTTGAAAATAATTCGATCGGTACAGCAACAGCTCCCAGTCAAATTAGTTTCAAAATATTCAAACGAATACGGTAATCATTATATCATAAAGCGTGTATTGTCTGTAGCCTGTAGGCGAAAGAATTAACGTTGTTACCGCTATATCGAAATTGACAGATTGCTCTAAATAGATTCGTTCACAATATATGATCTAAGTGATGTTAATTTTGAAAAGCATTTTGTTGAAGCTGCTGCTATGTAAGCTCGTCTAACAATGCAACAGCTTTCAGCAACATCGGCTTAGGATGGGAATTAGAGTGGCTCTCACCGGCGCGTATATATTCATAAAAGTTTTACACTGTAAAACGTACGGTATCAATTGCGTTAGTTTATACACCGGAATACAGCAACACTAACCCATTTTAACATATTTTTTGTCATTTCTTTTTTTGGTTACCTAGGATACTTGTATCGAATCCGAATTAAGAGCCCGAGAACATATTGATGTAGCTCGACTTTGTGATGAATTTTCTCACGTTTTCTTTGCTCACTGAAGATAAAACTATTTATTATGAATTGAGCAATATGCCACGATTTCTGTATTAGCGGTTGGTTACAAGTTAACCCTCTAACACTCATATCAGCCAAACTCGGCTTTTCCAGTAGTCTATAACCGATAACCGAGCCAGTCATTCCAGTGGTAGATTTTCAAAAAATAGTCTTCTCTTTGAGAAAATTGAAATTTACTTGAACTAATTTAAGGCGTAAAGGGTTAAAGACATAATTATAGCTAAAGCGTATAGCGCACCCACGCGCACGTACGTATATACGTAACCCGCTTGTATGTGTATTCTCATAGTGCTGCGTTTCCGTTAATCTCATTTGTCTTATTAGCATGTTACTTAGTGCAAAAAAGAAATTAAGTCAGTTATTCACGTGTTGCGATTGTTGACTTGGTGAGGCAGAAAATACATTTTAATGAATAATTTCCGTGGTAACACGGGTTAAACGACCGGCTTACTGTGCCAAATACTGGGCTGTTTTGCCCCGGTCTTGGCCCAGTACCATCCCTGTAACTTCCAGGCGTAATCAGGCTGATCGACAATATCTTTACAAAACAACATAGGTAAATGAGCCTATTTAATGTAGACCATAGGTCTGTCAGCAAAAGTAGAATAAACGAAATCGAAAGTGCTTCCGCTGTTGTTACTACTACTACTACTACTACTACTACTACTACTACTACTACTACTACTACTACTACTACTACTACTACTACTACTACTACTACTACTACTACTACTACTACTACTACTACTACTACTACTACTACTACTACTACTACTACTACTACTACTACTACTACTACTACGTTCATGTTCTAGGCGCCTAAAGAGGTTGAGCTGGGTGGCTCTAACACATATTTGGACGCAGTAGCGCAGGTGTTGTAATCACCATATTATCAAGTGGGCTATGTCTGCGCGTATATGTTAAGTAACTGCTAATAGAAGGCGCTGAGGCTTACAATATGAATACTATTATATGAAGTAGTTACGGTATGTATATACACTATACAGAGGCCCTCCCACGACCATACCCCCACCCACAACAAACCGTTGCCGTTAATTAGTCCAAACACTTACGGATGACTAACTACTAATTAGAGAGACATACTTACCAGACGTTTAATAGTGCGTAGCCTATTTTATATATCCGCCTAGTAGAAACACTTTGACGTATAGTTATAAACCTAATGATCAATCGCCTTCAAGTCGTCCTCGGTGCCAGCGTCACTTCCACAACAACACCAAGGAGCCAGTCACTGAGATAGATCGATTGATTGTTAAGTACAGAAGTAGAGAAGAGAGGTTGTGAACGCGAGCGCAACAACCGATCGAACCTGATATGAAAAAGGACACTTTTCACCCGTGATGACGAGTATTATTCGTAGGTCTATGCAATTATGATATGCGCATTGATAAACAGCATGTATCCTATACACAAGCGTTCGTTCAGCAGTGCTCAGCCCAGAAGTGTAAATCCATGTATACACAACAGCGTTCAGACTCTTCCGACTGACTGACTGGGTGAATTGATGAATGACTGCTTGGTCGATTCGGTCCCGCTGTCTAAAATGTGGGTATATAGAATCACAACAAATAGCAGCAAATCGCTTCAGCAGAAAAAACCCAGCAGCGATTATGATATTTCTCTTTTTAACAGCCACTTTGCCATAAATAACCAGCCTGTCTGGGTGCTAGAGTACAGACTGGACTGGGGGAGACTGTTTACATTATTGTCTATAGGTTCCAGAAGTTATAAGAAAGCAATTTGCTAGACGCAAGAACTATTGAATTATCAGGTTATGTTTTCATATTTAGGAAGTTTACCTATAATTGCTGTCGAACTATAATGGTTGGCGTGGGATGGTGTGTGCGGGTGTATGTGTGGGTGGGGTGGGGGTGGGGTGTGTGTGTTTGGGGTGAAGGTTATAAGCTGAAGTTTTCTTTCTACCCTGATTCACTAAGTCAACACCACCACCAGCCCTCATCGTCTCCAACCCATTCTAGCCCTCCCCATCCCACCACCTACCAGAGCCCACTACGACTACCACTAATAATGCAACCGCAATCACCGCCACCGTCACCGCCACGGCCACCGCCACTACCACTACCACCACCACTTCCACTACCACTACCACTACCACTACGACTTCGGCTACCACTACCACTACGACTCCGACTACAACTACCACTACTAATACAACCACCGCTACCGCCACCACCACTACCACCACTACTACTACTACTACTACTACTACTACTACTACTACTACTACTACTACTACTACTACTACTACTACTACTACAACTACTACTACTACTACTACTACTACTACTACTACTACTACTACTACTACTACTACTACTACTAGTACTACAGCTACTACTACTACTACTACTACTACTACTACTACTACTACTACTACTACTACTACTACTACTACTACTACTACTACTACTACTACTACTACAACCACTACCACCACCACCACCACCACCACCGCAGTAGACTACTTGGCTCCCAAACACTAGGCGAATAGGTGCCATAGAATAAAAATTACATTCCAATGATGACTGTGCTATATCCTACTGCCAGTGCGTCGTCAATGACATGGTTCCTAGAACTAATGCTTGACAATAATAAAATAAAAAATCTACTACTACTACCACTACTACTACTACTACTACTACTACTACTACTACTACTACCACGACCACCACCACCACAGTAGACTACTTGGCTCCCAAACGCTAGGCGAATATGTGCCATAGAATAAAAATTATATTTCAATGATGACTGTGCTATATCCTACTGCCAGTGCGTCGTCTACTACTACTACCACTACCATTATACTAAAATATATTTGCTTCCACCACAACCACCACAACCACTATCTCACCACAACCACCAACAAAATCAGCACGACTACCACTAGCTCGACCACCACCACCACCACCACCACCACCACCACCTCCACCAGCACCAGCACCTCTAACCCGACCAGCCACCACATACTCAACTAACATAACAGCGGGTGATAATATGGCTCAGCCGCCAATGATTACACCGTATGGGTGTGTCTGTCTGCGCTTTTGATTATCGTCTGACCCGTCCTATACTACCGCAATCGATATTCATAATATTCTTGTTGGGGGGAAATTCTGACAAAAATACGCTAGAGTAATTCGGGTCGGCATGATCGCATCCCAGTGAATTACCTATTACTCATAACCGATGCGAAACCTGATAAACTGTCGACCAATCGCTGGACCTTATTCATGTGATGTCACAGAAAAGATTCATGAGATTTTTTTTCTACTCAGGAATGTGGAGCTGTTTAGCCTGTGAAGAGCATAGCGATGCAATTGATACATAAACATGGGTAGTTAACCGTTTCACTAATACTCCCACGTATCTCAATCTCAGAGCAAACACGCAGAAGAGCTGTTCAATATTTTGAAATTAATATGGCTGGAAGCCATTGATGCCTAGGGTTGCAATGCCTTCCAGTAGTCAAATTAATTTCAAAATATTGAATAGAACATGCTATAATTTGTACAGAATTTACTTTTTCCGAGATATGTTGGTGAAAGGGTTAATCCGGGAAACAACGCAAGCAAAATTCTATCGAATGTCTAAAACTATGATATATTTCAATATGAAATTTCAGTGTGTTTCAGGCACCTATACAGGAAAGCTGTTGAATATTTTGAAAGTATTTTGACTGAAACCACCAAAATCTCACAGCAAAATGTACGTCCAAAATATTCAACATAATGTTCACATCAGAAATTGTTGCTTCTAGTTTTTGTCACATTGTAATTTTATGTTTTCAGATTAATCGGATTTTTTCGGATTTGTTTCTGGGAGGGGAGAGTGTTGGGGGGAAATTGTCTGGATTTCTTTTTGGTTCACGCTCAAGGTTGTGCAATCCTAGTGTATCGTCACACCCTTTTCTGTTCTAAAATCCGCCCAAAATGGAATAGTTCCGGAGACATACACAGATCCAGAATTTGATCTGATCCGGATCCGAATTCTATTATCCAGATGTGGCCAGGCAGTCACCATCTCGCTCCTGTCCACTGGCTGCCGATATCCCGGGTCAGTTGTCGTGCGGACGGACTGTGTAGTCAGTCACCGCGAACGCATTTCTCGCTCTCATCATTCCCTTTGGTCGGTGGACTGCTGCACTGCTTCGACGTGGTCAGGTCGTCGGGGCTCCTGGGTGGCTCTCGATTACTGCTAGTCTCAGGGCTTGTGACGTCGTCCCACGAGTCCTGCTGGCTGGGCCTGGATCGGTGGCGGATGTGGCACCCTCTTCCTTTCCGCCATGGTTTGGAAACGGATGTCCAGATTTTGAGCTGCCCATCTCGGTCTTAGGTCTTCTCTTCTCCTCAGTCAGAGCGAAGGAGGCCGAATGTGTTGGCAGTGCTCGAGGCACCTGTAGTCGAGGTGGTAGTGACAGCTGTTTTATCGGAGGGGACAGTAGATGTGGCGGTAGTTGTCATGGTAGTGATGGCGGCAGTGGCTGTGGCATTGGTAGATCTGATGATGGTGGTGGTGTTAGTGGTGGCTCTCTCTGCGATGAGGTCGGCGAACCTCAGTGTGATGCGAGGATTTCCTTTGAGGAGGGAATCTGCTTGGGTTTTCATACTGGGTACGGGAGGTGCGTGCGGAGGTAGTGAGCGCGTTCCACAGATGGAAATGGCCACAGCTGGCTGTTCAGTCTTTGCTGCATGCGTTCGAGTCGAGCTCTTTTTATTACTGTTCTCTCTCGGGTGCTAGAGAACTTGGGAGTGGGTAGGAGGTGAGAGGGAAATCGCGAGGGCGAACTTTGTCTGATTTTTTTCCAAGGGCTCCATACGCAGTATTTATCATCAGCCAAAAGTTGCACAATGCAGCAGCGAGAGGACCAATTTGTACCCTAACTCTTAAGCTCGTCACTCGAGAGGCAGGAGGCCTGACGGCGGCGGCGGTACTGCGTCGAGGGAGCTTGAATCCCTATTGGGGATGAATGGGTGATCTGGAGAGGAGTGAGACAGAGGAAGGTATTCAAACGGTCGTTACGTCGCTGATGGGCGCTATTCATTCAGTCAGTCTGTAAAGGGTTAGTCTGTCTTGAAAGTCGCTTAGTACTAATAGCTAATTCCTGAAAGTCCACTTAAGTTGGAACAGGACGAATTCCTACTTTGTTGTCTTCACTTAGACGAATAGGGGCGGAAGATCATTTTTCCATCGATGCCGCCTGGTTGGTCCAATGTTCTCAGGAGACATCAAGAGGCGGTCCTTCTGCGTGTGCCTAAACGTTTAGCAGTTTAGGGAGAACTTCTACCCTCACCAAGTCGGGGGAATCTTTCGCTCAGAGACGAAGACACGTCTAAGCTGCATCAGAATTGTTTTGACATAATCTGAGGCGCGGTCTTCCCGAGTTATAGACACGCAAACTGACTCATGTAATTTCGGAGGAAAAAAATTGAGGAATGGCTGTGATCTAATACGACGACAGGCAGAGGGTGACACAGACACAGATGACTAGAACAAGATTCCAGGTGATATGGTGGTTATTCTGGTTCACTCGACTTGAATGGTGATACCCACCGAATCGTGTAACTAAGTCTTTTATCCTGACCACAAAAAAATGGTCACTAGTTGACTGAGAAGGTCGAGATGCGGTGATTGTCTCTTATCGTTAGGAAATCCGCACAAAGCACGCTTAGTCCATGTAATGCGGTATTTTTATGCAGCAAGGCCTCCTCTAAAAGAAAAAGGTGGAATGAGGGGATGGCGGAGGAATTCGAAGCCTTGGAATTGAACGCATGAGTGGTTGTACATAGCGCCAATAAGGTCGTGGTGCTAAGATCATTCGCAATGACGTGAAAAGCATCAGAAGGGAAGCTGAGAAACGCGATGAACCATGAGACTCAGCTTAAATGTTTCCTAGCGAAAAATAAGCTACTCTTAAATCCTGAGAGGCACATGACAAACGGGAGCTAAACAGGAAGTGGCAGAAATATGTGTCCGCTGCCGACTTTCGTTTTAGTGGAAGTTCCAATTGTCACGCAGTTGGCTTAAGAATAAATTGAGAAACAGCCTTTTTGGCGGATGACCCGACGTCTTTGGCCGCAGCGCTACTCTGGATCTCACAATGCGAGAAACGCTTTGTGGTGCCACCCACAAATTTGGCTTCTAAGGCAGTCGTCTGTAAGAAGCGTATTTTGATAGTAATTTGAAAGGCGACACCGCAAACGATGCTAGCTTATATCTTCAAATCGAGTGGGACGTGAGATTGTCATCTGAAATGGCATCTAAGATAGCCAATCTCTTTTAGATGGTCCTAAGCAGGACAAAACAAAAGGACACTATGAGAGCAGGAGTAAAACAATCGCTTAAGGTGATATACCTAAGAATCTGTAAAGAATAGAAAGTACTAGATTAGTAGATACATTTAAGATTTAACATATACAGTTTCACCTCTCTGTAATGTGGTACAAGTTCAAAATAGTCACAATTCCCATGAAAGCTGGGTCTAGGTTTTGCTAATGTGGACGTTGTCGACTCTTAACAAGCCTTGTTAGGTATATTCCTAATGCGCCACATCATGCAGTGACTTAGTCTCCGGAAGGTGGAGATCACAAAGCCAGGAGGGTGTTACTTCTAGGAAATGAGAAAAAGTCATGGTTATCTGTATCACGAGAGGGCGCGCAGTGGTAGTGTCCGAATTAAAATGATACCACCTCCCTCAACTGGCCGCCGTTCGGCGATCCGTGACCCCCACCGCCCTCGAAATCCCTGGGCATAGGTTGCTGAGATGGGGGGGGATCACTGATCGCTGAACGGCTGCCTGGTAGTTTAGGGTCTGAACGCCCATTTAGAGACAAGGTCTTGACGTGCTCGGTAATGGGTAAAGAGTAATACTGTTATGAAACAAAAAATAAAAATAAAAAATAAAAAAAACTATAAAACTCCCGTGCCCCACCTCTTCGGGAGAACCACCACTTATCGCCGGCCCTGTCTGGCCTCTCTCTCTCTCTCTCTCTCTCTCTCTCTCTCTCTATCTCTCTATCTCTGCATGGATTTTTAGGTTGTTCTCCGTTGCTCCGATATTTCGTACCATTTTTCGTCTTGGTACCATCTAGCTTTTTGACTTTTTACCTTTTGATTTTTTACTTTTGAGAGATTTGAACCATGTTTTTTTTATTAGAATTCAGCGCTATTATCAACTGAGCCAATGGAGAACCGATAATTAGATTACAAATAATGATACTAATTGTTGTGCAATAATAGCAAACAGATTAATTGGACTGATAACACACTGGTAACTACAAAATTACAGTCAATAATACATACGTTATCTCGAAGTGATGTCACGATCTAGAGGGACTTTTAAGTGCAGCAATACAGCAATGAGAACACATAACTTATCAGTTATAATTACTAATGCCTACATGCTCGAGGTAGTTAATGCGTTGGATCCTCGTTTTGTGTTATTAGCAAACTTAAAATCCCCGGTTCAAATCTCACTTTTAGCATTTCTGGTCCGATTTTACAATGGTAAACAGTTTTGAAATTCTTGCTTCATTCCGGTCCTGATCGCTACCAAGAACGACGAGAATGAAGTTATTTCTCGATACAATATAAGCATGCACTATCTTACAATACTGACACGTGTTGCCAGGGAAGATCTGACGAATGTGCATGCGTGCTACGCATTTATATGTACTTAGCCATACCTCTCTCATAGGGCTTTATACACGCATACTATCCTATTCAGGGGGCATGCATGCACCTGGAGCGGTCGTCCCATACCCGGCCTAGCTGGGACGGCCCGTACACGTCCGGCTGATCGGCGCTACATGATCACATGATTCCATGTCTACAATTACCCATTTAGAGACAAGCATCCACTATCACATCGACACGACGGACCCCCCCCCCCCCACCCCCACAGGTACTGATCGCCAGCACCACACATAATAGGGTCTGAACGCCCATTTAGAGACAGGCATACACAGGGATATACACCATGATTACTGTTGCACAGCTTCACGCTATTACAAAGCAATTTGGCCTTAGAGGCTACTCTAAGGTCAAGAAAGCCGACCTGCTCCAGATGATCGGACAAGCCCATGCCGAGGAGTTGCAGAAGCGACTCCCCTGAGCAATGAAGACGGAAAGGTTTCCAGCGCTTACCAAAGTTGATCCTTGGAATCCCCACAAGAAAGCGCAGCGGATACGTGAGCTTTGTCAGTCGGACGAGAAGGTGACTGCTAGCTTGCGAGCCAAAACTGTAGCGAGGCGGATGGCAGACCATCCACTTGAGCGCTTACCTCCCCTACGCAGGATCACAAAGCGAGTGATTAGGGGGCCGAGGGCTGATCCCTTAGCCCGGAGAATGAGGCGAGAAGGCAAACACATTCTCGACCAGCGTCTTGGCGAAAGGGAGATAGAGGATGGAGGATGCCGGTCAGTACATTGGACATTCTTCAGAGGGCTAGAAGGAGACGTCACAGGCCAGATCATGCAAAAAATCCAGCAGCCTTCTACCTCTGCTACACGGATACCTATCGTATCCGTCACATCGAAGATGGTAGGGTGATGCTCTTCCACAAGAATGCTCCAGGGAGCCTGTGGCTGAACACGATAGGAGCAGCTCAGGACTGGGTGGCAGCAAGAGAGCAAGCCCGCCTCGACACAGACAATATTGATCGACCCAACACCAAGTGGGCTTTCGTTCGATCAATCAACGTTGAGGTCGGGGCTGTCATCGACCGCCAACCTCTGTTTGGGACAGGCCCCCTCCCAAACTGGCTACAGCAGAAGAAGAGTATGACTGCCCTCGACACATGCAGGGACAACATGTGTCTCTGGAGATGTCTAGCAGTCCACCTAGGAGCGAGACCTGATAGAAGTACAGCTCCTGCACGAGAGCTTGCCATACAGTTCTACAGCAAAACAGTACCTGATGTACGCAAGACCTCGCTGGAGCAGCTGGACAAGGTAGAGTTATTCGCCAAGATCGGGATTCGCGTGTGTGAGCCAACTGAAGAGGGCACCTGGCACTTGATCAGGCAAGCGGCTCACTACCGTGCCACCATGACCATCGGAGTGTGGGACCACCATGCCTTCTACATCAAGAACATCTCCAGGCTGAGACATACACTACTCTGCAGTCACTGTCAGTAGAGGTTTACACAGGCATGCAATCTTCAACGCCATGCTGATCAATGTACAGGCGGCAAAACAACAATCGTGTGTCCTGGCGAGAAGGTTGAGGCACCACAGTCTGTGTATGAGAAAGCCTTCTATCCACCCCAACCATCCAGTTCAGCGGCTATTCCTTGGATCGAGTATGAGTCGAGAAACAGAGGCGTGCACATACACCATGTAGAGTGTGGGCACGGTGGCGAGCGTTGGATCAAGGGTGCTCCCCTAGATGGTTATGATCTGACCACCAACACCGTTTACCAGTTCCAGGGCTGTCACTGGCACGGGTGTCCACAACACCAGCGAGGTGATGATGCCGAACAAAGATACTGCAAGACAGTCCTGAGAGAGAAGCTGAGAGCATCTGGATGCATGCTTGTGGTGCAGTGGAAGTGCTGTATAAAACGCTGTCCAAGTGTCCCTAAACGAGTTCGGACTGTCCCATACCCACACTTCATAGTTTACGACTTCGGAGCACTCCTAGATGGTATCACGACTCATCCTACGGAGACTTTCACGATCGAGAGTACTCACATACCTATCTCTCTGTCAGTTGGCTGCTCCTTGGATGGCGAGCTCACTCACCTCTGCAATCCTGACCCCAAATAACTGATCAGAGAGTTTATGCTGGTGATCCAACGGCGAGCATATCTAATCTGGATTAGGGTTAGGGCATAGTGCATACCGACAGACCTGGACAAGCCCCCAAAGCAACAGCAGCGACTGATCAATGAGTGGTGTGATCAAGTGCCTGTACTGGGGTTCAACTCTGAGCGGTATGACCTGAACCTCATCAAGAAGTACTTTGTCGATGAGCTGACTGATAGTACAGGTACAGTGAAAGTCGCCAAGAAGGCTAGTCAGACCATGTTCCTCATAGCACCTGAGCTACGGTTTCTCGATGTGTTGAACTACCTCGGCCCAGGAGTCTCGTACGAGGTATGGGTCAAAGTTTACGGGTGTACACAGCAGAAGAGCTGGTTCCCATATGAATGGTTTGACACACATGAGAAGCTCAACTATCCAGGGCTTCCTGACTACTCAGCATGGACATCTAAGCTCAAGGGTGGCTACTTCTTGACGCGATCAGAGTGGGAACAGTGTAACCAGACATTCAGCGAGCATGGAATGCGGGACATTCGCGGACTGGCTGCGATACTACAATGATTGGTTGAGAGAGTGCTGACGACATCAATATTTGAAGTAGGACATGTCCACTTTTTTCGTGCCAAAATACTCAAATCTTATTGGTAGAGAGAGAACAAATGATTTTTGCTCGCGACTAATCAGATTAGGGTCTTTTTTGTGAGGGTGGTGGAAACGAGGGCATAGCCTAGTTCAAATATTGATGACGTCACCACCCTCTCGACTAATCAGGGTACCCGCTACTACTATGGCAACAACAGCGTCGAGTCAAATTAGTTTCAAATTAGTTTCAAATTAGTTTCAAAATATTCAACATATTGTTTATTAAATAGTAAAGACATACAATTCGTACAACTTGATGGACTATTAAGCTTTTATGTCGGACTAAATCGCGTCATTCATAACGTCATTCATGACGTAATTGGCTATGACGTAATCCTGCATTCCACATTGTTGATTATGACGTCATGATGGACTGACAGACTGGATTCCCATATTTGATATAGTGCCTCGAATTTCATTTAGCAAACCTTTCAGCAACGGATAATCAATTACGCCACTTGTAGGCTGACGTCGCAATGATTATTGGCAGAAATACTCCTTCATGAAGCGGGAATAATCCGTCAAGTGTACGAATTGCACGTCTTTACTATTTAATAAACTCTGTTGAATATTTTGAAACTAATTTCACCTGGCGCTTTTGATAAAATAGTCAACATCTTATCTGTATAATTACCTTGAAAATGGAATTCTGTGAAGTAGGGTTCAAAGTATATATACATATATATATATATATATATATATATATATATATATATATATATATATATATATATATATATATATATATATATATATATATATATATGTATTTATATTATTATTTATAAATCGATCCCAACACACGCAAAGCTTGGGCAGGGCTTAGCTAGAAATAGGCGGGGCATAGCTAGAAATGGGCGCAGCATAGCTAGAAATGGATCACTATGTACCGCTATACGTGTTTCAATTCTAAGTGAATTATACAGGTACGCTGTTTAATATGTTGAAGCATATTTTATCAGAACTTGTAGCAACAGCTTTCAATCAAATTAGCTTCACAATATTCAGCAGAATAGCTATAGCATTGTAGTTCTTCTTTTCAGCTGGCTGCTTGTTGTCGTTTGAGTTAAATACTCACAATTGTGCATGCCAAGCTTGAGTACATAGCTTTAACCCTAGCCAAAGTCGGATTACGCATATTTGAGGCCCAAAGGCCAGTGCCTAGTAATATAGCATGATTAATCACAGAAACGTAAAGTAAAATATCTGGAATGTACACCATCAGTTCCAGTCAATTCGTGCGAAAGAGGATTTACTCCTCTGGATGATAGGCTAGGGGGAGAATACTCGTTTACCAAACCATAGACGGAAGGTGTCGCACAATTTGCATGAGTTCGAACCCTACTCCGGTTGAGAACTGAAGGCAAGAATTGCATTCCGCTGATCACTGAGCTATATCCTAGTGCCATTGCGTGGTCAATAACAAGGATCATAGATCGAATGCTTGCGAATAATAAACAACCACCACAACCACTACTACGACTACCACTACTACTACTACTACTACTACTACTACTACTACTACTACTACTACTACTACTACTACTACTACTACTACTACTACTACTACTACTAGCACTACTACTACTACAAGTAATTAATAAATTCGTTGCATATCTGTCAAAATGCTAGAGAATATTTGAAACTAATTTTACTGAAAGCTGGTGCTGCCTAGTCAAATGTTTTCAAAATATCCAATAACTTACGTATATCGTGACTGTAAAAGTGAGATACTGTGATTACACGTTCAAATGCGTAAAAGGCGATGTTTTTTATTTGAGGCCCCTTTTCTCCACCCCCACCACACCCACCACCTTGTCCCTCCACACGGCCAGTCAGACTTAGACCTGTTGGTAAATGAAATGCTACACTATAATTTGACAAACTCTATACTTCGTTTGCTTGGCAAATGTCAACCCCAACCCCACCCACCCCACCCCACCCCACCCCAACCACCCCACCCCACCAACCTATGAGTTCGCTCAATTGCAGGTAGGTGGCTCTGGAGTAATGTTATGTGGTGAAATTATAGATACGAATATACTATTTATACAGGGTGGTATTAACGAAATTGTATTGGTGGCAACTATAAGAAGAATATAATAATAATAAGGATTGTCGAGTTCAGAATAATATAATAATACGGATTGTCGAGAAGTAAACATTCAATGACCCCACACATGTAGAGCCTCTGCTTGCTCGCGGGAACGTTACAGTTATCCTGAAGCAATAACATTATGAAAATATTTGAAAATTTCCGTGGCGATCGTCTTCTTCTGAGCCGCCATTTTCCTTTGATTTTTGTAGGCGCCATTATTTGGGATTCTATTGTTCTCGCTGTCGCGCAAAGTCCACTATAAAACCATTCCCGTAACGCTAATGATAGTCATTGTACTGTTGATATCCGAGATGCGTGGATCTACTCGCGTAACAGTGTAGTAAGCGTATAGTAGTTCGATTCCAAATGTGTTCTCCGTATTATAAACGTGCTAAGCAAGATATTTATTATAACAATTTTACTGATAATTGTTGCTGCCGATAGTAGCAACAACTTTCCTTCAAATTAGTTGCAAGATAATCACCAGAAAATGCAAGATCTAATATCTAATGTTTTGAAAATGATTTGTCTGAAAATCGTTGCTGCAACCACTTCCAACCGGATTGTATTCAAAATAATCAGTAGGACTATCAATGTAATATCACATTCTGACGATATTTCGAGCAATTCGATTGACAGGCGTTGCTGACCAAATTAGTAACAACTTTATCAAATTATTCGCTTCCTCTCTGACTCTGCCAGCTGCGCCTGCGGCCATCATGATGAATCTGTTAAACATTACCTTTTTTACTGTCCACTTTTAATGAGCAAAGAACCACCTTTGAAAATGAGCTTGCCTCCAACCAAATCTCCTCAACAACCCTAACCACCCAGCAACTTCTATATGGCCGCGCTGACCTTGATGTAGAGCTAAACATCACGGTTTCCACCATTCTATGTCAATATATTACTGACACATGTCGGTTTAAATGACCTACAGTAATTTCAAAGACCACTCATGGATTGTGTCGACAAATCCATAACCGCGGAAGTTTCTGGATGGCCATGCAGTGTGGACCAGCATGGGTGACTACAGCGCATCGAGCTCCTCCTTTCTCTTTATACCGCCTTGTGATTCGTCAAACCATGCTTTTCTCCTTCTCCCGAAGATTTTATTCTGTCATCATTAGGCTACCTACAACATCTCTCCTCCTCCTCCTCCTTCTTCTTCTTCTTCTTCTTGTTCTTCTTCTTCAAGAGGTCAACCTGTCCTTTCACATTTTAATACAAATACAGCTGGTGTTGCTATAATATTTAAACCAAAGTTAAATGTAAATATCATTGAAACGATCACATTTGCTCAGGGAAGAATCTTACATGTCACAGCAAATATACATGGCACCTATTTTTATTTGATTAATGTTTACAATCCCACAGAGTCTCCTGACAAATTGAAATGCATAGATATGCTAAAAACTCATATTTCCACATTGTCCGAACCATATCCTATAATATTCGGTGGTGATTTTAACTGTACACTTGATTGTGAGTTAGATAGAACATCAGCAACAGAACCACACCCTCCAGCTGCGGATTCGCTTAAATTTTTAATTACAAGCAATAGTCTTACTGATGCATATCGCTGCCTCTATCCACAATCTAAAATTTTCACCTGGCACAGGTCCGATGGGACTGCATCCAGACTTGATCGTTTTTACATTCATAGTAATTTTAGACAGTTTTTAAGCAGTTGTTCCATAATTCCTTGCACCAATTCTGACCATGATTATGTTAAAGCAATATTTCAGCTTAAAAGTGTAAAACGGAAAAGCGCATATTGGTGCATGAATACCGCTGTGTTGAGTGAAAGAAACTATGTGCTTTTAATTAATGATTTCTGGAATGGTTGGCAAGGGAAAAAATGTGATTTTGATTGTCTACAGGATTGGTGGGATTTGGCCAAAAAGCATATATGTATGTTATCACAGCGTTATTCCCGAGAACGAGCTGTCCTTTTCCGTGAGCGACGATCAGACTTACAAGCTGAAAGTGATCAGTTATCGGTCAAAATTCCAAAAACAAATGAATTATTAGAGGTAATTAACCAAAAGCAATCTGAATTAACAACTCTCCTCAAAGAGCAAAATAGGGGTGCTTGGATTCGATCGCGATTCCAGCATATAAATGAATCAGATGGACCTACTACATATTTTTTTAATCTTGAGAATAAACGTGTGATGAATAAAACTATTTCACAGTTGAAGATCCCAACCGGTGAAATGGTTAATTCTGATACAGATATTCCGAGCCACGTCTCTGATTTCTATGGTGAATTATATGCGAAGTCAAGCTCATGCAAAGTGTCTGAAAACCTGCTTTTATCGGATCTTCCTAATCTAAGTGAGCTTTCCAGAATCGAGTTAGATCGGGCCCTGAGTTTACCAGAGCTTACTGACGCTGTTAACCATCTCAATAACAACAAAGCTCCTGGAATTGATGGACTACCATCGGAATTTTACAAAACCTTTTGGGAAACTATCGGTTCTGATCTTCCTGATGTTTTTAATGAATCAATTGAAGACATGTTATTACTTATTTCATGCAGGCGAGCGGTTGTGACATTATTACCTAAGAAAGGTGATTTAACCAATTTAAAGAACTGGAGACCTGTATCACTTTTATGTGTAGATTTGAAAATATTTTCCAAGGCCTTGTATAATCGTATACGTACAGTACTCGCAGAAATTATTCACATAGACCAAAGCTATTGTGTACCAGGACGTAAGATCTCCAATAACATTAGGTTGATAACAGACGTCGTCGAGTATTCAAATTTCATGTCGTTACCTCTTGGCGTTGTATCCCTAGATCAGGAGAAGGCGTTTGATAGGGTAAGTCACCAGTATTTATTGAATACCTTGCGCGCGTTTGGCTTTGGTGATATTTTTGTTAAATGCATTCAGCTTCTTTACAATGACACTTCGTGTTTACTGAAAATAAATAATTTGTTATCTATGCCTGTTTCTTTTAGCCGTGGTATCAGACAGGGTTGTTCCCTCTCAGGCGCTTTGTACAGTATCTGTATCGAACCATTGTTAGTTAAGATACGCTCAAATAACGGACTGAGGTGGTGGCCCTGCCTGATATCTCGGGTGAAAGGGTTTCTTGCTCAGGTTATGCTGATGATATAACTGCCTTGTGTACGTGTAATGATGATTTTATTAAATTGCGAGATTTGATACATGTATATGAGTCTGCTTCCAACGCGAAAATTAATCACTCAAAGTCAGAAGGTTTTTGGGTTGGTTCCTGGAAAGGGCGTATTGACGAGCCTTTGGGGTTAAAATGGAATAGCAATGGATTAAAGATTCTCGGTATTTATATTGGCAATTCTTTGGATTTTTGCAAACAATATTGGGAAAATCTTGAAAATGAAATCAGCACAAAACTTCTTAACTGGCTCCCGTTATCAAAAGCTCTATCGTTTAGAGGTAGGATCACTATTACTAATCTGCTTGCTGCTTCTAAGCTTTGGCATAGGTTAGCTGTTATCGATGTCCCTGGTAATATTTTAAATGCTATTCAAAAACTGTTAATTAACTTCATCTGGTCTGGAAAGCACTGGCTTCCCAAAGAGTTACTGTGTCTGCCTTTAGACAAAGGTGGGCAAGGACTCGTGCATTTAGAATCTCGGATACGGACATTCCGTATTCAGTATACACAATCCTTTATGAACTATTTCGCTTTTCATCCGTGTTTCAGCTTTAGCAGCTACTTTCTCAAACAGATACATAAACTAAATTACGATTATCAGATTTTTTCTATTCAATTGTATGTACAGATGATTCGTAATCTACCTATCTTTTATAAGAGTGTGCTCAATTCTTGGTTTTTCTTCAATGTTATGAGAACATCGCATCCAAGCTGTAAAATCGATGTTTTAAATGAACCACTGTTTCTAAATCCTTTGATCAAGAATATCTCCACTGGATTTACTTTTTGCTACGATGATTTTATAAGTGCGAATGCTACCATTCTAGCTGATATTTTGGTAAATGATAAACGAATTGCACTTGAAGACTTACTCCTTAGAATTGACAACAGGTCTCGACGATTGCTTCAAATAAACTTGAACGCTCTATGGGATAGCATACCCAATGAATGGTTTGAACTATTAGATCGACCTATTGACATTCTCACGTCAGTATACAATTATGAATTATCATGCAATATTAATGATGACTCGGTTTTTACTGTATTGATACCATCTCTTTGCAAGAAGGAACTGTACAAGCTGTCTTTATTAAAATGTTACTCAATGATTTCACATAATACCAAAAGTAACATATGGAGAGATCTACTTTCTCTAAATATTGATTTTACAGATAATTGTCTCTGTTTTTATGAATATCCGTGTACGTACTACGAAGGAGATTTGTCATGGAAGGTTTTCCATGGGGCACTCAACACTGGTGATTTTCTATATACGGCCGGATATTGTATTAATGATAAATGTGTTTACTGTGGCGATCGTGAAGATTTAGCACATCTTTTTATAACATGTTCACGTCTCCAACCACTTTTGTGTGCTGTTAGACGAGCAGTTCTCTTTTTAACACTGGCTGATGAATTTAAGCCTGAGAATTATGTCAAAGGCTTTCCATGCCCCCATTGTTCGTCTAAATCTGCACGTAAAATTAAACATCGTATATGCAATTGGATCATGGCAAACGCTAAAATGGCTACCTATGTAACGCGGCAGCGTCTAATGGATGGCAATGGTCAGACGGACGCCCTTCGAGAATGTATTTCTCGAATGCGAGCTCGTGTGACTATTGAATTTAAATACCACCAGCAAAATGGGTCACTAGAAAACTTTACAAATTTTTGGGCAATTGACCACTTCGTTTGTAGTACTGAAGACGGTATTTTAACATTTAATGGTATTTAGTTATACCTTTCAGTATTATTTTGTCCACTTTCATCATTTTACATTTTAATGACTGATGACTGATGATTTTGATGACTGATTCCCATTGATTTTTTTATACGGATTGGATTGGGGTTTTTTTTACAAAATTGACGTAGATCTGTGATATATTGACATATTTGTTATTCTTCATAAATACAATGTTTATTTAAATGATACTCAGACTGATTCAGGAATATATTTATATTGTCTATGATGTGTTTTTAAAAATAATTTATGAGTGATGTATTAAATTAAAGCGTTTTTTATGAATCCAAAATAAAGTACATGAAAAGTCTTCTTCTTCTTCTTCTTCTTCTTCTTCTTATTATTATTATTATTATTATTATTAATGTTATTGTTGTTATTACTGGTGTGACCGTTGGCAATATTATTATTATTATTATTCGCCTCTTGATTTATTTAATGCAATATATTTGTACATAAGTGGGAGACACGCTAATAAGACATGTCTTATTGTGCTCCTACATAGACTAAAAAATAAACCTTGTTTAAATCAAATTATTCGCAGAATAATCATTGCCAGGTTTTCAATGTGGTTAGCTAACATATGTACATACAATTTGGTAGGCATGTGCCGTATCCGGCGTCAAGATCAGATGTGAAACATGTTCAAATCTGCCCAGTCAGTAGGTAAACATTCCACTGCATGATAGCTCGCTCGTGTAGGTGCGTTGCTGACCTACTCATCTACGCAAATATATTTCACGGCGGATCTCTATTAGGTTTATGACACATGCCTAGCTAATTGTACAAACATGTATTAGCTAACGATATTGGCAGCTCGGCACTAATAATTCTGAGAAGAATTTGATAACGTTGTTGCTGCCTTAGTCAGCAACGACTGTCAATCAAATTGATGGAAATAGCTTCAGAATGTGTTACTACATTGAGCATCCTGCTGATCATTTTGAGAACAAGTTTGTTGAAAGTTGTTGCAGCAAAGATTTTCAGTCAAATCGTTTTCAAAACGTTAGCTAGTATTTTGCTGATTATTACGCAAATAATTGGAAGGAAAGTTGTTGCTGCTATCTCCAGCAATAATTATCAGTCAACTTGTTATAGAAATATAAATTGAAATGGATGGTGACAGTGACTAAACGATGTGACAGCGTTCCGAAATAATTTACAGTTTTGATGACATGATATAACAAGCATCCTACGCACTTGGAACTTCGTGCACACAGAATTGATCACAATGAAAGAGCATTACATTTCTACAACAAAACAACCCGGAAAGAAGATAATCATCTAGCTTGACCGTACTGTACTCACTCACGTGCACAAAGTGGCATACAGACGATATAACGCAGAGTACGCGCTTTACAAAAGTGCTGGAAACAAAGCGACAGCGAGCATGACTAAACAAAACAGACATTTGAACATAAGGTAGCAAGCGAATTCAAGGGCAATCCCAAAGCATTTTGGAACTATGTCAATAGTAAAATGGTCCAACGTGAATCAATTAGCAGGCTACGCAACCGACCTAATAGAATTATGAGTACAGACGAAAAAGAAAAGTCTAATATTCTTAACAACTTTTTCTCAAGTATGTTCACTTCAGAAAATCCTCATTCTACACGAATCATCAGCCCCAGAAGCAATGGTATTGGCTTAAAGGGCATAATAATAACACCCATCGCTATCCTAAATAAATCGAAAGCACTCAACCATCTATCTATCAAGGTGGCTAAAGTGACGATCGCGCCGAACTACGCCGGGAACGCAATAACATTATGCACCACATTAGCGAACGCTTGAAAGATTTTGCTATTCAACAAGCAGACTCCCTAGCAGATAAAATCACGACCACGGATGACTGTCACAAAACGTTTCGGGCAGCCCACTCCCTAAGAGCTACTTACTACACACAACTACTCACTGTACGCAGCTCTGAAGGACACACTATCGGGACTGCTCAGGGCAAAGCTGGGGCGATTCCGGAGTGTTTGAAGGAACAGTATACTGACCACGATGGTGAGCCCATGCACCCGTTCTCAGAAGATCCCAGGCCATTGATAACCCCAATTAAAACAGCAGAAATTGAGAAGGCACTTAAATCCCTGAAAAATGGACGCGCATCTGGACCTGGTGGCATAACCATTGAACTATTCAAATATGCAAGAGCCACCTGCCCACACACATACACCCCAGCCAATCTGCGACCCATTGTGCTCCTCAATAGCATGCGGAAAATCCTATCCAATGTTGCTCTATGCCGCATCCGAGACAAGATCGATGAGTTCACCGGATCATGTCAAAGTGGCTGTAAACGTGGATGCAGCTGTGCATATACTGTATGGGCTTAACGCATGTGTGTGTCGGTAGTCATGTCCAAACACTGGGATTTCCACAAAATGGGTATTGACAGGCCACGAGCCCTCGAAACAATTAAACCCTCAAAGATGTCGTACGTCAGGCCAGTTGCAATGAAGATGAGCTAGTACTAGTGAGACTACTGCTTGCAGACACCAAGCTGAGATTACGAGCCAAGACAGTGAAGGCTGTAGAGTTTGAGACATCAATTGGCTCCCTACAGGGAAATGGTCTATCCCCTGTGCTTTGCACCTGTTACCTTACTGCTGCATTGAAATCCGTGCAGGAAAATTTCACAAACCCCAACACAACACCAGCCCTCCCCCAGTGTCAATACTGGGTATGACGCTAGAGATGGAATATGCTAACGAGGTGGACTTCATAGACGAGGGAAAAAAATGCTCTGACGAACTTCTCCTAACAGCTGCAATCAGACTGAAAATAAATTGAGAATCTCTTTATGAATGAATCCAAAACAGAGTTCACCCACATATACCTATCTACAAAGCATGAAACAAAAGAAAATGACGATCCACTTCGTGGTGGGGAACCATGGAGAAAAAGATGCTGGGGTCAATACTTTACAGTACTTTGCAGTATTGCTAGCATTGCTGCACACTACGTCATGGTGAACATAGCATCCCAGTCCTTCAGACAGCTATGGATTCGTAGATCAAAGATGCCGGTGATAAAAAAGACTACGTTTATACAATGCAGCCTGCGTATCCGTGATGCTGTACAATTGAAACAGCTTGGCAGCTTGGCAGCTCCGCAAGCAGCTCTAGACAAGCTCGATGCCTGCCAGCGCAAACACCTACGCACCATCACTAGACAGCGATGGCCAGACAGCATAGTGTCCAATGATACACTAGACAAGATGTGTAACACTTCGCTGCTGTCTGTCAAAGTCGTCCAGCAAAGATGGTCCATGTTTGGACATGTGCTAAGGATGCTAGAAGGCACACCAGCATAGAGAGCCTTGGAATTCGCCCTATTCGGAGCCAACAAATACAAAGCTATTATAAATCGTTTAAATCTGATGAATCCGATAAGCGTGCTATGAGGTGACCTAAAAATGCAGGACTTGATACACTTAAGTCAAGAATGGGCCTGAGGAAGCTAAGGATTTCGGCTGAGGACAAGGCACAGTGGGTAAATGCAAAGAAGGGCTGATTGCAGCTGTAGGATGTTTCTACTACTAAAGCCCCAAAATAAACTACTCATGCATACTCAACCACATTAAAACGCATTGGCCCATTTGAAATGCCAGTGAAAATAATAAAGGAATCCGCTATAGAAATTTATGCACCGCTATGCATAATTTTTAGCAAGTCTCTAGAAGAAGGCGTATTACCTGACACCTGGGAAATGGCAAATGTATGCTGGATACACAAAAAGGGTTGAAAAACGACCTGAGCAACTACAGACCAACCAGTCTTAACCCTAGCATATGTAAGGTCCTAGAGTCATTTACAAGAGACATGATTATAAACTTTCTGGAAACAACGAATCTATTTACAAAGTACCATCATAGATTCAGACATGACAGAAAAACCAAACCGCTGGAGTACCTCGAAGATGTAATAGTCAAACTTGATTCAAATGAACCTGACGATGCAGTATATTTAGACTTCTCAAAAACATGTGATGCTGTACCACACCAACGACTCCAAGCGCAACTGAGAAACTGTGGTATTGACGACAAATTAGTCAAATGGATAGGATACTAACTATGTAACATAAGACAGAGAGTAAGTATCAATGATGCTACATCCGACTGGATAGAGGTGACACATGGCTTCTCACAAGGAGGTGTCCTGGGACCTATGCTTTTTCTGATATACATAAATGACCTAGCAGACAGACTACCCTGCCACTGCAAAATATTTGCAGATGACACAAAGATATATGACAACCCAGCTTCTAGTAAGATTCCGCACAAGATAGACATAGTATGTGAATGGTCGCAGACATGGCAACTATCCTTCGACACAGGGAAAATACATTTCGGCAGGAATAACCCTCAAACTAAATACTATATGGCAGATACGCCTGATATGCATCCCATATCAACATCAGTGGTAGAAAAAGACTTTGGAGTGCACATATTGACGGACGCCTCTCTTTTGATATGCATACAGGTAAGAACACCACAATATGACTAATGAGGAGAACCGTTACCAACATTGAGCCATCTTCTTTCACGCTCTTGTACAAGTTTCTTATAAGATCTCTATTTCAATACTACAAGTCGGCATGGCCGCCAAAATTGAAAAAGGATTATTTTTTAAAGCCATTAGAAAGAGTGCAACGCTGAGCAACAAACGTGTCCCACAAATCAGAGAGTATAGCTACACAGAAAGACTTGAAGCCTTAAATCCAATGTCACTGAGACATAGATGGTTCGATGAGATTTAATTGGAACGTTCAAGCTCATCAAGGATCTATGCAATATTGATAAAGACTACTTTTTCGAAACACCCAGTATTACACAGACCAGATGCCCTAAATGCATGCCCAAGTTAAACCGCACCCACAAATATATTTGCAGACACGTTTTCGCTAATAGAGTGGTACCACGGTGGAATTCACTGCCAGCTACAATAGCCGAAGCGACAACGCTCGAATTATTCAAGAACAAACTATATATCTATTTCAAAGGACATTTGAATTTGACTGTACAGGCCACACGTATATCAGGCCATCACAAGGTCTTACTGTATTTCCGCCTCCACAGTGGACTGCTCTTGGAGTATCCTGCGCATTAGCAAGGTAGCGATTCCAGTAACCGGTAGGTAGGTCTCTGCATTCGACGTCCGTGCTTTGTGGTTGCATGAAGAGAAACTAGCGTAGACAAGGAGACTCATATAGCGATAAACACAGAAATAGACAACAAGAGCAATAAGACCAACTACAGACTCCACAAGTCAACATGTAACCAGATGCTAGGTGCTGCAGGGGGTAACTATGAGTGTTGGCGACACACCACAGCTAACGTGGGGAACACCCATCCACACCGCAGGGTTTCCACAAAACAGAGCCAAAGTCTTATATCTATTGTTTCACTGAAATAGTGACAGGTTCTAGGAGACTTAATTAAGCAATAAGAGTAAAATCTTTCAATAACAAACCAGATATCTACTTTAAAAAAAAGAACCTTGGAATTGACCTGAGCAAGCCGTACTATATCAAAACACTGAGTCAATAACAAACCAATGACTTACGCCGCGTAAAATCATGATGGGTCGATGTCGTCTGGCAGCCCGTCGGGAGAGTAGGCATGTCCACACTGTCTTGTGAATGGCAGTTATCATTTGTACTTGATTGTTGCATTGCGCTACATGTCGTCGTGAGAAATGCACATTGTTGTTGCAGTTGTCGGATAGATTATCAGTAATCATTGGAACTGAATAATTGACAAGAATTCACCTTTTCAATCTGTAGCAATTTCGATTGGGAACAGTCAAAGGGAGGCAACTTGATTATCAATAACGAAACACGTATTAGCTATATGTACGTTAACAATTAATTGAGTTAACGTGTAATCATATGTAAAGGTTTCAGACAACATTGACCTTTACGAAATATATCAGGGACTGATGACATTGTCACACAGAGAACTGTTAATAGTAAGATGTGTGCCATTATCCCACCGCAGAGAATATCAACACTCAAAATAATGAAATTGGTACACGGGGAATAATTCTGATTAGGTATTAAGGACATTCAAGTGATAATCTCCCTTTAGTAACAGTGATTTTTTTTGTCAATACCAACTTCAGTAAGACATTAATTTATCATAATAACAATATTCTTACAGGCCTGTTTTACAGATCTCGCTGGCTATTGAATCTGCATATATTTGGGAGCGAACCATGTCGTCCTCAGGATAACCAGATGTAACAGCAAGCATCCACATACAATTATAAATTCTTCATCGCCATCATCTCACGGGAGTGTCGACTAGAGACGTGTTCCACGTAGATTCCATCTTCATATCATAGAAACGACGTTAAACAAATTCAGCATCTTCACGTTTCAATCTTGTGAATTCCATCAGTAGAGGTGCACCTCGCCACGCGTGTAGGACAGAATAAAGAGATACATGCCGAAACCAATCTTAAAACAGGAAGTGTTAATTCAGCTGCCATTCTGGATTAAAATAACAGTATATAGCCATAAGTAGACCTAGTTATAGTTATTGTGTATATCTCAAAATAATTAGCCCTTAAGAAAATGTTAGGTGTGTTCAAATTGGCAGTGGATTCTAATCTTATTAAATGCCATCAATTGGGATCTTAATTCGGATCTAAATTAAACATTTGGTTTCGAACATGACTCCAAATTGCTATTTTATACAGGTATATTACCTGAATTAACTAATTTGGTTTACTTTTGTCAATTTGAATCCAGATCACAGCATGTCCTCAAATAGGAAAATTTGAATACCCAATTAAATTGTGATTAGCTGAATTTTATGATCTTATTTTTTAATCTGTACAATTATGTAATTTATTAAATATCGCATCGTTCGTCTACATTATTATACATTGTGAGAAAGGAAATGTTAGATTGTTGAATCATATTCACTTTACTATTGTTTTTCTGTATTGTCAGATTGGATGCATCGTCGTCAATGTACTCTTCAAGAAATCCATAATATTAAGGTAGTTCAATCGTGACAAAACGCTGACGATGACTGTCCTGATATGGTAAGAGAATATATCTTCCAAAATTAACCCCTCTTGTGTCAACAAGAAAATTAACCCCTCTTGCGCTAAAAATACTACTTATATATTAATTAACCATTTAATGGTCAAGATGGGTAATAAAGAAGAAATTGTTGCTCATTGAACGCAATCCATTTTCAGATCAATTTAAGACAAGTTATCAAGGTTTTCCAATGAAACTTACAAAAAGAGTCTTTCAGTTGTCCTGAAAATGAATGCTATTTGAACATTATACGGTCAAGAAAATTCAAATTTCGGCATGATCAGCGTCCATCTTCAGGCCAAGAGAAGACTATTTTTGAAAAGTTATCACTGGAATGACTGGCTCGGATACCGGAGCCAGTTATTCCAGTGGTAAATTTTCCAAAATAGGCGTCTCTTAGCCTGCAGATGGACATACCTAAACACCACTGAAGCGATTGCTTTGGCTGGTTTCACGATTAAATTGTTAAGTTAAGCCAAGACGGGTTAAAGCTGATGTATTATGCCAAAGTTCACCTTCATTATAGACTCGTTGTAACTGGCGGTATTAGGGTAAGATATACATACAAATCATGACGGTCTTCTGCTAAGTAAAATAATATGTCTGATACAAGGTTACCTTGACTTGTCATATTACTCCGATCAGTATATTTTGAGCTATGTAGATCTTTTATTTGATTGGCACATTGGTTTCAGTATATTGCGAGCTATGTAGATCCTTTATTTGATCGACTCATTGTTACAAAGTGTATTAAAAGAATGTTTAGTTTTGATTGTTGTTACAGGTTTTGGTCTAAGCTTTCAAGCAAATGTGATGGTTAACCTCCACTATCACACAGACAACAACAACCAGATATATGGTTAACACTGCTACAAAAGGTGTATTAATTAACAACCAGATATATGGTTAACACGGCTACGAAAGCTGTATGTATTAATTAACAACATAGAATTTAGATTGCTGTGTGACACGTGAACATGGTTTTACCGGTATTTAAGTCTATCTAAATCGAAGTTGATTATTTTAATAAGATTCCAAAATATAGCAATCTATCTATTCGCATTAACAAATAATACATTTCTAAATATATTGCCAATGGACTCTCATTTCATACAAATTTCAGGTGTTTATATCCTGTGCTGTATAAATTTAATGTATTAATAAAAGAAAATCTAGTTGTACTTTCCACTTTGAGCCTGGCATGAATAGTGGGTGTTATAGAGAACGTGGTGCGGCATAGGCTCGGTGACTATCCTCATGTATGTTCCATTCATGATATATCTCCCACCTCCACCTCCCTCCCCCCTCCCCCTCCCGTCGCACCCCTCACTCCCTCACTCACTCTTTCACTCTATCCTCTTCCCATCCCTCCCCACCCTCCAACTCTCCCCCACACCTCCCTCGCCTCTCAATCCACTCCTCTTCCCCTCCATCTCCATCCATCTCACTCCATCCCACCTCCTTCTAACCCTCTCTCCTCCCCTCCACCATCCCTTCTGCCATCCATCCCACTCCTGCACACTCCCTCTACCTCCCTTACTATCCCACCTTCTAACCTTCCACTCACCCATCAATTCGTCCGTCTTTGCATCCGTACGTCCGTCCCTCAATCCGTACATCCATCTATCCATCTACTCACCAACTACCAGTTCATCCATCCACCCAGCCACCCACGTTTTTTATATGAATAGTTACTAGTAGATGGTATAGAGTACGTGGTGCAGCATAGACTCGGTGCTTATCTTCCTGAATGTTCCTTTCTTGATATCTCATGCTCCCCCTTCCTCACGACCTCCCTCTCCGCTCGCACCCTTCCCTCCCCTCGCTCACTCCTTCACTATATCCTCCTCCCAGCCCTCCCCACCATGCCACCTCCCTCCCCTCCTTCACCGCTCACCCCAATTATCTCCCTCCCTCCCCTCCCTCTCCACCCCTCTCACCGCACCCCTTCTTCAAACCCTAAGTAGAAGTGGGCGAGCTGCTCGCTTCAAAGGAAATGCCGCAAATGCCGACACAAAGGATGTTAACAAACGAAATCATTACACAAAGGGTTTCACACCTATGTGTAGAAATCTTTTGTGTAGGCTTTTCTTTGAAGCGACCAGCTCTCCCCTGTTCTGAATGGATGTTAGATGTGGAGGGTAGGCGTGAAAGTATGTTGTGGGTTCATAAGCCTTACCCCTCATTAGATCACGTGACTTCAGTCCTATCGCGTAATAATGATTGACAAGGGTTAATGTATTGTATAAGGATGGTTGACAGGGTGCATGCCTGTCTTTTCTGGACTCTGGGAACTCATTCAATCATGAAGCCTCGCCCCCTCGTTAAATCACGTCACTCATAGCGCCCTAAGGCGTATTGATGATTGACAAGGGTTAATAAGGTTAATTAAGCACCGAACTCTTAGAGATGCGCAATGGTTAATGTATTGAGTAAGGATGATTGACAGGGTACATGTTTGATCTCATCGTTTCCGGACTCGGAGAACTCATTCAATCATAGGAGATTAATTCTAAATGGTCAATCTATTACGTAAGGACAATTGTCGAGCGATTGCGGAAGATGACTCGGTGAGTCTAATGGGTTGATCAATAAACTCCTGAACCTCGGATCTTTTTTAGCCATGACAATGTACACGGATCAATCCATTGCATAAGGATGATTGGTTAGTTATTACTTCAACATATTAAAATTAACTAGTTGCGCTTTAAAACAACTCTGACCGCGTGTAACGATAATCAGAGTCGTACAAAGTTCAGCGAATCAATTTTCAATTGAGTTAGGGTAATAACTACTGATTACATTTTTAACATGCCTCGAACTATCATGCAATAGTGGGAAAAAATTCCAGCCTATGTTGACTCAGAGTTTTTCAGTTTTCAGTTTAAAAAACAAAACGCGTCATTTTACTTTTCACAATTTTAGTAGGGGTCCATTTATAGTCATAACCCGCCTATTTCGAACCAAGCCACCCCCCCCCCCCCGCATCCTTTACTCGTGTGGGGTCGATTTAAAACTTTGAAACCTTGAAATCCCATCAGAACCTGAATTTCAGAGTAACTATAGGCAATCTGTTCAATATCTTGAAACTAACATGGCTGGGGCCGTTGCTGCAACAGCTCAAATTTGCACCAAACTGAAAACAAAATGTCTTTTCTAATTGCATATTTTCAAGAACAAACAGTTCATACCCTTTACGGACATATCGATGTTCAAGACGGAGGTAAGTTATAGCCTATTGATTGTGACATCAGCCTACATATGACGTAATGGAGTTTAGCATCGGATAATTGAGCAACAGATCGGATCCCTCCCTTAGTAACAAAATTATATTTACACATGTCATTTCAATAGATACGGATTACTCAACGCAGGCAGCCATACACTGAGTTACTCATACATAAATTCTGGTTTTTTAATGTTGTTCTTCTTTTTAATATCCTCAATAAATATAGTATCAGTACTGTCACAATGTTATACATTTAGAGGCGTAAATCACGTGCACTGGTGTACTGACACAAAATATACCCCCGCAAATCATGATCCCACTTCGCAGAATTCAACATAATTCCTCAAGTTGAGAAATGGAATTAGTCCCTAATTCAACTTCACAACAACAAGAATTTAAAATTTAAATAAAAAATTTAAAAAAACAACAAAAAAAGCACCATACTAATTTATATGGGCTGAAGTCATCATATGCTAAGATTCACTTCGATTCACTGCATCGCGGCACACAATTCAAGCCTCCAAAAGCATACAATCTTATCAATATTATCTTCAAGCACTCCAGTGCAAACATGGAACTTTAAGGAAAGCACTATTAGTAAATTGATGTGAGGGACATCATAGAATTTTAGTTAATATAAACGTTACAACACTTTTTCCATTTCCGTTTCTTTTTGTATATACTTATAAAGAATGTCTACTCGTAAACATACATCAATCTATTTACACTCAGAATATTCTGCGTCGCATCGTGAAACGCATATATCTATAGTTACAAATAGTATATACCTACATATAGTATACAAGATAGTTGCCGAAAACGCAGAAAATGAAATAAAAATAATGTATGTGACAATTTAGTCAAATGACTGTTCAACTGTACCAGTAACCATATATTATCCACAAAACCCAAAATCTGCAAAGAATTCAACACATTACTGCGTAAAATGTTCACATTTGCAAACAATACGTTTGGCAAGTCGTAGAATAGATGACTGTTCCGCTTACCAGGCCAAGCATATATGCAATATGCAAAGTTCAAATTAAAATGCGAAAGAGCAAAAATAACGTTATTTCAATATACTACATTTATCGTTACTGGTTAGGCATATCATTATTAATCATAGCAATGGTAATTTTCATCAATTTCGAAGAGCAAATTGCCCTTTCACATTGAAGCGTTTCATAATAAAAGCGGTAAATTTACACAGCACTATTAATGCGTTGTGTTTTTGGTCATTGAATAGTTGCTCTATTTTGAGTGTATTGGGTCGCAATCTGAAATATTTGTCTATGTAGATATTTTTTTCCGCTGCTAAATTCAAATACGTAGAGGAATTCGTCTCCTAGTGAATTTGATTGACATAAAGCGCAAAAGGCAATAGCGCTCGTTTCTTTTTTCTGGGCGTATGTCCATCAACTCTCCCCATTTCTATTGCCAGTCTGAGGTTTCCAGTCCTGAATTTGCATACCACCCTAGATTTGCTGGAAGGGATACTAAATAATTTTCTAATTTGAATACGTCATTAAAAATCAGATAAGATATACACGTGCTGCGATTGAAGAGTTCACCGCTTCATGTATGGATGTACTGATCTGAACGCTGTTGTTTTATCATAAATTTTAACCAATCAATATTCGGAGGCTTCTGACTAGACCATATATCTGAAAGTGCAGTGTTGTTTAATTGCCTTCTTAGGTGTTGTAACCAGGGCCATTGAAACACATTGCTTGTATACAAATGAAATAGTAAAACCTGCAGCCGTTTGCTGATTTGTGATTCAGCACTAAAAATGAGTTTCCCCCAGTATGCTACCATCCCAGTACATATTTGTATGCTAAGCGGTAATTGGCCTAGCTTTCCATAATTTTATCATTGCACAATGGGTGGTGTGTTTTTAACATCTAAGACCATTTTACAGAAACGCCTCTGTAGCTTTTCTGCCAGGCTAATGTTTTCATATCCCCAAATTTCACATCCATGCAGCAATCATAGGAGATTAATTCTAAATGGTCAATCTATTACGTAAGGACAATTGTCGAGTGATTGCGGAAGATGACTCGGTGAGTCTAATGGGTTGATCATTAAACTTCTGAACCTCGGATCTTTTAGCCATGACAATGTACACGGATCAATCCATTGCATAAGGACGATTGGTTAGTTATTACTTCAACATATTAAAATTAACTAGTTGCGCTTTAAAACAACTCTGACCGCGTGTAACGATAATCAGAGTCGTACAAAGTTCAGCGAATCAATTTTCAATCAAGTTAGGGTAATAACTACCGATTACATTTTTAACATGCCTCGAACTATCACGCAATTGTGGGAAAAAATTCCAGCCTATGTTGACTCAGGGTTTTTCAGTTTTCAGTTAAAAAAAACAAAACGCGTCATTTTACTTTTCACAATTTTAGTAGGGGTCCATTTATAGTCATAACCCGCCTATTGCGAACCAAGCACCCCCCCCCCCACCCCCGCATCCTCTACTCGTGTGGGGTCGATTTAAAACCTTGAAACGCATCATTGTTTCAAAAAGATCTACCCGAATGTCAATACGTAAATGGAGAGTTCTAGCCGTTATAATTAATGTGAACGTGGCTCTACATATCTTGTCATACATATGCTTTATAGCCCTGGTAAACCTTCCATTATATGTAAATTGTACACCTAGATATATATAATCATATAAGATCTTTACATTTTCGCTGCCAAGTGCGGGAGTGGGTAGATTTCTGACCTTGCCCCGTGACAAGACCATTGCTTTTGTTTTTGCAATCAGCAAAGCTGTCTATAACCCTATTTGAAAATGGTAAGCGGACCATATAATACGCGTCTGAGTTCAGAAAAGCAAATGCACCTATCTGATGCTTATAATATGTCACAGCATACGCTATTATAATGTACAGTAGAACATGTCTGACTTGATCACCTTATGGACAACAAGAATAGAGGGATCCATTTCTCGCCATGCCTGCCCATTTCTAGCTAAGCTCCGCTCACGTTTTGCACGTGTTGGGATCAATTTATATGCTTTGAACCAGCATCCCAATTTCAAAGTAGGCTGTTGGATATTTTGATGATAATTTGACTGGGAGCCATTGACAGCAGCAGCGCGCCCGGTAAGGTTAGTTTCAAAATATTCAACAGACTGTTTATTAAATTGTAAATTCACCAAAGACGTACAATTCGAACACTTCAGGACGGGCATTCCAATTTTCACGAAGCAAATAAACAGGCTAGGCAGCAACAGCACCCAGTCAAATTAGTTTCAAAATATTCAACAGCTTACTTGTATAGTTTTCTTGAAATCGATAGTCAGGGAGTTCAGAGATCGATCGATCCCAGCAAGAGCGAGGTATCGGTGGAGCTTAGCTAGTGATGGACGGGGCATAGCTAAAAATGGAAAGGTCCATTATGCTCCACCCATCTGTAGCTATGCTACTCTTACGTTTTGCGCATAATTTATATGCTTTGAGCCCTGAATTCCCAGAATTCAACTTTCAAGATAATTATACAGGTCAGTTGTTAAATATTCTGCTGCTGCTTATGGCAGAATGTTTATTAAATAGTAAAGATATAAAATTCGTACAACTGACAGACTTTTAAAAGTTCATGATGCACATTTTGATTGTGACGCCAGCCTACATGTTACGTAATTCATTATGACATCATATACTTGAGTAATGGGTTTCTTCAATTGCTGGATATAGTTTGTGAAATGCAGTACCAAGTCATCGCCATTGACATAAAGGTCAAATTACTGGATCATAATCCGTGTTCTGCTCCCGTCATGTTTCTGTCCGCCTGTAAGGTTAAAAATGCAGAGTGGCAACCATCTTAATCCAAATTAGGTATTCAACAGAATAATACACTTAGTGATAAATTATAGCCTGTGTTGGAATAATACGGCCGCTACTATTAACTAAGCTAACATTTGAATTTTCTCTTTTTTAAATGAACCGAAATTTAAAAAATATTAAATTAGACCATGTACGCAGACTTCATACAATATCTTACCATTAGTTATATGCCCACCTTTGACTTTCTTGTTTCTCTTGATACACTTCGGGAAATGGAAGAGCTTTGGAAACTTGGCTTTTTGCTGAAAAAAAAAGAATGTGACTATGTTGTAAAATTGACATTTTAAATAAATAAATAAATAAATAAATAAATAAATAAATAAATAAATAAATAAATGAAAGAATGAATGAACAAATGAACGAACGAACGAATGAATGAACGAATGAATGAATGAATGAATGAATGAATGAATGAATGAATGAGTGAATGAATGAATGAATGAATGAATGAATGAATAAACGAATAAACAAATAAATATATAAATAAATAAATGTATTATAATAATAATACTAGATCTGCAAGCAGTTAATGTGGATGGCTTCCAAGCCAGTTCCACACAGCTGTACTTAAACCACTAACATGGTTATACCCGCAACAGCATGGAACCTATCGGGGAATGCTGGAAAGTCAACAATTAAGGCTAAATACAAAATGGATAAGTAAAATAGTTCAGCAGTATGAGGTTTAAGCTGGTCAAGAAGACTAAAAATTGCAAAAGAATGATCAAAATCTCTCTTAAACTGGTTTGAAAACAACCAAAAAAATATTATAATCTGTTTACAAATGGATTAAATGAACAGAAAACATAGAACATGCCCAAACGCTTTCAGGAACCATTAAAACAGGCAAAAGTGGGCAAAATGTAGTCCAAATGGCAGAAAATGATAAGGAAAACGTCCACAAATTGACAAAATGAGTAGAAAAACTAAAAATTTAGGAAAATTAACAAAGCTCGCCAAAAATACCTGATTTGACCTTTTTGCATTAAGATGAAAATTTTGGCATTCATTTGTCATGTTGCACTCAAATTACCTATTTACACTCAAATGCCCTTTTCTGCACTCATTTAACCTTTTTGCACTCATTTGACCATTTTACACACATGTGATATTTTGGTACTGACATGATCTTTTTGCACTCAAATCACATTTTTGCACTAACTTGACCTTTTTGCACTTATTTGGCCGTTTCTGCACTCATTTGAACTTTTTGCACTCATTTGAGCTTTATGCACTCATTTGACCTTTTTGCACTCAAATGTCATTGCACTTAAATGACCTTTTGCAATTCAGCAGTAAAATGGTTAATTGACACTTGTCATTCAGCTGTGAGAAGGTTTTGCCATTTATCTGTACAATGGTTAATTGAGCCTTGTGATTCAGCAATAAAAGGGGTAATTGCTCTTTGCCATTCAGCGGTAAAATGGTTAATTGACACTTACCATTCGACAGCAAAGGGGCTAATTGAGATTTGTAATTCTGCAGTGAAAGGGTTAATTGCACATTGCAATTCAACAGTAAATGGGTTAATATGTCTGATTCTTTGATTAACAAACTTGCTTTGCAGTTATTCAATATCTACAAACTTGCAATTCAAAATTCCTGCCAAAAGTATTACTACATAAACAGTAGCAATTTCATTTTTAAGATTTTCAACATGCGATAGCTGGGTCATTTATTGACGGATTCTGTTTTCACTAGGAGGGCTTTTGTGGATTTAGTTACGCTCACAGTCAACATAATTTCCTGGCAAATAGCCAGAACTTTCCGAGAAATTAACATTTGCTAATATTATGACATCATCAATATGGCCACCGAACCATGTGACCTGGTGATAGTTTGTTAAAATCCCAGGTTTCAGCCCGATACATGAAGCAATTTCAGAGAACAAGAGTGTTAAACATCTTCAGATGTTTGTATAAAATCAAAAATGGCCACCAAACCATGTGACCTAGAAACATCATGTCTTTAATTTTTTTAACAGGCTATGGTATACATACACCCTACACAATTTCAGTCCAGCATACTTAATGATTATGGAGAAGACGATCTTTTAAATTTCATGGTGTAATAAAAAAATAAGAATAATAAGAATAACTAGAGGTTAGAGGACTAACCTCCCGGGTTCCAAGACAAGGTTTCTGGTCAAAGGAATGTCACTGTGAACGAGTTGTAATATCTGGTGGGCCGGCTGCCCATATTACATCAATATACAAATCAGACAAATAGTAGTAAAAAAGAACTGAAAATTGTCAAAAATGACGAAAAATTGCCAAAAAATGGGGAAAAATAACCAAAAGTGACAGAAATCGTAAAATTTGTCGAAATCACTCAAAAAGGACCAAAATAGTTAAAACAATAAAAAAGATTGACCAAAAACTCTAAAAAATTATCAACATTGACAAAAACGTCAAAAATAATAAATTAGTATAAAAAATGAACAAAATGGTAAAAAAAAATGACAGAAAATGGTGAAAATCATAAAGCTCGATTGGAAGCGTAATAATCAGAAGAATTCGAAAAGGCTCCGGGCGAGCTTCACTCTTGGAAGCCTAATAATAAACACATTTGGACATAACACATCTATGTCATCAGTCGTTCTAGATTCCGATTTCAGATTCTTTATTCACACTCAGGGCATTTTGCACAGCATATGAGTAACATATAATATAACATTTATGGCAGTAGTGAATATTTATCTATATACTGGCAATGCGATGACTTCAATTTTCATGCAAACCCTGCCTATGAAGTTTACTTTGTTGATCATCATTTCCCCAGTCAGGGATCGGCCAGCATCCTGCAAATCCACATAGCCTCAGCAACCTGTCATCTTTCCACTGGACCACCGCGTCAAGACGAAAATCTTGGTTTAGTGGGCCAGCTTTCACATGTCGGATATACTGATACACTGGCGAATTCACATGAGACTATCATTTTGAAAGCACACCTTCTGGTGTGTATGCTATGCCCTCACCTGGTCTCCATCATGGCACTGGTAGTAGTAGATTTTCTTAGTTTTTAATGCACTGGCAATGCGATGAATTCAATTTCCGTGCTAACCCCACATACAGAGTGCACCCCTTAGTTTACTTTGTTAATCATCATTTCCATGGTCGGGGATTGAACCACCATCCTGCAATTCTGCATAGCATCAAGAACCAGGCATGTTTCAACTGGACCAGCGCACCAAGACAAAAATCTTGGTTTAGTGGACCAGCTTTCAAATGTCGGATATACTCATACACTGGCGAATTCATATGAGACTGTCTTTTGGATGCACACACACTGGTGTGTAATCTATGCCCTCACCTTGTCTCCATCTTGGCACTGGTGCTAGTAGTTTTTCTAGTATTAGTAGTAGTAGTAGTAGTAGTAGTAGTAGTAGTAGTAGTAGTAGTAGTTGTAGTAGTGGTAGTAGTAGTAGTAGTAGTAGTAGTAGTAGTAGTAGTAGTAGTAGTAGTAGTAGTAGTAGCAGTACTAGTAGTAGTAGTAGTAGTAGTAGTAGTAGTAGTAGTAGTAGTAGTAGTAGTAGTAGTAGTCGTAGTTGTAGTAGTATCAGTAGCAGTAGTATTGGTAGCAGTAGCAGCAGCAGCAGCACCAGTAGCAGAAGCAGAAGTAGCAGCAATAGTAGGAGTACTTTAATCAGCACTGACAATGTTCGATAATCTCCGTAAATAGATGGATTATCTCATCATGGGCATATCTCAATGGATAATGTGTAAATCTCATCAGATTTCGGTGACAGCACCGAACCTAAGGCAGTGCAACAAGCGAATTTGCACAGGGCACGCACATGTGTAGGGCCCCATAAATGTTACCCCAAAAAACTTTTGTCATAATTTTGTTTGCCCTGTATAACTACATGTTACATGCATCGCGCCACACTTAAAAGACTGATGTGGCCAAATCCCACAGCCCTTCGATGCCAGTGACAGTGAACATACTTTGACTTGCAGGTTAAACTACGGGATGGGCCAAAACCTAGCTGCTATGGCAATACATTATGAGAGAGGAAAACATTTGGTGAGGGCCTTGCCCCCCACCCCTCACACCCACAGGCCACACATATTGGGAAATAATTCCAGTTTAAGTTGACTCAGGGTTTCAAAGGTTTATAGACGATGATTCTTTCAGTTTTTTCAATTTCATATTTCACATTTTTTGGTAGTAGTAGTAGTAGTAGTAGTAGTAGTAGTAGTAGTAGTAGTAGTAGTAGTAGTAGTAGTAGTAGTAACCGCGTATTCCTGTAATTTAAAGTTACGCCCTTAATTTGGCAGACATTCTTCATATACCCCTCCACCACCCCCACCCCCCACCCCCACACACACCGCCCCCCAAACACTATCTGTCCATCTAGCTGTCTGTATGCGTAACTCTTTGAGCCAGTACTGACAAGCTATATTATTTCATTGCAGGAAGCAACTTCGTCCATAAAATATCTGAGTCTGTCATGGTAAATGGGGAGATTAGGCAAGGTTTATCATGTTTTTGAACATACACGATAGAATCTGTATCATGATAAATGCAACTCGAGCCTACAGCTACTAGACTTTGTAGCAAATTAACCCTGGCGTGACTCATGAATTCGTTCAACTTGCAACAGCACATTAACAGAGTGTTGTCGTTAAATACATGGATATCTTTGATAAAAATCGCTATATCCATCAACTTCAACTTTACGATATCCACGTGCGCTATATACTCATCCACTGTGGCCTGGTAATGCAAATGTATGGCATAGTTAGGGCCACTGTAACCCTATTGTGTGTGATAAGTGGTTCATGATACGTTCTAGCATTTAGAAAAGCATTAATGCTAGGGCCACATTTCACCTGCTTTCAAACCCATACGTCTAAGCTTGATAGACTTAGAATGCATCTTCTGATACATTTCTTCTAATGTCAAAGCAGGCTAAAAATGTCTTGGCAGTCATATGCTTTACTAGGCAGATATTCGGACATGTGTGTATGTAACGGCCATATTACTCAAATTACTCATCCGTGTTGGAGTAGTAACCATTCAGCCATCTGTTAAATGCTTTGGATTCACTGTCAGTTAGAGCTTGTTTCAATGAACGTGTTCTTGGAATGAGCCAGGTAATCTAACCACTTACACGCTACTACAGAGTAATGTTTCTCATTACATAGGTTAACGTACCCGTAACAGGCGCAGCTACTAGCTTATTGTCAGTTAAGTACTTAGCCCTAAATAACTTTTTACATAATGATGCTAACATCATAGATGACATGAAAGGCGGGATCCCTGTTTCATGGATGAACATTTCATGAAACTTACCGCAAGCCATCCGCAGAATATCTACAACAGACATACAGTAAAGTGTCATGGCATCCCCAAAATTGAAAACACCATCTTTCACAGCATCATACCACACATCAAATTTCTTATGCCCTGGCACTGACATATTGTCCGTGCCATAAGTGTCCATCGCAGGGTATGCTCCCACATAATCAATGTATACGTTACTGTCTAGGAGATGTGAAAAAAATCCTTTCTCACCAGGTAGATTGATTATTGTGTGTAGTTCATGTAGTTGAAATGGAAGAAACTTTAACCTGTCCTTAAAATAAATGTCACCATCATTCAAATACAACACTTTAATACCATTCATTATTACATTGGACGGGTTAAGCTCTGTGTTTCTAAAGAGCTACTCCATCACCCGATGCAAGTCAAAACCATGACTGTTATGAACTATAGCGATGTAGTCACAAAAACGTAGAACATTAGTCTTATGTGTACCCTTACGCTCAGATTTCGTAGCTAATAACCATTGCTTGAAAGTAGTTAAAGCATTTACGCCTTCGAAGATAAGCTCTCTTCGATGTTCACCGCATTCGCCACAATGCTCATCATGAGGGTTGCCAATGCATACAGAGCAAGCTATCTGAGCAATGACATAAATAACCTCGTGATGCTTTGTCACTTGATTCATTTCGAAATTATAAAAGATGAAACGTTGAGGGATGTATGCCAAATTTAAACATACCACTAATATCTTACTCAACAGACCATCTAAAAATCGACCCTGTTATGCGTCATAATTAGATTCAGCGCTCAGCTATTCGATAAAACACATGAACGCATCATATTATGCTATGGGTCATATCAACTGGCTTATGAAAGATTTGGCGCTGATGTAGAACTAAATTCAGGAATTCAAGATTTAGAAATATATTCCAGCATCACTAATCTAATTACCCGTGACGATCTACTGGAGGAAATAGATAGCAGGGTTACTGCATTGTTTATGAGACGAGGTCATCACGAGAATACAATGATAATTCATTTGATTCAGAATATTTTCTCAATAAATAAGCATCACAGAAATATTTCACTGAGTTGTCACTAGATAATCATATTTAAAAGTCCTAGAGACGCATCCAGTATAACTACGTTGGCATGTAAAATGTATCCTAGATGTAACTCGACATTACAGGATATATAGAATTGTGCAACCACACGAGCTCACAGTTATTTACTCATAGACCTCTGTCAGACAACATATGAACCCCTAGGATTACGTACCAATATTTTACCAGACCAAGTTTGCATAGTGTACATCCCAACACCTAATAAGAATACTTAAGAAAGTCAAAATGGCTAACAGGAAGGTTAACGCTAAAAATAATAATCGTAGAAAGGCTAGGCCGGCAGTAGACCCAGGTATAAGCTTAAATGACAGTCAATATCTAAGATCAATTACAAGTCTGGCAAAGTTTGGCTAAAGCCAAGACCAAGCAGTGCAAGATAATACTAGAACATTGTAATAAGGGTGTAGCTGATGCTGTGTCTGAATGCTGTTTAAACTTAAATCATGGAAATATAAAATTTAATCGAATACAATATAAACGCTTATGCAGATATTGAGATAACATTAGATTACTCAGCAAAAGCAAAATGTTGTTATATCAAAGATGACGAGTTATTCAATGAGGAGGTTTCTTACATCTTCCACTGCCAGCCATATTAACGCTTATTTCTAAATTATTCGGATAATAATAACAAGATGGAAAGCCTTCAGAAAATGGTGTTGATACCACATATGATCGATTGTATAAACACGACATCTAAGATTAATTTTCTAAATAGTGATCAATTGCTGTAATTTAGATCAAGTGATGGAACAAATTCAAAATCGTAGTGACTTGATGGCTAGAGAAAGTTCAGATTTGTATTCTTAGACCCTTCAAAAGTTTAGACTGCAGATAGCTCAGTCTAAGCAATTTGGTTCAGTGGTTAAGTCATCAGAAAATTCACAGCAATCCTGGAATCTCCAGACCACAGCACATCCGGGTTTAAATTTCGATAATGCTAAATTTAAAGAGGTAGTCCAATCATTGATCCCTGGCTTAATAAGTAAAGGCACAAGATTAATTGAAATCTTAAATCATAGGGCACCTGGCTTATACTTAGACAACTCTAATCATGTCACCATAGACGGCGTAGCCTATTCAAATAGTAATCTAGTAGATTTAATCACCTCAACTGTGACGCAAAATCTGTATACAAATTCTAAGAATTTTTTATGTTAAATTACTGGCAGCCTTCAATAGATTCTTAGGGGATGCCTATATACCTAGACATGTCGTGGGGAGTCATAAGACTTGGGCTAAGATTCATAATACAGATGAAAATGTTGAACCCATGAACCTTCAGCATATCGAATCCAGAGCCAAGAAACGAAAAAATGAACCCGAGGCTAAAGGTGTATGACCTATACTCATCAATAGACGTAGTGCAGCTGCACCACATGCTTTCACTAGAAATCTGAAATCTCGAGATGCTAAGCTATCCAACACTTGTTTAAGCTATGGTGAAAAGAAAAGAAAGTTCGCAAGAACAGTAAGAAATAAAAAATTATTAATGTAGCTGACAGATTGAAACATGTATATTATGATAGCAAACACTCTGCGTCTTTCAGTGATTTGTAAAAACTGTATAGGGCCTTTAATGGAACATTATCTAAACCATTAATACGATCCTGGTTAGCCAAGCAACCCACGAATACTTTGCATAGGTCTAAGAGAATAAAATTTAATAGAGATTAATTCAAAATAATCAGCTCTGATCAGCTATGGCAAATGGATCTGAGCGATGTTACTAGTTTAGCCAGACATAATAACGCTATACGTTATCTACTATTCATAATAGATTGTCTATCAAAATTTTTGTGGATAATGCCTTTAATGAATAAAACTGCAAAAACTTTAGATCAATCATTGGAGTTTTTTGTAAATACTGTCTCTAGAAGACCCAAATCGATTCAGTGATAAAGTGGTCGAATTTGTAAATGCAACCATTAGACATGTATTAACGTCTAAAGGCATACATTTCTACACAGCTCAGGACTCTCGCACGAAGGCTGTGATCGTTGACTGCATTCAATGCACCATAAAGACTAAGTTATGGAGATATTACTTACAAAAATACTGATAGATATATCGATATGCACCCTAATCTGGTAAATTCTTAGAATAGAACTGTACATGGTAGTACAAAAATGAAACCTGTAGATGTTGAACAAAGTACAGAGGTGTTAGCTTGGCATAATATGTACTCGAATGCAACTCCAGGAGCATCGGTAAATTCGAACGATTTGAGCGTAAGTGATGACGTAAGAGTGTCAGAGTTAAAAGATCAGTTTATCAAGGGTTATAGACCAGCATGATGGGGAACATAGCTTTCTAGTCCTTCTGGAAGCTATGGATTCGCAGATCAAAGCTGCCCTTGGTAAAAAGCCTACGTTTATACAATGCATATCCTTGATGATGTATAACTGTAACAGCTAGGCAATTCCAAAGGCAGTTCTAGACAAAGTTGATGCCTGCCACCGCAAACACCTACGCATCATCACTGGACACCGATGGCCAGAGAGCAGAATTTCCAATGATGCACTATACAAGATGTGTAATACGCCACCACTGTCTGTAAAAGTCGCCCAGCAAAGATAGTCCATGTTTGGCCATGGGCTAAGGATGCCAGAAGAGTAACCAGCACAGAGAGCCTCAGAATTCTCACTACTCGGAGCCAGCAAATACAGAGCCAGGAGAGGACGTCATTGCATAAATCTGCTAAGCGTGCCATGAGGTGACCTCAAGAAAGCAGAATTAGGTACACTCACGTCAAGAATGGACCTGAGGAAGCTAAGGATTTTGGCTGAGGACAAGACACTATAGGCAAAAGCGAAGAAGGACTGATTGCAGCTGTAGGATGTTTCTACTACTACAGCCGCAGAATACAGTAATCATACATAGACCAGCATGGAGCGAGGAGATATTCAAAATAAGCTCGAAACTACATCACAGATAAGGTGTATATAAGCTCAACGATTATAATCGAAATCCCATTACTGGTACATTTTATTCCGAAGTGTTGCAGAAAATTTGTTTAAATGAAAAAATAAATTATTAAAATGTGTATGAAAGATAATAAGCGAGAAGCCTAGGTCAAATGGCGGGGTTATCCTAATTCATTTAATTCATGGATAAGTTATTCAGACCTTAAACGTATTTAGAATCATCACCGAGCTACAGCTACACCCCTGCCCCACCCAAGCCACCCGCACCCATCCCACACCTCACCCTAGGAGGGTGGTTGTAAAAATATCTCTAAACGGTCCAGAAATCGGTATTAATGATTATCGTTGGTCATTTTGTGGTGGAAAAGTGCCCAAGAGATGAGATAAGATATTTCGCTCAGGTTATAAGTATTGATATTATAGTTGTGACATGCTTAATAAATCTGAACATTCAAAATGGTGATAAAGGTGTTTGGATTGCATTAGCGTCTGGGTGCTTGGGGTATATATTACCTGCACTGAGTATTAAAAACACCCAAAGTTGAGAGTTTGGCACTGTCACAGGTTTAGAAAGAATATGTAGAAACATGGAGCAATTTTATATTACACTACTGGGTAACAGTAGCATGGATTACACTCCAGATAATTAGATTTTAGAATTCAAATCACATCTTCAAATGCCTTTAAGATTCTCTTGGGAATGGGAAGTTGGTGTGTCATCCATACTGTATCCGAGAAGTTGGTTAACATTAGCATAGCCTTCAACGACCCTGCTACATTCTTATGAATCCTTATCGACTAAAGTTCAACCTAAGCAGAAGCAGAAGAAGAAGAAAAAGAAGCAGAAGAAAAGTGCTCTGAACATATCCGAGGAGCTCTTTGATAAATTTAAGCAGACAGATACTTTAAAAGAAACCGTAGCAAATTCAGAGCCTCAGCGTAACGCTGTCGAATTACCTCTCTACATCCAACGCATAGAAATACCTAAAGGCTTTTATACTATAGGATTATAATAGACGCTATGAATAAGCAGATTAATAGCCACAAGGATTTTTAAAACTTTTCCAGAGGTAATTAACACTCACGCATCAACATTACTAAAGCCCCCATTCGATATCCTATTAAAAGAGTTAACGTCAAATCATTTAACATTCCTCCAAGGACTAGTAGCGTCCATAGGGACAATATTTTTCTCGGGGACCGACCAAGTGGGGTTATATTCAGTATAGTTAGTAATAGATTTCGATACAAACCCCTAAGATTTTCAACACTATGGTGCTAACCATATTTCGTGCTATATGGATAATGAGCAAGTGGGTGGAGAGGCTCTTACACTGAATTTCACAGCTGCTGGTTATAATTTTACAGAATCGGTCTTGACATTGTTTAATGGAAATGTTAGATTATTCAATGACAAATGCATAGGGATTAACACCGATGAATATAAGGCAGGTTACTCATTTTTTGCCCTTGACTACACTCGCTACAGGTGATCATGACTAACTTATGAAGCAAGGAAGCCTACATCTCCAACTAAAACTTAAAACAGTATTGCCTGATACTATGAACGTAATATGTTATACGGAATCTAATAACAGTATTGCGAGTGATTGTAACGTTACCACGGACTACTAATGCACTCGTCCCCCCACGCCATCAACACACACACATGCACACACGCACACATGCACGTACGCACTCACGCACGCATACATACACACACGCACGCATGCATGCACGCGCACACGCACGCACGCACGCACGCACGCACGCACGCATGTACGCACGTGCGCACGCACGCACGCACACATACGGAGTGCACGTATGTACATACGTGTTCACTCATCAAATGTATACATCTGTATAGTTATTTGGAAAGAAACAAAAAATATCCAGTTGCATTCGGGACTTTAAATGTTCCATTATTATTATTATTATTATTATTATTATTATTATAATTATTATTATAATTATTATTATTATTATTATTATTATTATTATTATTATTATTAATGTTATTATTATTATTATTATTATTATTATTATTATTATTTATTATTTATTATTATGCCAACTACTAGAGATCTCAAATATATTTGCTCAGGAGACTGGAGACTGGAGATTAGGTCGGATGTTTCAAGGTGTTTTCGCTACAGGCTGTATAACTAGACGTATCAGAAGACCGTCATGTCTCATCATTAATACAGATCCTGAGAACCTTTCAGGCACTCATTGGACCATGTTATATTTTCCGAAACACAGAAAATCTGAATATTTTGACTCATTTGGGCGTGCCCCATGGCCTGAACTAATGGCCAAAACAGGGCCATTATATAACCCGTACATATATAATGGTGTTACTGTGCAGCCACTATTATAGACTCATTGCGGAGTTCTGCATAGAAACATCTGTGCAAAAGTTAAGCAGCAGCAAAAACAATAGAACGTAGAAACATGATGGTACAACTAGGCTGCCATACTTTTTGTCCCCGCGTTAGCTGACATAATTCCAAGTACGAAATGCACATGCATGCATGACTTCACGCCACTTGATGTCCGTGCGTGGCGGGAAACAGCACACGTGTTCAGTTATGTAAAAGTCCAGTTTGAGGTGTAGAACATTACATACAGATTTAGGCGACAAAATTAGGAATTTTGTGTTCATGACCGTGGTTTATTTGTACAGAGAGAATTAGCTCTTGATTGTGAACCGCTATGGCAAGACGAAGGTTAAATGATCGTGTGAAATGGCAAATCATAGGCATGCATACCACTGGTATGTCATGCAGAGAGATTGGCAGACAGCTGAACATTAACCATACTGTAATCAGTCGTTTGATTGCAAAACATGGGCAAACTAACGAGGTGAAGGACAGGCCTAGATCTGGAAGACCGAAGAAGACTACTGCCCGTGATGATCGAGCCCTAGTACGCCTTGTTAGGAGATCTCCATTCACCAACAGCAGAGTGCTCAGCCAGCAATGGGAAACGCGCAATAGAGTGTCAATGTCTACCGTCAAAAGGAGACTGTATGCTGCTGGCATGAAAGCTAGGAGACCTGTCAGACGTCCTCTCCTCACTGCACACCACAAAGAGGAGCGTCTTAGGTGGTGCAACGAAAGAAGACACTGGAACATGAGATCCTGGAGACGGGTACACTGGTCCGATGAAAGTCGGTTCCTGCTTCATGCCACAGATGGTCGAACTCGTGTATGGAGGTCCAGACGCACGGCGTACGACCAACGTAACATCATGGAAGAAGTTCCATTTGGTGGAGGTTCCGTTATGATATGGGGGTGCATCTCATTTGATTGTAAGCTGGATCTGTTGACTGTACCTGGAACACTAAATGGACAAAGATATCAAGATTCCATACTGGATAGAGTTGTGGTCCCTCATTTTGTAAATCATGCACCTGGAACCCACCCTATATTCATGGATGACAACGCCCGACCACATCGTGCTAGAGCTGTGCATGAATACCTCCGCCAGAATGCCATCGAAACCCTACCATGGCCAGCAAGGAGCCCTGACATGAACCCTATTGAGCATATCTGGGACATTCTGGGAAACATGGTGAGAAGGAGGGATCCTCCTGTGCAGAACCTACAGGAATTAACAGACGCACTCCATCTTGAATGGCAACGAATACCACAATGGCGTATCAGTTGGTTGGTGACCAGCATGAGACGTCGTGTCCAGGCCGTCATTCAGGCACAAGGTGGATATACCCGGTATTAATAATGACAGTCTCAAACTCGTGCACAGATGTTAAACTTCGTTTTCAGACACCATTAATGACAATCTAGCGACGTGTGTCAACTGTAGGGCAATAGTTGTCAGTTGTGTCAACGTAACCATATTCAGGCCTCGTTTTCAAGTTCAAACAAAAACATACAGTGTTTCCCCACCATCATAATCAGCATTCCTCTAGTTGCATTATTACCTCTTGCACTAAGATGGATGGGTACATAAATGTTTATGCTATTGCTTTCTTCATAGCACATGAATATACCCTCGCATGTGCGTAAAAATAGGGTGGTGCTTAACTTTTGCACAGGTGTATATATTCTGTATCATAGGGTTCATTGACTGACAATGATTTCAATGATAGAGTCATTACTTGATTTAGCAAAAAATTATCGAATCGTCCAAAGCTCCGCCCATAAATTATTAGATTATAGGCATATAGTCTTCAACGTGGAACGTTGCAATAAAAACTAAATTTCGTGTGTCTGTTTTACCCATTAGTCGGCTGCAGATGTTTTCTAAGTGATATGGTTTGAGCTTACTTTTACCATATTCGTGTTAAAATACATTTCAAAGGCTGTTTTCACATTGTTTTTTTCCTTTCCAGAAATATAATTTTGACATAGTTCCATTAGAGTTACACAGATATATGATGCCGCAGGCTAATGACACATACAGAATTAAAGGGCTGAATGAAAGGCTCTTCAGATATATTTGTAGATAGCTATTAATAAGCCTGGTCTGCAGGTGGGGGGATGGAGTGAGTGGCCTCAGGTTTCGATTGGGTGCACGTTAGCCATCTACATCAGACATCTGTGTAACTCATGGGGACATACGTTAAAATTATAATTCTGAGAGGGTGAGGCGTGTGGAGGTATGGGCGTGGCGAGTGACCTAGCTGGCTGGGGCACAGGATGGGGAGGTGTGGGAGGTGTGTGCCCCTCAGACGCCATTTAAAGAACTCCGATATCATGAATGGTTCATGAGATATCCTACTTTTTGTAACTTAGACAAATATTTCCATAGGGAAAGTATTGGAAATTGATTTGATGATAAATGGCCCAGTTTTTGGAACTGTCACCTCCAAACTCGGTACACTTCTAGTACGCCTCAGAGCATGTATAGGCCCGCTAGAGAAATTGGATCTGCTATACGGTTTCCGAGAAATTAAATTTTCCTTGCCCAAAAAGTCCCATAGGAAATGTATGGGAGTGATATTCGGTCAGCAACTACTGCTAGAGTTTTTTCTCAATCGTCTTGAAACTTAACATACGTCTATCATCTCATGACCTGCATCTTGACCGAAATTAATTTTTAGTCTGGTGACCTACTTTTGAGAAAATGCTGCATAAATACAATTTTGTGGCATCATTATAATTCTTAGTTCTACGATGGTTAGAGTGTTGTAATTTGAACTATCTCTAGATACTATAGGCTCCTATTGTTAACACCAATAAAATTGGTAGTGAACAAGTTAACCTTTCTGTTATTGCAAATCAGCTCAATGGCAAATAATTCCGTGATTTTCCAATGGATTACGAAATTATGTTTAGATTGTTTCTTGATTTAGCTCAGCTGATGCTGGCCGAAATTGCCCCTCAGACGCCATTTACAGAACTCCGATATCATGACCGGTTCATGAGATATCCTAATTTTTGTAACGTAGACAAATATTTCCATATGGAAAGTATTGGAAATTGATGTGATGATAAATCACCTAGTTTTGGAACTATCACCTCTAATCTTGATACATTCCTAGTATGCCAGAGGGGATCTATAGGCCCTCTATAGAGATTGGATCTCGTGTATGGTTTCTGAGAAATCCCCTTTCCTTGCCCGAATTTGCCCATAGGACATGTATGGGAGTGATATTCGGACCTCAACTCCTCCTAGAGTTTCTGCCAGATCATGGTGAAACTAAACAGCCTTCAAGTATCTGTCAGCCTGCGATCTTCTGATCCTGCACGCAGACTTGTAGTTGCATTATTATTATTCTCCCAAAAGTGTAGGAGCTATCTCCTCCTTCAGTTCATCCGATCAACTCCAAATTTGGTCAACTTCAAAGGCCTATAGTGGAATCGCTAGCTATTACTTTTATTTTGGATCCACCCAAGAGTTTTCGAGCTACCCACCTTTAAGTGGGCAAAAAGTCCCATAGGAAATGTATGGTGATTTTCAAACTTGATATTTGAAGTTCTACTTCAGCTAGAGTTTTTAGCGGATCACTATCATACTTGCTGAGGATGTTACCACCGGCCATTTGTTTTTGCAAACATTTTTTTTTTCAAAATGCCCGCCAGACCTTTGATCCCACAATGCATGAAAAAACTCCCATAGGAAATGTATAGGGATTTCAGATGGATGTTTGAAGTGCTACTACACCTAGAGTTTTAATCGGATCACTCCCATACTTGGGTAGGATGTTGGCACTGATGATTATTTTTGGAAAACATGGAAAATGGCCGCCATGAAAAAATTTTGGGCAAAAATACCATTTTTTTTTAATGCCGACCAGGCGCACCTTTTGGGCCAGTCAAAATGTCCAAAAAATATGTTGCAGAAATGAACTCGCGGTGAAAAAAGAAAATTTCTAATTTATTTCCCCGAATTGGCCACCAAAATTAGTTTTAGTGCGATCGACTTGAAATTTGGTGAACTTCTAGCTGTCATATTGACTTGATTTGGTGTCTATTTAAGGTTGATCCGACAAACAGTTTCAGAGAAAATCAGCTTTTTGGTGCCACATATCACCATAGTAAACCTATGGGAGCAATATTGGAACAGTGCTATCTCCTATAGTTTTCTTCCGATTCTCTTCAAACCCGGCCAGATTCTAGAACATTGAGAGATTTAAAAAAATTTCTAATGAAAATTTTAATATCTCCCTTGGGGTCAAGGTCATTCAAGGGTAAACCTTTCCAGTTTTCATGTTTGGCATAAGGTACCTGTCCTTCATCATCTTCAACAGGTAAAGGGAGGTAATCCATGGGTAAAAACTAAAATTAGTGAGTTTTTTTGCATGAATTGCCTCCCTTTACCTTTAATTCATTAATATCTCCTTTATTTGAACTGTAATGGCATTTTCCTAGATTTTGGTAAAAGATTTTACTACAGCAAATCAGGACACATTATTTTATACTTCCGGATCAAGGCTATCGGTTTTCAAGAAATCAGCTTTTCCATACCCTGTGTAAAACCATGGGAATTTCAACTATGGATATTTGAACTGCGACAACACTTAGACTTTTTATCAGATCAGCATGTGACATGTTCAATGATCATATGAGAAGATGGAGTATAATACTACTTAATTCCCAGTCATCGCAGATTTACAGTTACTTCAATAAACGTGTTCTAGTTGTTATTATTATTATTATTATTATTATTATTATTATTATTATTATAATACAATCAAAATCCTCCCCCATGTATATAAAAGCATGTGTGCTGAAGTAATAAATACACGAGGAATGAAGAATTAAAAATACACAAAGCTCAATCTAGTATTTTTCAGTTTCTTACCTTTCTTATATTGCATATTTTCTATAGAATATAGAATACAGATTCGACGAGACTAGTTGTGAAGCCCAAGTGGCAAGTCCACGACCGTTCAATGGATGCATTCCCGGTACGAATCTATAATGGCACTTAAAGTAAGGGCTAACAGGGCTAGAGCCACCGAACACACGACCTCACCCCCTCCCCACCATTCACTTCGCATACATTCCCAATGGATTAGAAGCATTTAATTATAATTTATTATATGTCACAATGTCAATATGACTAACCATGTCATTTGTAATCTATATCAGGGCCATTACTTGGCTGGCGAAGATTAACACATTATCGACTGTAGCATTCTCATCATGACAAAGAGGAGAAAATGTGCTTTGCATTGTAATCAAAATATCTGATTGTGGAAGCAAGTTATGCGATGGTTTGTACCCCAACCCCCACTCCACCCACCCCGTCATCCCCCCACCCGCCCCCGCCCCCCCCCTCCGCCACCTCATCCCCAGCCAACTCGCACCCCTACCCCACCCTAACCACTCTCACATCACCACCACCTACACACACCCCAGCCCGACATGTGATAATTTTAGAAGAGGTGTATAATTTAACTAAAAATGTGATTATGGCATTAGATCTACTTTCGTATTTTCAGACTCTGCGGTGTTCCAAGCATCAATTCATGTTGGGCTAGGAGATGACAGTCTAGGACTACACATATGGGCCATTTCATTAGGAAATGCAACTCTTTATTCCCAAGTTACTGACAATTGTATTCCTGTTGGATTTAGTGTTGCTGGTCAGGACGAAAATGGTGGTAATTGATTTACTTTTCAATAGATCTATTTATCTATCTACCTATCTATCCAGCCATCCATTTATCCATGCACGCACGCTCGCACGCACGCACACATACATCTATCAATCGCATTTAAAAGGACTTATTTCCATCATGAAAATCAAAAATTTGGTGCACTCGATAAGGGGTGCCACAACCACGTAGCCCTGGGCACCAACTATACTTAATGCGGCTGAGCGGGTAGCACCCAGATACATAGTACTTATTAACGAGATTTTCTTATTTTTCTCATCATAACAGAGGGTTTATGTAACTTTGTAAAAAAGATGTATCATATAATTAACAAAAATATGTTTCTATGCACTTAGTAGGAAAACCACTCCCCCACGCCCCCCCCCAACCCCGCCGCCCCACCCTCCCCCCCCCCACCCCCAACACACCCATTATTCTCCTTGCTTCATTGTATATTTTAATATGTTTCGCGCTATTTTCAGTTGACTTTTCAAGAGCTTCATTAATGCTTGGCTTGACGGTGGGTATCAGCAACACGAACGTCTTTGATATTCCATCTAATTGCCCTTCTGCTCCTTAGCTGATCTTGTCAAATGCCTCTTCGTAAGTATATCACTTCCTCGTAACTATATAAGATGCAACACCTAGTAGTAGTAGTAGTAGTAGTAGTAGTAGTAGTAGTAGCAGTAGTAGTAGTAGTAGTAGTAGTAGTAGTAGTAGTAGTAGTAGTAGTAGTAGTAGTAGTAGTAGTAGTAGTAGCAACAGCAGTAGCATCGGAAGCAGCAGCAGCATATAACATTTTCGTCATTGAGCTATTCCTACCTTAATTTCAGTGCAACCATATCGATAAATCATAGATGTTAATGCATTTCAAAGCAACAGCTTATATTGTTAGCAACAGAAAATTTTTTTTCATTATTATTATTATTAATTTCAGATCAGCCTGTAGAGCTCATCCATGTGTATATAACTCCTGGTCTCTTTGTATAAACTGTACTGTAAATACTGATGTCATCAATATATACTCTACAATGAACTACTTTGCATAACGATGGCAGTGTCGTTGCTAATTTATTATCATAATTTATCTGGTATAATTCGGACACAAATCTTTAGTAAGCTGACATATGCAAGACATCAAATAATTACCGTCTCAGTTTGTCGATGATTAGTCTGTATTTAACTTCTTTCTCGCTCGCTCCTCTTGTCATACAGCCACACCGCTGGTCAAGATGAAGTCTGCCATATTTCTCGACATCGACATGCTACAATGCTATAATAGTTAGCCATTACAGATCTCATGAAAAACAACTATTACAAATGCATGAGCAAAACATAGTGGCCTGCAAATAGCAATGGAGGGCTCCATTTTATCCATCAATTATATGACATCACAATCAACTATGTGATGTGTAGGATGACATCATAATCAGTTACGCCGTTGTTGCTAAGTTCATCATGGAACTTGGATCTCGACATTTTTTGCTTGAACACCTTTTTGTAAAATGATATTCCAAAGTTGTTCTCGCAGCCAAAAAACTAAGGGCATAGTCTTTCAGAAACACAGTGCCTCCTCCCATACTTCAAAGTGTGCTTAGCATAGGCCTACTTAAAGGAACAAGGAGCTAAATTTAAACCCCAGAAGTGGATGCCCAATGTCACATGATGTCATCCGGATAGAGTGGGTTTAGGCCCATAGTAGAGTACCGCCGCAAGTTACTAGAGTAGCGCCTAAACGGGTTCTCGAAGATACACACCTAGAAAGCTGGATAGGTCGAATAGGTCACATGATTGTATTGAAATCTATGTAATTTATACTAGTGGTACGTCTACCCGATGGTAGCTGATCACATGCTCATCCATATAGTAGGTGCGAGAGATTTAGTCTAAACTTACTCATGGAGTTAACATTTTGGTGGTTCTTATACAGTATGTCGTCTCCAGAAGAGGACAGTTATCAGTCGCAATAGTCTAAAACGTGCTCTCAAACAGAATGCAATGCTTGTCAAAACCTAGTCAATAATGCCCTGTCTTCTTGGCCTATGCGTAACAGATGATATATCATGCTCATGAAGTGGGTCCCAAATCAAGTCTGCAATACAATTATTCTGCTATTTTGGCTAGATTTGTTTTAATGCTGGAGAAAATAGGTTGTCCACCACTCGCATGACGTGTGTCTAAACATTTTATCATATTAAAGGGCTGCTAATCTCATCTTAAATGTTCTATTGCCCCTATGGAGTATGGTTTATAGATTCCATATCATTCGTATTCTGTCACATTCGTTTATCGGTATCACAATTATCTGCTTTGTAATATGGCGTAAACGTTGAACAGTGACCACCACCATTTTGTCTTCTCAAGCGATAGTGTGTGATGTCATGTTAGTGTCAAGGCATTACATTATTTATTATGTGCTGGAACATCCAGTCAAATCAGTTTCAAACTACTCAACAGCTGGCCTGTATGGTTACTTTTATACCACGCTGTCAAGCTCTAGATGGCACCTCTATGACTGGGCGGATATACCTAGGCAGACACGCTAGGTTTATTCTGATTGGGTGAAAGGTAAATCATGAGAGTCACCATAAGCTGTAGAAATGTATCAAAATTTAGCTACTAAAGCCTGAATATCTTTCTTTGACGGGATGATAAAAAGCTTATAATCCCGTGCATAGTTTATGAGTGGCCTATTAGATCAGATGTATAGATATTATGAGATGATGTTAGTTATCCTTTAATGGTTAAATTTGGTAAAGAATATCAAAATATTTGCTTATTGAAAGCTCATATGCAGACCAAGAGAAGACTATTTTTTAATTTACCAATATAATTACTGGCTCTATTATCGAGCCAGTCATTTCAGTGGTAAATTCTCAAGAATAGTCTTCTCGTGGCCTGGAAATGGAATTCCTCGAGGCCACTAGTGAGGCCAGTTTTGGCCGGCTTCTTCTGGAAATTAGCTCTTACAGTCGACAAACCACGCCATTTTCATGATGCAAGGAATATTCTGGTGACTATTTGGAAATTAATTTGACTAGGAATTCTTTTCACGATATTCAACAGCTTTCCTGCATATGTGTTTTCGAATTTCAATGGCTAATGGGCTAAGGAACCACACACCTGTGATCTCAAGGGTAGGTGCAGAGCAGCTCAGAAATAAGATAACACGTCTCCAAACATTACAATTTTGAACACAATGTAAGAAATGTTCTGTTGAATATTTTGAACTTAATTTGATTGGAAGCCATTGCTGCCTTAGGCAATCAAATTATGTCCAAAATATTCAATAGCAGGCCTACGTTTTATTTTCTTTTGCAAAAATGTTCATTCATTATTTCTTCGCTGTACTTTAGCCATATTAGGTATGTTTAACTACATTGCGAATTGCGACACAATTCTACAACTCACCATCATCGCATCTGGTCGTATAGTAGTTTGCTCTCACATCCGCCCACCCGCTCTCATGCTAACTCGGAAAGTGGCATATGGTGATTGGGCATTGGCGAGTACAACTAAAAACGACTACTAGGGTGACAAGCTTCAACATCTGCTTTGCAGTGACTGCTGATAGTTGGTGGAAAATCAGTTCAAGACTCGGATTCTAACTCCACTCCCATGATATTAAGAAATTTTAGTCATCATAACCCCAGCTGGGACAATCCGCTGAGCTTGACCTTGTGAGTTGCTGTGGAAAGTTGGAAAATGACCATGCCCAAAGGGCGTGCCAAAACCATTCAAATATCTCGTTTTTTATCTATAATAGTTGCTAAAAGAATAGTTATTCTAAACAATCTATTATATTGAGACCAATATGTGTACTCGTGTAACATGCTTTGTCTTGGTTTAAACAGAATTTTAGTTTGTTCAATGGGAGCACAGTAAGACATACGTCTTATACACGTGTCTCCCATACATACAAATACAATACATTAATAAATACATCAAGATGGGGTATAATAAAACATAATTAAATAGTAACGTATGTATGCTTTGTCTTGTTTGATGATAGCGCGGTATTCAAAGTCAGAGACGTGTGATCTTGCACGAATATGGCGATAAGAAAGTGTGGAGCAGATATGATTTCGACCATATAGATTTAAGTTAGTAATACTAATTTAGTATGGAACATGATATGTGCTAGTGGGATATACAGCATTCTTTAAAAACTAGGGGTGGCAGTACAGTAGGCCTATATGAAAGGACTACATCTTCATCATACAAAGCATATGCCATGGTAGACCAGCATAGGTATACATTCAGCTTCTGATTAAAAGAAAAGATTCTGTTATTATTTAGAGTTAAAGGTGCCCATTCACAGCAGAATGGGTGAAAACAAAATTGTTTAAATTGTATACTTTTAGTAGATTAATTTGTGTATCTCAATGTAATGAAGTGAAATAAATCTTAGCATATGATGATTTCTTTCCATACAAATTGTTATAATTCTTTTAATTGTGAAGTTGACTAATGGACCCGTGTCAAAAACGATAAGATTTATTTCGATTCATTACATCTAGGTTCACTGTTAAAACCTCAAAAAGCATATAAATGCATTTTTAGACATCCTGGTGTGATTATTCACCTTTAATAATAATTGTTTACAAAAAGAGTAATTCACCTTTCCAGAGTACTCACCCATCATATGACGTAATAATGAACTGCGCATGTGTAGAATGACATCATAGTGAATGACGTCATGAATGATGTCGATAAGTTCGTCACGAACGCATATTTGAAGACGGTCTATGCGTTGTTGTACAAACTGTTTGCTTTTACTATTTAATAAATATTCTGTTGAATATTTTGAAACTAATTTGACTGGGCGATGTTGCTGCCATAGGCAGCAACACCATCCAGTCAAATTAGTTACAAACTATTCAACAGCTTCTCTGTATAGTTTTCAGGAAATTGGTGGCTAGGGCATTCGGGGATCGATCAATCTCAACACGGCGAGGGGTGGGTGGAGCTTAGCCAGTGATGGGCGGGGCATAGCTAAACATGGAACGGTCCATTGTCCAATGGTAATGGGTTAACTGATATATGTAGCTTTTTTAGCACTTTGATACACGGGGTTTTAAGTCTACTGACAGTGGTGTAGTGGCAAATCTTGGTGCGCCAATCATGGGTGCAGGTACGGGAATGCATGGGGAGTAAAGGAATAATACTATTCTTATGGGGCGGGTGTGTGAGGGGTGTGGTGAAAGCTCGGATGCACCGGACATCACTACACCACCGCCTACAGACACTAAGTTTCTTCGCTGAAGTAGAGATCAGACAACTCAGGTATTTGAAGTTATTATTAAATACATCAAATGCAGGCTGACAGCACAATCAAAATTACAACATTCAGAAAAGGTGGGCGGAGCTTGGATAAAGATGGGTGGAGCATAGCTGGAAATAGACCACTATCAGGGACCGACCTACCCATTCACCAATTAGCCAAATGCTATTAAAATTGAGACGTGGCTAATAGAAAGCAGGGTTTGATAAGTATTTAGCTAATGATTTAAACATATTTTCTATAATTTCTAATTAGAAAATCATTAAAATTAACTTTGAAGAACATTTTATGATAAGTGTAGGCCTACTTATGTAACTATCAATTATATTATGTTTTATTGTAGCAAAGTAAACCCTGATATTCTAATATCTCGGATCAAAAACACCCATATAGGCCAGCCTTTGAATGTTTTGAAACATATTTGACTGGAAGCTGATGATACCTTCGGCAGCAACAGCTTCCAGGCAAATTAGTTTCAAAATATCCGACCTAATTTTGTATCTGGTATGTAGCATTGAACGGTTTATACGGTAGTGATGGTCGTAGACATTGGAATGCATTGGCTAATATAGTTCAGATTTGGCTATGAAAAATGTAGTTGGCTAAACTATTGGCTAATAATTTGTGAGAGCCAGATATGTCCCTGTGTTGAAACACAGAGGTTTTCTGTTATATTATTACATGCTATTTTTGACACTACACGATGTTCGGGAAGAAGCGGAATTTCTGTGAAGTCATACACAATTTTCGCTGGAGAGATAAAATCTACTACTGTAATTTGCTTACATCGCAACAAGTTTGAACGAGTGACACTACGAATGTCTTACAGAATGCTATTTCTGTAAAGGAAAGACTTCCCTTTTAGGAGATATCACTCTTATAAGAAAATAAGGGTTACAACTAGCTTGCTATCACGACCAGAGAATCCATAGGATGCTCTGAGAAATGACGCATGGGACAACCGTTACGGAAGGAATTGAGGTGTCAGAAAATAATAATTCTGAGTAAAAATGACCACGCCAAGGTGTCGCTCAACACATTAGCTCAGCTAAATATCACAGAGTTCTAAGTTAATTCAATAAAAAAAAGACACTCGAGTGTTTGGCAGGTTTTGACAGACGAACTAAGCTGTCGGATGCATATAGGACGGGATGCGAACACATGGCAGAAGTTGTCGATCTTACGCGAAAGTCCAACAAATTCCAGCAAGACCTGACAACTGCAATTGTGGAAATCTAATTAATATTTGTAGAAAGTGTTCTAGATTAAATCAAATGCAGATACTTGAGTGATTGACGAATATTTCTATAAATGAATGGTGTTTTTGTGGTGCGCATGGCGCAGGAGACTGAACACGCTGCAGAGAATGTCATCCCTGAGTTGGGTCCAGATGACCATCAACGCGATCTGTCAATCGTAGACGTAGAAATTTAGTTTCGTTATATCTAACAGAGATCGGTCGCATGACCAGAAGGAATAGTATGAGGGCAGCTGCCATACATTGCATACGGAATGATAATAGAGCTTAGTACAATAATGCAATAATAAAGATCTGGTATATCAATCATGAGAGCTTAATAATATGCCAATGATAGTATAATATAATACTTTGACAGCTGCTCTGAAGGTCTTCCGAACAGGATATTTACCGTTGTACAGTCTATAATTATAATGTGACTTTCACAGTCTGAATTGTATGTTTCAATAGGAATTCAAAACTTGTGTAAATTGTATGTATCAAGAAGTCCTTCAATCGCGAATTTGAAGAAATGGTATGAAGATGCGATTCCATAGAAGGCAGGGACTGGCAAGAAGGATTAGAAGAACTAATGTGTAATCAGAGCTACACTGGAGCAGGAAAATGGCCCGTTAATAACAATGGTTATTAATAAAATACAATAATGTAATGGGATACTATGAATATATCTTGTGGAATATCGGAAAACATCCAAATTCGGGTGTATAAAAATCATATCTTATTATATGACAGTACCTTTAATATATGGAAAATATAACAATTTGTTATGTAAATATGCCCGCTTATGCTAAAAAGTATTAAGAATTATACATTAATGAGTAAAATCTTACGTTTTGTGATATTTATATTCCTATAAAAAATATATTAATATATGAACACAGAGTCTTGAAGTTACTGTCCAGTAGACAATGTTCATGAGAATGTTTTGGAGGCAGTCGAACTCGATCTTCAGCTAAGCTGAGCCTAGACATCCAGACAAACTGTGACAGAACTAGCTGTTCCTTGGAGAAACACATGGACATCAGCGCAGCAAAAAGATAACACAATCACATACAGATCTTCGAACGCCAGTATTCTACCGAAGTAGATGCTCTTAACGACAACCCTACATTAAAAAGAGTGAAACACATGTCGATCTTAGAAATATGAAAGACATCCAAGTTTACGAAGTTCTTGTATGGAGTGTGGCAGATGAAAGCTGTATTCTCCAGAACACGTGTGCCAAAAGGCATTGAGGAACGAAAAGGATTTGACTCATTCTACACGGTACTGTACCACCCGTCTCCCCTCTAGAGAGGGTGAGATTACGTTCTCACCACCAGAGAGCAGCAGTCGGACAATCGGCATGGTTATATCTCCTTTTTAACCCCCTCCTATAGAGTGCTATGGAACCCATATTTGCTCACTCGACTGGTCTTGCTGACCTGGCAGATGTGTACACAGTTGATGCTGCCAAGGCAGAAGAGAGCGATGGCAAGTCATTCACCCTACAGTACGAAGCAAACTTAAAGGCATTCTCCCTCCACCCCTTTGGTGGTGATGGGGGTGGAGCTGCTCACAGACCTCAAGGATGTGTCGAAGGAGCACCTGGGTCGCAACATAGATGGCCACAAGATCGTGTTTTGGTACAATTTCCCAAAAACGAAGTACATCCTCGAGCCGTTGATTGAGCTCTCGGATACAGAGGTGGCAGACATCAACACCCTAAATAACGACCTCAGCTTTCATCTGGTCAAACCCTATTCGAGCGGTGCCCCGCCAATGATCCATGATGGTCTGCTATTGACCATGGCAAAAAAACCTGCAATTCATATTTGAGAAGAATGAAGTGTGGTACCGCGCCGCACCTATGGGTGACTGGCAAACATGGTTGCCCCTATATAGGCCTCCCACAGTCGTTTGCATAGAGGTTACTCCCCTCTCCACTGTTGTGAAAAAGGTTGTGACAGTTCGAAAGCCCTACAATCGGGGTTCATCCTTCCTCACCTACATAGGTGAAGGTGTCTCCCTGATGCCGGTGGGTCACCGGATCGGGGTTACAGGTGGAAAGCTCCTGCTGCGTCTTCCATTCGATGGACCAGAAGAAGCTGTTAACATCCAGGAGGGCATCCTATGGGTAGATTGTGTGTCACATGTCTACAAAGCCAAGGGTGCTGTTGAACTGCTTCAGTGAGTCGGAGTCACTAGCCCGCATACGACTCATATAGTCCTGGAGCTACGTTTCTTAGCTGGTGGCAGAGTGAAGCAGCCAACCCCTGCCACTAAGGCGATGAAGATCACTATCGATCCGGATGGAACAGGGCTCGATCTGGCACAGATATTTCTCGAGGGGTTCACTCTGTTCAGTTTAACTCTTCATATATAGCCATGATTCGCATCATACTGCTCGTACTGGCGTCTACAGCAGTGGCACAGGACTGCCATGATATTGGATGCCAAGTGGGCCCACTTCCGGGATGATCCCCAGTACAACCTTTGGGTCGACCCCTTGCGGAGAAACATTTACGCCCGCTTTCACCCACGTGAAGAGATCGAGTCTGTCTGCCACTTCTATGGGGTGGAGAGGGTAGGACGTGGTTGATTGCTGGAGACCCCTGCTCAGCACCAGATTCTCTGCGTAACATGTGAACATGCCAGAGTCTGCCATGGTGCAAATGCTAATCACTTTAGCATCCTACCAGGTGAGCGTTGTCAAGGTAGATGGAAGACACTATGGGTGGACCCATCATGCCGATGCGACTCTGTCAGAGACTACGTGTTTTTCTGAGCCTACACAGAATAGAGAGAGAGAGAGGCCCTTCTGGTGTGGTTGATCACATGGCAATCAGTGGTGTATATCACTGTGGAGGCTTGTCTGCAAATGGGCGTTCAGACCCTGGGAGTAGTGGTGTCGGAATGATACCACCTCACTCAACTGGCAGCCGTGGTGGCCCCCGTCTCAACAACCTATGCCCAGGGACTGAGAGGGCAGTGGGGGCCACAGATCGCTGAACGGCGGCCAGTTGAGGGAGGTGGTATAATTTTAATCCAGACCCTCCTACTCCGCAGCAGTGCCTTTCAGAATTTAGTTCTCCTGCGCCGGTCAGCAATCGACATCTGCAATCACTAAGTTTTTGTAAGCCCTCGGACAGCCATATGGTGGCAACTAAATAAATGGAAGAGACAACCTCACTCCCAACCCTTCAGGAGGAGCTTTCCTGCGGATGGGCCTCGCGGCCCAGATGTAATCTCTACAGCATGTAGAACAAGTGGTGATTCTTGGTGGATAACTCATCCGATCTTCCGGACCATGCTGAAAAGTGGTATTCAAATTTCCGCACAGCATGTCGTGTAATTAATTAACCTTTAGGCCACAGTCTGGTGGGACTCTGCCTGGTACACCGCAAGAGCTATGCGATGTACCATGTACGGTGTACCCAGTTATGTACATGCAATGTTTAATTACAACTGTAGCCCTCTGTTACGGGCAAATTTCAAACTACTGTCGCCGGACGGACACTTTCCAAACTTACTATTTAAATTAATATATTAGTTATTATGCCTATCTAATGGACATCCATCTACAGTCGTTCTTCTTCGCCATCTTGAGAGCTCGCCGCATCAACAGTTTGCCTGCGGAACTTTCCCAGCAACTTCAGAATCGTGCCACCTCGCGCTACACATCTGTGACGCAGCATCTACAGTGATTTATGAACTTTTTCCGTACCAATGACCAATAAGTACGCAAGTAGCTATACTATTGTAATATTGTATTTATTCATTCATTCCGTTATAGGTATTGATGACTAATAGGTACCTCCCCGGTCGTCTGAGACGGCATTTTATAATTTCTATCTTTTTACTGTATATATTATCCTTATTTTTTGTGTGCTTACAACTAACGAGCACCGCAAGGTCCTGTGACCTGAAATACTGTTATCACTGTGATAGTTAGTTACGTATATGGCAAGCAGCCATCCTAGTTATTTTGTTTTGTTTATATAAAAACCCTAGGACACAGTGATCGACTAAACCTGGCTATTCTAGCTCGATAGGATAGGTTTAAAGTAGTTAGGGACAATCTCTCCATAAGCGACATTTGTGTATGCCTCTTTTCCAGCTGTAGTGGATATGTAACACTGCACACTGGCTAGACTGTGTAAAATTGGCCAAGAAACCTAGGGCCCCTTATTATATTGAGAAATTGTCTCTTTCTACGCTACTCCAGCCATAAGGCTTAATAATTGTCTGGAACTCCCATCGACACGTTGGCATGATCCGACTCTGGGAAACTATTGGGGTTTCTGAGCGGTGAATACCAAAGTGTCGATTTTGCATACATACCCCTCTGTATCTTCAGATACCAGTTAGCTTAGATAACCCCGTTAAAGTAGGAAGCACTGAGAAAAGAAAAATATATTATGTAAAACCGGCCTGCAGTGCATCTCTGGGCATTCTGAAACTTAAACTTAATGACAGGCAAACCTTAGTTCCTCAACACACGCGTGATGGATGGGACGCAGATCTCCATCTAACTCTATACTGTGACTGGGTGTGGTCTTGGAACCCACCACGCCCTAACTGAAAGGTCACTGGAGATGGATATCTGTCTCTTACTCCCTGCCATAAAATAATTACGCGCATTCTAAATTGCTTATGTGAATGCAGGATTGTTATATGATTCTGGGGCTGTCACTGCATAACATGTCTGCACGCTGCCTTTCTGAGGAAGATGCTATGTGAGGTGACCTTCGGGAAACCGGGCATCTTCACCAGTTAGACTCATGAATCAAAGGATAGGTAGGAATCCCTGCCGCTTGCGGCCAAAGCTTGGAAGCATCTCTAACAACTAAATGATAGGTTAAAAATTGGCAGAAGACCCGAATAAATAAAGCGGCAACTATCAATGCTGTATCTTTGGACCTACATAAGATGACAGCCTTTGAATTCTTCGGCAATCATCCACCCCATCTTCACGTAATACAGCATGCATCGCATTAATTATAACTTCACTAGGTTGACACAGACTACACATAACTTTTTGTTTGAACAAGAGAGTGGCCCTTTTTGCCAGCTCTCTTCCTCCGCTTCGGCATTGAAGGCATTTTCCTGTGATGGAGGCCCGCGCGAGGCACTTTCCTCTCACAACAAATATGTTTGTGTTAGGGGTATAATGGTTTATATTAAACTACATAAGTGGCCTCGTTAGGATGCTCCCTTGCAGGGATACCTCACGGATATATACGGATCGGTGAGTTACCTTTGACGAACCCACGTAAACAAGACACCAACTTTGTTCTATGTACCATATATTTTCTCTCGTCTACTTACAAACGCATATCATTGTTCGCATAGTGTTTATATTTTGACTACTTGTCATGTCCAGGCTCCCAAATTAAGTTATGGGCTGCCATACTGGTAACACCAACAGTTGGGATGGGACCATGAGGTTTAATCTCGCTGGCAATGGCCGCACGGCCCCACTGGAACGTTATCGTTCCACCGGCTCTAGAAGCTAGTCTTTGTTCCTTCCGGTGTGTCATGATATGGGATCCGTAACCCCAAGAACCGTAGCTAACCAACCCTCCCATGCATCCTGTACATGCGGTGCAACAGAGTGGAGCAACATAACGGACCAGCGCGTAACCCGGTGAGCTACAAATTGCACCCGATGTGGAGCTCGAATGAGAAGCGAACCCACGCCAACACTCAACACACACGCATTACAGTCTCCTTCATCAGACAGTCAGCACCCCTTGAATTTGGAAGTAGCATCATATGACGGAAGGACTGCACGCATCCTCACCGACTATGCTAGAAATTTCGCCGGTGCGGAACAACCAGCACCATTTTTACATGAGTATTCGCCGATCAGTGAAGGGACATTCTGTGATACCTCGCAGGTGGGTACTCAATACATCACATTGTCGGATATCCGGGATAGTCACCCAACACCTTTGCTGGATAGCAGTCGACCACGACAACGACCCCTACTGGGGCATACTAATACTTCACGACCATTATGTTCACCAACGTCATCACAGGGTGACCAACGGCCTGCACCTCATGCACCATGTCCCGCATCTCCTCAAATACAAGCGTCATCGCCACACTATCCTTCGGTACTGCAATAGGAATCGGGAGATGCGGCACCTCCCTTCCAACAATATTCCAGAAGAACTACATCACATGGCACACTCCAACCCCGTCAGTCTCATGGAACACCTCCGTATAAGGAACACCCGCACAACAGCTGGTGGAACATCTGCGTCGTCTACACAATACGGCTCCACCAGTCTATATACCAACACCCGTCTATGGACCAACATCAGGGCGGTATTCTGCAGAACTAACCTATCGCACTCAACATTATCATCAGGAATCACCATCGTGGACACGGCATCAGTGAGAACGTCATCGGGAACTACCACCAACACCACTACCAACACGCCGACCAGCATCCGCGTTTACGCCATTCTTCCCAGCACCACCACCTGGATTCGTGCATATAACACCATATCATGGGCATGACCGGATCATTCTCCCTCCTGAATTTAATGGGGAGAATGAGTGGGCTAATTTTAAATGCCAATTTAAAATTAATAGTCGTACAAACCGGTGAACGGATCAGCAAATGGGAGAGTATGTGGCCGCAAAGCTGTCTGGAAAAGCACTACAAGTTCTGAGAGATTTGGGATCAGACTCCACGCCAACGTACACGGAACTGGAAATCGCGTTGTCAGAAATATTCGGGGACAGGGCCCTTAGTCAAACGAGTCGTTTCTAGCTCAAAAACTTGCGTAAATGAGCCAGGGTGACCTTACCGGAATTAGCTAGTCATATTCGACGTGCATACACCAGCACGAATCACGAGTGATTCACACATCTACATTTGGACACATTCATTGACGCGTTGAGTGGGGAACCCACCCTCAAGAAAAAATTATTCCTCATAGAACATGGTAGCCTTCAGTCTTTAACAGCAACTGTGGTCCAGATTGAGAATTTCCTGGAGCAGGAGAAAACAAATCACCGCAATTGCACCCAATTAATGAAGTGAACGATGCAAAGCTCCTAATCGCCGCCGAAACCCCCTCTGCATCTGCATCCACATCAGCAACCAACCCACACACTACACAAGTACAACACCCCACTTGTCAGAATCATGCACATAGAGGAAGAGTGCATGGCCAGTTCCATCGGGGAGGCCACAATAATGACCCAGGATGCAGGAACCAGCACAATAACAACAATCCACAAAACATGCACTGATAGATTAGAAGAGATAACGAAACAGATCTACGCACTCACCAACTTAGTCGCCACACTCAGCACCACCATCGCCACACAATCGACAACATGACCAGCAACAAATATGGTAGCGCCTACGCAGCCACCAAACACATGGTTTGGATGTGGTCAGGCGAGCCACTGGGAGGAGCGATGTACAAATCGCCCTCCATCTACAACTCCTACTGCTGACCGACGTACGCCGCAACCTGAGACCCCATTAAACTAGAACAGGCACTGATTATAGAGTCACTTCAGTGACCACTCTCACAACCCGGCTCAACTGCAGATTCCGGACAACAACGTCAGGTGGCCAACACAACAAATCACACTTCCATGACAGTATGCAATCATACACACTCGGCTTCAAATATGCCAGTACCAATGATGCACACTGCATCCACAACATTGACATCTGCCTCTGCGAGAGGTTGTGACCCCGCAACCTCCGTCTCTCACAAACCTTCTTTCCTATGTAAAACGGCAGTGGTTGGTTGTAGCACCTCCACTCAAACGACGTTTATACAAGCACCACGACCCGCCGCCAATGCACTTAACAGGTGGTGCCCCCTGGTGGTATGCAACTCACATGTCCTGACAGCATCACCCACTACATTCAGCAGCAGTAACAGTGACACGGACTGCAGTCAGCATTCCGCATCATGGATCCGCAAGAAGGTGCATCATCCGAAGAACGGCAAACCATAGCACCGTCACTGCTTCTTTTGTGCATCTACCAAACATCCAATGATGCATTGCAAAAAGTAGCTCACACATGCAGCCCTTATCCGTGACCACACCAGTCCTGTTCAGACTGCTGTTTACACAAATTCACGGCACACCACACCAGCATCAACACACCACCATTGCTACCCCTGTTCCGGCATCGCCTAAGTAATCACAACAGCAGGGACAACGGGTTGGCTCCTTCATCATTCAGCCACCAATTGTACTTATGGAAGCTATTCAGAAACAATCAGACTATATACAGGATGATACTGCACCAAAAGCAATCCCTTAGGCAGTATCATTGGAAACTCTTCCACAAGTACACCGCAATGTAATATATAAGTGTGCTTGTCTGTTTAGTTGCATTTCGACCAGTGCCACCGTTGACACAACCGTTCCATCGCTGTTTTTAACAAGCGCTTGTATGAGAGCATCGCACCTCATAAGAAGCCACCCCTTAGGCCTACAAATATATTTTTGCAAACAGCTACCGGAGCCAATGTTCCTCTGGCGGGTACGGTAAACCTCGTAATACAGATAGAGGAAATGCAATTCATACAGCGAGTTATCATTGCCTCTATTCAAAACGATGCCCTGCTTGGTTCTGACTTCCTTAGTACGAGCGAAGCTGTCATACATTGCAGACAACAGGAACTAGACATACACGGGCGACGCATACCCCTTGGACCGGAATCATCACTGTACGATACATGTGCAGTGATCTTGGCATCTACGGCCACATTTGAGCCGGGACAGAAGGAAATCTTATGGGCCACCAGACCACAGTTTACATGATCGCCTCACAATGCGCCAGTCCCCGAATGATCGTGCACACAACCAATAAGGATCATATACCATTCCGTGTATTCAATGGCACAGCGGACCCAATAACACTAGTACTGGGAGTTCGTTGTGGCCATCTGATGGATGTGATATCACTGGAGACATCCCCTACCGCACATACACCAGCAATAACTTCTGATGATTTACTGGAACATTTGCATGACAAATATTTGCGCGCCACAGTTGGATTGGTGCAATCTCATAGGCATGACATACAGAAACTATTATATAAGTATCGCAAAAGTTTCTTGACCGGAGACATGGATCTGGGAGAAACTCACCTCGTGTGCCACTCCATCGACACCGGAAAAAAACAACCCATTTGACAACCCGTACGACATCTTCCCATTCACAAGTAGGTGGGGGAACATCAGCGGGTAAACGACATGTTGCGGACAGGCATTATAGAGCGTTCAGTATCCCCCTGGGGCAATCCCATTGTACTAGCATGCAAAAAGGACGGATCTTTTCGGTTTTGTAACGACTACCGCCGCCTTAATGATCTTAGTGTCAAAGACGTGTATCCACATTCTTGGATAGATCAGGCCTTAGATTCCTTGTCTGGAGCCAAGTGCTTTTGCACCCTTGACTTAGCTAGTGGTTACTGGCAGGTGGCCATGGATGAGGCTGACAGGGAGAAGACCGCATTCGTATGCAGAGACTATCTTTTCCAGTTCCGCAAGATGCCCTACGGCTTGTGCAACGCTCCTGGAACGTTCGAGCATCTCATTGAGCAGGTATTAACTACCCTACAATGGGAGATCTGTTTTGACGACGTAATCGTTTGAGCAAACTCTGTCCAACTTGTACAAGGTCTTAATGTGGTTTCATACCGCTAACATCCAGCTCAAACCTCAGAAGTGTCATCTTTTCAGGCAGAGCGTCGAGTTCTTGGGACACATCATATCCGATGATGGAGTAGCTACTCAACCTTCGAAAACTAAAGCAGTAGCAGAGTGGCAAATCCTTACCACGGTCACGGATACCTAGAGTTTCCTTTGTCTCTGCCAGTACTATCGTCGATACATCCGTCACTTTAGTGAGATTGCATCACCATTATTCATGATCACCGAAAAGGATCAACCATTTGAGTGGACGAGTGAGTGTGAAGGTTCTTTCAGGGCGCTGAAAGCACATTTGATGACGGCACCAATTATTGCTCATCATAACCCTAACCTCGATTTCATCTTAGACACTGATGCATCTGCTTATGCCATAGGTTCCCACATTCCCACCCGCTTCATTCTATTAGCCCAATTATAGAATTGCCACAAGTGGAGGCTGAGGTTGTCCCAAGCCAGGCTTCTAGTGGGGTGGAACATATAATATGTAGCATGGAAGTGAAGAAGCTTGATGAGGCCTTGGCTTGTTGTGGAGAACAGGAAAACCACACAGCTCGGAGCACCCCTTGTCCAAAACACGAAACAGCCAAACCACCCTATCCAAGTCACATTGGTAAGACCACCCCGACTCCAATTGGCGTCTCTCATTTCTGCACTGAGCTCGGACATCACACATCCCATCCCTCTCACACTCCACTCGTCGTCTGTTGACTGTCCATCTTCAGATATGAGAGAGACTACTGTTTCAGAGGAGGGAGCCTCCTGCACCACAGGCACCCCCACATATGTTGGTGAGTGGGGAGGCGGCCTGTTCAGTAGACTCTTGGCTCGATTTTTCCCCCGTCCGATGCAACCCCTCCACAAACGCCTCATCACCCCCACCTGACCCACCCACCCCCGTGAGCAGTCAGAACATCACATAAAGACACAAAGCAACAGAAGCGACAAAATCACGCTTGCCCTCAAGGCTGGATACCTCAATTATTTAATGCGCAAACACTACATACACGACCGGTTATAGGAGATATAATGGAAAGATTCTACATCCCATTACAATGAACAGCTTATTCGTCGCCAACTAAGTATGTCATCAACAGTATAACAGCATGCGAGCAAGCAATCCCGCATACATCCGCCAGCAGACTTATTCAGGCCGCCAAGATCCAGAAACTCACCACCAGCACCACTTCTTCACGCCTCATCACTGCATTCAGAAGACAGAAATCCGCACCAGCTATCATCACTACCACCGCGATGACTACCATGATGACAGCAACCACCACGACCGATCAGACACCCAGCACCACATTAGTTCATCACATCACACCAATGTCGACACTTCATGTGCTAGACAAAAAATTTCCCAATCTATCTGCTACCTCCTCCGACAGTAGTGCGGAAGATGTTCCTGAAAGTATCTCAGCATCTCAACTACACCCACCACATCCCACACATGCAGATCGCGGCACCCAAACCTGTTGGGGTAACTTTTTAGCTGATACCTAAGGCCATTACTGTCGCGGATTCAGCAAAATGTTTATTAAGTTGTGTGGAAAAGTGAATTATGCTTATTATGTTTATTTTTTAAATACTATTATTATTATTAATGAAAGTTTTTAAAATTGAAACCCCATCCCTAGGCTGGCCATGGTCATCCTACACATTGATGCTAATTATCGCATAGCTGTGTCTCACCAATAATCGCTGCGGATTCCTAGGCTGCAATCACATTCTATATGGTGTAAGTATGCCGCATACTGCAGCGAACATATCATTATCCCGATCATGCTGTCCTAGCAATTGCTGGGGCCACCTGATGGCTGTCTAATGTTTTAGGAACATTATTATTATTATTAACATACTATTTTTCTTATTATTTTTCTTCTTGTTTTAGGTAACGAGACGGATATTGGCTGGCGAGAGCCATCCATGTGGATTTGCAATAATGGCCCACCCTGTATGCATGTCCTCATATATCGACATGCATATGTAATTTACTGTTTTAAAATTTGTGATATGTATATAAATATATTATCCATCACCAAAGAGAACGCCCAATCTATTTATCTACAATCAAAGTGATGAAACAAATAAAAGAGCACGCCCCGCAGCATGAAACAAAAGAAAAAGAAAAAGCCCAGAAAAATAAATACTGGGTCAAAAATCAAAATCAAATATATGCCGCCCTCCCCGAACTCTTTCACATGCCTCTATGCCTTCTCTGATAATCTACACATCTCCCACGTCACTACTCCTCTCGGCCACATGCCTACCTGAGAAGTCTATAATTCTCGCCTAGCGTGTGCCCTGTACGTTCGATCCACGATGGCGGTATCATTCGTCATAGGTGCCAAACTAGGAGGGGGGTGGGGGGGGGGGGGGGGGGGGTGTAGTGCAGATTGACCGGTCAGGAACAAACCATCCCAGCTCGTCTGGGTACGGGACGGCCAGGCCGGGTACGTTTCAAGCACGCCCCCACCCCCTCCCTGGATAGGATGATTATGAGAGTGTTGTAAAATGGCTAAGTTCATAAGATCGCATAGCGCGCACACGCAGCCATCAAAGATTGCTTGACAATGCGTGTTAGCATTGAGCAGAAAAAGCATCTCAAACAGTACCTAGTTGGTACTCGTAATCCTTTTAAATTGCATCTTTCTCGCCATTCCTGGTCTCAATTCTGACCAGAATGACGGATTCCAAAACTCTTTACCATTTTTAAATCGGTTAAGAATTAGCTGAGTTATGGCTAAATGAGCCCACTTATTCCATTTTCAAAATATTGAACCCCATAGGCTTAGCGCATGTATGCTTTCATTACATGGGTACTATAGCACGTCACGTGACCCGATTCCCTCACTCTGAAGCGCTCTCGCTGATTCGCTGTGGCGTTCCATCTGTGACGTCACAGGCAGTATATAAAGGGTTAAAAATTAGTTTCTAGAGGACCTTGACAGGCTCGTTATATGATTCTGGAACACTCATCTCATGATAAGTACGCACGCATCTACTGAGGGCGATGTTCCATAGGGTGGCCTCACGACCACCAAACATTCTCGCCCGTCAGACCTGTATATTAAAAGGTAGTTAGCTTACATTGCCAATTGCGGCTAAAAACTAGACTTGTACACCATAACTAAACGATAGGGTAGGAATTAGCCGAAGGCCCGCATAAATAATGTGGCAACTACTAATACAGAATTTTGGAACCTACTAAAACCTACTATTTTCACATGATGGTGGTGTTGAATTCTGTGGAAATCATCCACCTTCACATAAAACAGCGTGCATCACATACTTTAGTTTTAATAGGAGAGTGGCCCTTTATGTCATCTCTCTTCCTTTGCTTCGGCGTTGGAGGCATTTTCCCGTGACAGATATCCACGCGAGGCACTTTCCTCTCACAACAAAATAATGTTCTGTAGGGGTTAATTTGGTTTTTATTAAGCTAGCCAAGTAGCCGTGCTAGGACCCTCCGTTACGGGGATACCTCACGGATCTCACTCTGTGAGGTACCTCTGGTGAGGACCACGATTATGAGTCGTCAACCCGACCCCATGTACTACACCTCCTCCAGGTAGCAGCAAATGAGTACGATTGTTTGACTGTTACCACATTAATTATTGTATGTATCTTTAACGTTATTTCCCGGCCATAAAATGAAGCCGTGGAACCGTCACACCAGTGACACCAATAGCGTGGACGAGACAGTGAGGTTCAACTTTGGCAGCGATGGTCGCAGGGCCCCACTGAAATATAAACGTTCCACTGGCTCTTGAAGTCGGTTTCTGCAACGATCTGGCAACGTGCAACTCCAGCTCCGCAACCCCGAGATCCACGGCTAACAAGCTATCTTTCTCTGCCATGCCGGGCACCTGTGGTGCTGTGGAATGGGAACATCCGGCGGACCAGTGCACATAATCGGAGGTAAGCTGTTGAATATTTTGAAACTAATTTGACTGGAAGTTGTTGCTGCCTTGGATATATATAAATATTCAACAAGATCCTAGTCAAGGATGACCTTAGTCAGCCTAGGGATGGGGTTTCAATTTTATAAAACATTTATCATAATTAGAAAAGTATTTCAAAAGTAAGCATATGCAGTTTCGACATGCGGCTAATGGTGGCAACTGTAGTGATGATTGGTGTCCAGATAGTCTCAGTTGCTGTGGATGCTGTCATCATTGCGGTGGTAGTGGTGGTGTGCACGTAGTGGCTGGTACTAGAGGGGGTGATGGTGTGCGATGATGTGGCTGCTGCAGTGATGGTGAGTTTCCTGATTTTGGCGGCCTGAATAAGCCTACTTGCAAAGGTATTTGGTAAAGCTTGGATGTCAGGTTGGTGTGCGATGTGGCATTTTCCCCAAGTACACTTTGTCTGGTGTGGTGGCCTTGCGGATTGTAGGGTTGACTGATGTGGTGTGGTGAGTCCTGGATGTGATGCTGATGACGTTGGTTGCAGTGGTGCTGGTGCTGAGCGATGGTGCGGTCATGGTGTGGACTTCCTTGGCCGCCTTCTTGTTAGTCGTCAAGTCTGGTGGTGATGCGAAACTATCTGATATGTCGAGCAATGTTTTTGATAACCTAGGTAATGTTTTTGGCACTGTTAACATGACTGATGCGGATGTGGCTGTTGCGGATGTTGCTGGTTTAGGAACTGAGGGTATTGGTGTGGTAGGTACTGCTGTGGTGGTTACCCCTGAAGTAGATGCCGGTGCGGATGCGGAAGTGGTTGTGGAATGCTGTGAGCAAGTTTGCCGTCTCTTTGCTCTCTTCACTTTTGCCATCTTTGCGGTTGGAACTACTTGCACAGGCTGATGTGCTTCCAATAATGGACTGATGATGTCGACTGTCTCGACTTGTCCTCCGGGGTTAAGAATAACTAATAAAACGTGCTGTTTGGTGAATGAGGTGTGCATGATTCTGTAATGAGTGGCTGAATACAGGTATTTACAGTCTGAACAATATGCTTGCTGGAGCAAATGGTCTTGGTCTACCTGCAATTTTAAGTCTGAGTTTCTGGAGGATTCACGCTTACACGGCTGTCCATTATACAAAAGTGAGGTATACGAAGCTATGTCTATGTTTAAATTGAAAAACCGGCCTCACTCGTGGCTACCACTCAGGCGATGGAGGAGGCGAGAGGTGATGAGCCAGGCCATAGACTGCTAACGCAATCACGCTCTCCCACCCCTATAGTTGGAGTAATAGCATGAAGTGGATGGGAATGGGAAGAGGTCGGCGGAACAACTTTTCCATCCTTCCCTTTGGACAGCAAAAACGAGAATATCTTCAGATATGACTTCCCAGACCTGGAGACCCACTCTGAGGAGGGAGAGGGCGAGTACGTGGTTCGCCATCATCCTCACCGTTAGCCGGATGTTCACCCAACTGCTGGCTTGGTAGGAGAGGAGCTGAACTAGTACCGCGGTGCTCAGTGCTAATGTCGGGAATACTTGTTTCCGTAGATACATCGGTCTGGGTACCAGTGTTATGCGTATTGCCCAGCCCGTGCTCTGGCACTGGGTAGTCGCTAACACAAGGTTTAAGACTATCGAAGTGGATGACTGAGATCAAGCCATCCGAAGCGCAGATTTCGTAGGTCACGTCCGACAGCTTACCTACTACCACATAAGGGCCTTTCCACTGGTAATTCAGTTTACTTAGCACATTTGTAGAACATTGCGTATCGTGAACCCTAACCATTTTCCCCACCTTATATGGGTCCCCATGTACCTGCTGGTCATGCCAGGTTTTCTGACGCCGGTGTACAGTGGAGAGTGTTTCTCTCACTAGCTCATGGGCCTGTTCTATCTGCTGCCGCATGAGCTCTACATAGAGAGAGGGTGAGTTTTCCTCTCATGGAATTCTGGGCATGGCCAGATCCAAAGGTAACACTAATTCACAGCCTAACATTAACTGAGCAGGGGTCGCCACGATCTCCATGCGGATGATATGGTGTTATCTTGACTACAAGAAACATTTTGCAGAGCTCAGAGATCAGCCAGCTCTCAAAATTACTACCGTGGTCGGAATGTAACTCATAGGGCATTCCAAAGCAGCAGAACACATTGCTGGACAGAACCTCCACAACTGCAGATGCCTCTTGGTCTGGTAAAGTGAATGCGTCTACCCACTTTGTAAAGTAGTCTTGTAATATGAGGGTGTACTTGTTTCCTGCATCTGCCATATTCAAGGGTCCGATCACATCAATAGCCACGCACTCCCACAGTGCACCCACTTTAAGTTGTAATGGCGGGGTGTGGTGCTGGCCAACAGCACGTCTTTGACATGGGATGCATTTGGCGACCCATACCTTGACACTATCGTGTATCACGATCCAGTGGAATCTCTGTTTGATCCACTCTGATGTTCTCTCCACAGCTAAATGGCCAGCGTTGTCATGTAATTGCTGAAGTATCATGGCATTATAATGCTCAGGAAGTATTATCCGGTTATTCAGGTAGAGAATGTCATTGTACACATGGCACTCACCAAACTGCTGATAATAATATTTAGCTATTGCGGATAAAGGGCTAACAGATTCCTTTGGAGGACGTACCCCCTCCAGGATACACACATATATTCCTCGTGTCTGCGCATCTGGTGCGTGTTTGTGAGTGAGCTTCTCCGCATTCCAGTATGTGCACCGCAGTTCTGGGAATATGGGATCTGGCTGTGTCATGGTGGTGGCCACTTCTTGTTCATCCTTGAGCCAGATTCTGCTCACGGCATCGGCATTTCCATGCAGCTTGCCAGGTCTATGAACAACATTGAAGTTGAAGGCCTGCAAGGATTCCTTCCACCGCGTTACCTGGCCCTCTGGATTTTTTAGGTTTTTGAGCCAGCATAGTGAGGTGTGATCTGTAAGTAGAGTAAACGGGCGTCCGTACAAAAAGTGTTTATAGTACTTAACAAAGTACACTGCAGCTAATAACTCTCGCTTGGTGGTTGCCTAACATTTCTCTGTTTTATTCAGTATGTGAACTATAACCCAGTACCTGTTCAGTTCCATCTTCTGTGACATGTGATAGAACAGCGCCTATTGCATAAGCAGACGCATTAGTGTCTAAGATTAAATCGAGGTTAGGGTTAGGATGAGCAAAAATAGGTACAGTTGTTAACTGGTTCTTCAACACCCTGAAGGAAACCTCACACTCACATGTCCACTCGAATGGTCGATCCTTTTCACAGATCTGGAACAGGGGGACACCATCTCGCTGAAATGACAGATGTACCAGCAATACTACTGGCAGATCCCAAGGAAACTTCGAGGATTTGCTACGGAAATTACCATCTGCCAGTCAGCCACTGCTTGTGTTTTTTAGGGTTACGTGGCCACTCCATCCGTGGATATTACATGTCCCAGGAACTCGAAACTTTGTCTGAAGAAATGGCACTTCTTGCGTTTGAGCTTGAGGTTAGCAGTACGAAACTGCATCAGAACTTTGTCCAAGTTGGAAATAGTCTGCTAAAACGAAGAGCCAAAAACGATAACGTCATCGAGGTAGCAGAGGCAGATTTCCCATTGCAGGATGGTTAATACATGCTCAATGAGACGCTCGAATGTTCCAGGAGTGTTGCACAAAGCATAGCGCATCTTGCAGAATTGGAAAAGACTGTTTCTGCAGACGAATGCGGTCTTCTCCCGATCAGCCTCATCCATGGCTACCTGCCAGTATCCGCTTGCCAGGTCAAATGTACAGAACCATTTGTCTCTGGAAAACGAATCTAATGTCTAATCTATCCGAGGTAATGGATACGCGTCTTTGATGCTTAGATCATTAAGGTGGTGGTAGTCAATGCAAAACCGTAAAGATTCGTCTTTCTTGCCTGCATGTACTATGGGACTGGTCTAGGGGGATGCTGGAGGCTCTATTATGCCTGTCCACAACATATCATTCACCTATTGGTGTGCTTCTGCCTCGTTGTGTATGGGAAGATAACGTACTGGTTGTCGTACAGGTCGGTTGTTCCCGGTGTCAATGGAGTGATGCGTGAAGTAAGTTTCTCCCAGTTCGATACCCCTGTGGAAAAACTCTCCTGGTATTCAAACAGTATCCGTCGTACATCACGTTTGTGAGATTGCGTTGATCCTACTGTGGCAAGCAAGTATAAGTCATGCAAATGTTCTGGAATGTTGTCATCAGAAGCTGTTGTTGTTATGGGTGTAGTGGGGGCTGTCTCCCGTGATTCACGTCCACCAAATGGTCACAGTGAATGCCTTGGACAAGCGTTATTGAGTCAGCTGTTCCATTGATTACCCGGAACCGTATTTGGTTCTTGTTGGTGGTGTCCACTATCATCCATGGACTCGTGCATTGGGAGGTGATCATGTACTCACGGTTGGGTTCCAGCAAAGCTATGTGTGTGTGTGTGTTGTCTGCTAACTGTGGTGTGGTGGCCCATAAAATTTCCTCCTGTCCCGGTGCAACTGTTGCTGCAGAAGCTAAAATCACCACACAAGTGTCGTACTGTGATGATCCCGGTCCAAGGGGTATGTGACGGCCGTGTATGTCTAATTCCTGTTGTCTGCAGTGAATGGCAACTTCACTGCCGCTGAGAAAATCAGAACCTAACAGGGCATCGTTTTGGATAGAGGCGATGACAACTTGCTGGATGAATTGCATCTCCTCTATCTGTATTACGATGTGTATAGTACCAGCCATTGGAATGCCAGCCCCGCTGGATGTTTGCAAAAATATGTTTGATGTCCTAAAGCGTGGTTTCTGATGAGGTGGGATGCTTTCATAGAGACACGTGTTAAAAACGGTGATGGAAGCTCCAGTGTCTACTCTGGCACTGGTAGGAAATCCACTTAACAAGCAAGCACACTTATTGATGACTTTGTGGTGTGCTTGCAGGAGAGTCTGCAAGATGTCTGTCTGTGGAGTCTCCATTGCTGTGGTGGTGTCATGTTTGTAGACGGCAGGTTTTCTATTGCTTCCGTGGGTGCGGTGGGTGGCTGAGTGAGGGAGGGACCAGCTGCTGGTTTTGTTTTGGCAACGACGAAACTGGGGGTAGCAGAGGTGCTATTTCTAATGCTGGTGGGGTGTACTGCGAGTTGGTGTACACAGTAGTTTGGATGGGACTTGAACTGTGCAGACATTTCGCCACCTGAGCCAGCCATATAGGGCAACACATCATGGGATGTTTATGCGAGGCGCAAAAGAAAATCGTCGCTTGGCCGACATGTTGTTGGGGTTTCTTTTGCGGATCCATAATGTATGGTACTGTGCTCCATCCATATCACTACTGATGCTGCTGGGTGCGGGAGATGATGATGAGGGTGGGTGTGTATTGCATACCCCCAGAGGGCACCGTGTGTTAAGAGCCTTGGCTGTGGGTCATGGTGCTTAAATAAACGTTGTTTCAGTGGAGGTACTACAACCAACCACTGCCGTTTTACATAGGAAAGAGGGTTTAGTAGATGCGGTTATTGCAGGGTCATAACTTTTCGCAGAAAGGGGTGATGTCGGTGCTGTGGATGCAGTCCGCATCGTAGGCACCGACTTGTGTGAAGCCGGGTTTTTTGTTATGTATTGCTTTGTTGAGGTAGAGTTTGTGGTTGATGTTGGTGTATCCACCTGATGTTGTTGTTGATGGACCGCAGTTGAGCCGGGTTGCAGGAGTGGGTACTAAAGTGACTCTCTAATCAGTGCCCGTTCTAGTTTGTCCGCTGCTCATGATGCGGTGTTCGATGATCAATAGCTGATGTAGTGGAAGGGGGATGGTGCAGACATCGCTCCTTTCAATGGCCTATCTGACCATCGCTCCTTCCAATGGCATATCTGACCACATCCAAAACACGTATTTGGTGGCTGGGTGTGCGGTGCGTTGCTTCTTGCTGGAGGTCGTGTAGTCTGTTAGGTCGCTTCTGCTGTGCTGTGTGTGGTGACCAGATTGGTGAGTGTGGAGATCTGCTTATTTATCTCTTCTAATGTGCCGTGTGTAGCTTTCTGATTGTTGTAGGTGTGCTGGTTCCCGCATCTTTGGCATTGTTTTGACTGGGGGAATGTTCTTGTTGTGGTGTGGTACTTGTTTCTGTTGTTGTTGCTGTCTGTGTGTTGTCTGTGGTAATCCGAAGCTTGGCATCATTCAGCTCATTGTTTGGGTGTAATTGACGGTGATTGTTCTCTCTCTTGAGGAAGTTCTCTATCCGTACTGCTGTTGCGGTGAGAGTTTGAAAGGTTCCGTGCTCCATAAGGAACAGTTTTTCCTTATGGGCCAGTTCTCTGCTTAAAGTGTCAATGGATGTGTCGGGCTGAAGATGTGTTACTCCTTCACGATTGGTGCTGGGGTGCACACTTGTGATGAGTCATCGAATGCCGCTGGCTAGTTCTGGGAGGATTTCTTCTGCACGTCTCCTCAGGTTTTTCAGGTCAAAGATGGCTGGTCTCGCCCATGTCCGTGTCCCCGATTTACCATTTTAAAAAGGCACAAGGGATAACCCCGTAGTACATACGACGTCATAAACACGGGACTGCTAGCTTTTCCTGGTTGCTACAACCTGTGTGCGGATTGGCTGCAACAGAGTCACCAAAAGCTATAAAAAAAGGCACACTTCGGCCTATAAAAATTAGCCGAGATTGAGTGGTTGTCCAGTACCGACGCATTTTGAAAAGCTCTCAAGAACATGTTGTGCCACTTACATGCATCTACAACAACGTGCTCCCAGTAAATTGCAGTGCTGTGATTGGAGACCCTCACATTACGGTGAAACCCTTATTTTTGCCACCCAAATTTGGGCTAAAACGGAACTGAATAACTCAGCTTCAGATGAACTGTAGGCTAGCCAAAAGTGCACCAGAATCCTCTAGACAGCATGTACGCAAAATAAAACTATTATCAGTAACTTGTACTCAAACTACACATTTGTGAATAGACTCGTGAGCCGTCCTATAGCCACGACTGTTATCTCACCATAATTTATCCATAGGCTACCATGACTGAAAAGTGGTATAGCAACTCATTTTATAGTAGTGCCGAAAAACTGTGCTGCCTCGCCTCTGGTCAATCCATTTGCGCCAAAAGGACTGTGTCAACTCGTTTATGGTTAAGCCGAAATACCTGTATTGTTCGAAATACGTTTACGATCGAGCCGATTCTTTTTAGCCTGAACTTGTAAATACTGTTGCATCTTTTTTTCCTTTTCTGAACATTGCTTGCCATGCAGCACCTGAGCTTGCTGCACAATTTGTCTTGTGCTGAACTTCAACTATTTCGCAAAGCTTTCATACTTCTTCGCCGAACGCTCATACTACGTCCAAGACCATCTGCCTCCTTCATTCAGCAGACTCGGACTTCTTCACAACATTTATTCAACATTCTACAACTGTACTACTTCTTGTTTTTCATCTTGTACAAATTTCCTGTGCCAATTGTAACTCAGAACTTATTTTCACTTTCTTGCGCCGCTTACTAACAGGCCAACTTGAAAGTCAATTGTTTTCCTTTGCATATCTTTTTCTCGCCGACGACTATTAAATGATATTACAATTCGTTTCCACTTCTGCACCCACAAACAAGAGGTGCCTAATTCTTAGTTGCGCTGACCACTATTAGGCATGTTTTATGGCCAGTTACGGCCCATTACTAAATTCTTGTCTGTAACATTTTTCATGGCCTGTGCCATTCTTCTTTTTAGAACTTATATATAATTATATCTTTGCCACCAATCATTATATGTTAGATATTGTACAACGCATATACCGTTTAAAATAACACACCAACAATAGCGCACTGACCTTAAGAATTCTCATATATCAACACTTCTCACCAGGAACTGTTCTTGTGTCAATAAACCGAGTCGGTTGCTGAAACAAAAGCAACTAGATATTGTAAAGCCAGCTTCAGGTGCCACAAACGTCTAGTGATAAATACCTGCAAAGAGTAAAAAAGGGCCACAAAAGAGCCAAAAGTGCCTCCAGCAACTGTCTCACTTTGTGACTAACTCTGGCCTTTCTTCGGCCATATTTATTGCATTTATATCTACTACGTCCCTCCTTCGGTTCGGTTTCGCCATCTATGAAATCGCTTAGGTTTCTCGGGGGACCCAATCCTACAGAAGACGCATCACACCTCCCTGTGTATCTCACAATATCAATTCACTGTGAACTAACTTATTATTAATTATCGGCCTTAGCAGTGAAAGTTGGGCAACTTGCATTTAAACTTAATTTCGGGTCTTAAGATTCAAGATTCTTTATTTCCATATAGCTAAATAATTTAACAATTCAACACAGGCATCCACCAAAGGCAATGCCTATGATGCCGTGGACCCTTGACATATAAGATTTATAATATTATGTTTATACACGTAACATTTATATACATGTACATGTATATTCTCGCAAATGACATAGAGTACTATACAAGTTTACATTTAAACAAATTACGTGTGGAGACATGACTTATGACAGAACATTTTACATGAAGGTGGTGGTGGAGGGGAGGTGGAGGGAGTGGAGTGACCATCTTGCGAAGTGTTATTACTATTCAGTGAAATTAGGATTATTATACTCATTATCCCTGTTACGTTTCTCAGCATTATTACATGTATAGTCATGTTGAATAACAATGATAACAACAATAATATCACTATTATTATTATTTATTATTATTATTATTATTATTATCATTATTATTATTAATCTGCGATCTATCGCAGATTATTGTTTTTTCTCAGGACCGTTATTCTTCTTCTTCTTCTTCTTCTTCTTCTTCTTATTATTATTATTATTATTATTATTATTCTCAAAGATTTTCGCAAACTATCTTCTCCTACAGTTTTGATCTGATCAACTTCAAACTTGGTAGGACCCATTGGGATCTAGTGTGCTATTTCTTTTCCTCTCGATCGTGTGTATGGTTTCAGAGATATCAGCATTTCCGCTGGCAAAAAGTCCAATAGGAAATGAATGGGAGCAATACTCGGACAGCAACTACTCCTAGAGTTTTTCCTCAATCTTCTTGGAACTTCATAAACTTCTATCATGTCTTGCTCTGCATCTTCACCCAAAATATTTTTCGTGTATGGTGACCAGATTTGGAGAACATCCGGCATAAGCCAAATTTTTGGGAATCAAGATACTTCATATTTCTAGGGTGGTCAGATGGTTGAAATTTGGCATATACGTAGATGTATTATACTACGCTTGATTAGTGAAATAAAATCGTTAGGGAACATGTTAACCATTCAGAACTCTGCATTTCCGTGCCCTCGTGTCCCCATATGAAATGCATGAGAGCAATATTCGGATACTGACTGCTCCTAGAGTTTTGCCCCTATCATCTTGAAACTAGACAACACCTCTAGCATGATTTAACCCACATAGTGACCCAAAATAATTTTTGGGTATGGTGACCGTTTTTGAGAAAATCTGGCATAAGCCCAATTTTTTGGAATCAAGATAATTCATATTTCTAGGTTGGTCAGATGCTTGATATTTGGGATATACATAGATACATTATACTACTATGGATTAAAATGGATAAAATCGTTATTGAACATGCTAACCTTTCAGAACGCTACATTTCCATTCCCAACATGTTCCACAGGGAATGTATGGGAGCAATTTTTGGTCTGCGACTGCCCTTAGGATTTTTTCCGGATCATCTTGAAACCTAACATATATCTAGGATCTGTTGACCCACAAATTGGCCAAAAAAAAATTTTCGCCTCAGTGACCAGTTTTTGAGAAAATGCTGAATAAAAACAATTATTGACATCATGAGAATTCTTACTTCTGTCCCTGTCAGAGGGTTGCTTACTAAAATAAAATCGTTAGTGGACATATTAACATTTCTATTATTGCAAATCTGCAGACTAAACAATATTTTTGTGCGTTGCTGATAGATGACGGGATTCTGGTCGGATTGTTTCGGCATATTGATTGTCTGATTCGGGGCCGAATTGCCTCTCAGACACCATTTACAGAACTCCGATATCCCGAACGGTTCATGGGATATTGAGATTTTTGTATCATAGACAAATATGTCAATAGGGAACGTATTGGAAATTGATTTGATGATAAATAACCCAGTTTGGGAAATATCATATCTAAACTTGGTACATTTCTAGTACGCACCAGGCATGTATAGATAATCTACGGAAATTGGATCTGGTGTATGGTTCCCGAGAATTCCACGTTTTCTTGTCCAAAAAGCCCAATTGGAAATGTGAGGGGGTGCTATTCGGACAGCAACTCGACCTAGAGTTTCTTGCAGATCATGGAGAAACTTAACAAATCTCTAGCATCTGTTAACCCGCATCTGACACTCCACATATTTTCCTGGCCCATTGAGTACTATTTGCGATTTCTAGCCTCCAAACTTGAGACACTTTCAGTCCACCTTAGGGCCTGGGATGTTTTTATTTTTCTTTTGGATCCAGTGAATAATTTCTGAGGAATACGCTTATCCGTGCACAAAATGGCCCAAAGAAAACGTATGAGTAATATTCTGATATCGATAGCGACTCCCCTTAAGGTTTCTTCAGATCATGTTGAATCTTAACATCCTTCAAGTATCCGTAGTCACAAATTCAACACAAAATCAAGGAAAGGCCATCAAATGTCAAATAAAGGAGAAATTAATGAATTTTGTTTGGCCCAGGTAGTCAGAAACAATCGAAAGTCACCAGATTTAATTGCCTCAATCAACTCCAACAGGTAAAGGGAGGTAATTCATGCAAAAATTTCTCCTTTAGTTGACATTTAATGGCATTTTCCTTGATTTTGGTAAAAATTCAACTACAGCAAATTAGGACACATTATTTTATACTTTAGGGTCAAGGCTATCGGTTTTCAAGAAATCAGCTTTTCCATACCCTGTGTAAATCTATGTTAATTTCAACTTTGGATTTTTTTAACTGTGACAACACTTAGACTTTTTATCAGATCAGCATCAGACATGTTCAATGATCATATGAGAAGAGGGCTTATAATACTCCTTACTGCCCAGTCACCGCAGATTTAAAGTTACTTCAGTAAATGTGTTATTATTATTATTATTATTATTATTATTATTATTATTATTGTCACATTGTTATTATCATTATGCTCAATAATAATAATATCATTATTAACACCAATAATATTATTTACATGTATTATTATTATTATTATTATTATTATTATTATTATTATTATTAATATTATTATTATTGTCACATTGTTATTAATAATTATGCTCAACAACAATAACAATAACATATTATTAACACCATTACCATTAACAACATGTATTATTGTCATTATTATCATGAATATTATTATCATGTGTAATTATTATTATCACCATTATTATTATTATTATTATTATTATTATTATTATTATTATTATTATCAAAACTCATACATCATGTACATGTACATATTTGTTGTCCTGAGACCGGGTGCAGTACAGCGGAAGAACCCGTCTACAAAGACCACATTTATACACCATGAAAAATAAATAAAACGTCACTAAAAATGGGTTATTTCATACATTTAGGAATATAGGTAGTGGCTTGTAATACAACAGGGCAGCGACTTTTCAGGACGTGGGGTCGTATGTCAACCTGCTTTAAAGGACCATCACCTCCTGGATCAAGAAAGCAAGCGGTCACTATAGACAGATTCTGCTGTCTTGGACCATGGCTGCCATGGTGGTGGTTAAACCGTTAACCCTTAAGATTTCGGTATCTTAATTTCATTCACGTGCCCTTGAAATCATGTATTTTGCAACCGATTCAATTGTTGTCTGCTACTATCATAGGCAGCAACAGTGGCAGTTCAAATCTGTCCCAAAATAGCCAACAGAACATTCATTACATTATAAGAAATTAGTCCTTTTTTGTAATTAAGGGTTAATTTCTGGTGTATGTTTTAGTAATCTGGCTTCTAGTAGCTTTCAATAATTTTGGTCTTTATGTACTTTTTGAATTACTTTGTTGTAAGAATTTGCTCACGTGTGTCTGCTTCTGTGTTATTTCATAAGTGTATTTCTTGATGGGATGGTGTGCGAGTAGTTGCCTCTGTTCGGTGATATGTGGCGTGTAGGTTAGAACGTGTTCTTGTGTTGTGAGTATGTATGTCTGGATTGGATGTTAAAATATTGGATAATGATGTGGGTAAGCTGACATTGTGGTAGTCTCTTAAAATAGTAAATAATTTGACCTTTCCAGTGTCTTCAAGTTTTAGAGTTTTGTTTGTTTTAAAGGTATCTTGGCCCTTTGCTGCTTGTGAGAATAGTTTAACAGATTGCTTTTGTAGTTGTTTTAGTTTTTTAATTTATTTTGATGTGTGTTGCTCCAGATAGCATTGCAGTATGTGTTGTACGGACTATATAGAGGTTTTAGAATATCAGGTGGGAGATATGAGTTGAGTCTGCACATGATACCAATATTCCTCGCTACCTTGGATATGATCATCTCTATAAGCTTCTCCCAGCTTAGTTGTTTACCCAAATTGACTCCTAGGAATTTAACATAATCAGTTTCCTGTATTTCTTGATTATCAATCTAGAGTTTTGGGAGAGCAAGCTCTTCATTTACTTGGTTATATCTTGTAAATAATAGAAAATTGGTTTTGCTGACATTCGGGGATCATTTATTAGCTTTAAACCAATTAAAAAATCTTCAATTTCACTGTTTCTAATTTTGTATAAGGTGTCTACATCTTTATGGTGGCCAAAGACATTGGTATCATCTGCGAACAAAATTAGTGATAGTAGGTTACTGGCATTAGCTAATAAGAACAGGAGGGGCCAAAGAATTGAACCTTGATGGACACCACAGAATTATTTTTTTTATCCTGAGATAGATCCATTAAATTATACACATTATGTCCTATCCATCAAGTAATTTTGAATCCAATCCAAAGCGATGCCTCTTATGCCATAATGTGATAGATTTTAAAATAATATTGCATAGTCAATGGTGTCAAATGCTTCGGAATGATCCAAGAATATATTTTTCTAGCGAATTAGAAATTTTCTCTATCATGTCCACAATGGCAAGCATGGTCGAGTGTTTTTCTCTAAAACCATACTGAGATGATTGAATTTGTGTTTAAGTAGTTAAAGATTCTATTATAGTATAACCTTTCCAGAAGTTTTAAGAATACTGAGATGGGTCTGTAGTTAGTAAAGTCAGATGGATCTTTAGCTTTATAAATCGGTGTTACACATGCTATTTTTAAACGAGATGGGAATACACCCTGGGAGAGTGAGAGATTGCAGATGTGATTTAGTGGGGTTAGTATTTCTGTGATACATTCTTTAAAGATTTTACATTAAGAATTATCAATACCTGCACTTTTAGTTGGGTTAATTTGCACTAGAATTTTATAGATTTCTTCTCTGTCTGTTGGAGATAAGAACATTAAGTTTTGGTAGCTACCTGGCAGATAGTCCTGTATTTGAATTTCTAAACTAGCTTGAATTTTTTCGGACAATTTATGCCCAATGTTAATGAAACACTAATTGAATTTATCTGCTATATCATTTTGGTCTGTTATGATAGTATTATTGCAGAAAAGCTGTGACGTTTCTGAGTTACTCTTTTGCTTATTCAATAGTGACTTAATTAATTTTCATATTTCCGTTATGTTATTGTTTTTGTTCATCAAATTTATAATGGTAATCATTTATTTTAGCTTGCCCTGTAGGTGGGGCTTAGAATACACTTTCCGTATCCTCTGCGTGTCGTAAGAGGCGACTAAAGGAAGTAAGGGTGAGGTAACCCTGACAGAAACCTTGAGTGCTGAAGACGGAGGTTCCAGGCTGCACGGCGCACTCTAATAAACCATGAATCCACGCATGTAATGCTTATGATCATGTCGAGAGTCACTTACAGGACTGGTGGTATGATCAGCGAACGAAAAGAAGAAGAAGATTTATTTTAGCTATCCTAATAATTTGGTTCAGTTTATTTCTATATTTCTTAAACTGAGTATTATTGTATGTTGTTGTGTTTTTAAATAAGCGTTAGATATGGTGTGTTCTTCTTGTGACAAGCAGCTATCAGTCCTCAATTAATCACCTTATATTTGGCATGATGTTTCTAAATTTTTCAATATTCTCGTTTCTAAAGTCTCTACAGCTTGTGTCCTATTTTTCAAATAATTTTGACTAACTTTCTCTCTTTCTATGTAGAAAATTAGTAAATGGTCCGAGTCCATGTCTTTCACAAAAATACCTGATTGTGTTTTTGGATTTAGAATGTTATTTGAGATAATATTGTCAATAACAGTAGCTGTTGTTCCCGTTTATTCTTGTAGGTTTTGTTATGAATGAATAGTATCCAAATGTTCTTAATAAGTTCACAATGTCTTGAGTAATTGTTTTTTCTTGTTTCAGTAGATCGATGTTAAAATCCCCCAGTAGATAAACAGTCTTATTTTCTTTTTGTATGGTTTTAAAACTTTTTTCAAATAATTCTATGAATTTGTCTTTATCGCAATCTGGAGAGATTTAAATGACACCGATAATTGTATTTTTTGTCTTACTTGCCGGTATCTCAATAAAAAGAGATTCGAAAGAGTCTTCCATTGTTGTTAGGTCTTCTCTCTCATAACACTGTATGTTGATTTTTATGTAGATGCCTACCCCACCTTCTGCTTGATTTGGTCTGTGATTCTCTAGGAATTTGTAGTTTCACAGGTTAATTAAGCTAGGTGCTGAGTTAGGGTTGATCCACGTCTCAATAATTCCGATAATATTAAATTCTATTGAACTGTTTTCGATAAAATGGCTTAATTTGTCAAAATATGCTGGTAGAGATCTGATATTAATATGCATTGCTGAGAAAGACACGGCCTCGTTGTTTTTTTATCATTTCATCATTAGATTCAGTCTGTAAAATATATTTACACTCCGGTTGGGGAAGAGTGATAGTTTCATCATCAGTATAGGTTTCAGAGAGTATAAATTCCTGCGATGCATTTAAATTAAATGGATTTATTAGAATGCTGAGACCTAAAATGTTTAGTAAAAATTCAGTGTTCTTATCGTGCTGATTGAATGGGAATCAGGTTGTGTTGCAACTAATACACCACCATGGCTCTTTGTTATTTGTAGTAATTTATAATCTGTGGTCATTAGCTTTGAGCAAGTTCTATGCACCAGTCACCACAACAATCACAGATTAATGCTTGCTGATTTACTTTCACTAGGTTATTGCAAGATTGTCATGGGAATCTGGCGGGCACATGGTCTAACTGTTAACTCCCAGGAACCATGTCTATGCGGCTTGATTCTAACACATTGGCTCGTGGCAGAAAACACGATAGGCAGACCAACGCTGTGGTAACTTAGAAGGGTCAAGTGCCCCCCCCCCCTCCCCTCCTCACGCTTTCTAAGCAGGTCTACAATGGTCTGTCAAGAGTTTCTTCGGCCAAGCCATAAATAGTTTACGGTGCTTCTAAACGTATTTGTATTTTGTATTGTCTTGTCCATGTCTTGTCTTATTTGTGGTTACATCAGACACTTGGTTAAGAGTTGCTTTTCGGCTCCAGTACCAGTGTCCCTGGCAACCTTGTAATGCGCAGTCTGTTTATTGGGCCTGCTCACTGGTCGAGTCCTGTGGGAGGCCAGAGCTATCTTTGGAAAAGCAGACGAAACCTATTCTAAACAATAGACTGTGGTCCTAGGCCGCTGTGACATTAAACTTTTCTGTTTCAAAAACATTAGGTTCAGCTACTCTTGAAGAACCGCTAACTACAGCGACATCCACCTAGCTCAATTAGTTGAGATATTCGGCCTGACCAGTATCTACGGAGAATGACCAGCCATATCTCATAAAACAGTGAAGACAGCACTAAGAAAATACACACAAACACTTTCCAATAAACCTTTTGTTTTAGCCAAGCGAGTCCAAAATCAGCCTAACCCGACATAAACCAGTCTTCGGCGAGTATCACTAACTGTGCCAAACTACGACTACATAAACCCTGTATAAACCAGAACCATCACGTATGCTCGGCATAAGGGACTCACCAATAGTATGGATGAGACAGTTGTATGGAACCATGATGCACACAGGAATACTTGCGAAGCCACACTCGAACATTAATGTTCTGCTGATCGACGAGACCAGCATTTGTGTCTTTCGAAGCATCTGAATCCGAACTCCAACAATCGTGAAACCATGAGACTTAACCAGCGAATCCGTTGGGATAATCCGTACCGTGCCTATGGACCACAACATCTCTATGAGGAACAACACAGATGCACCGACGCTACAGTTGACTGGTATCGCAGCTTCAGAAGACAAGTCAAATGGATGGACCAGTTATCAGCCCCTATCATTCTAAATCATTATATCTCCAACAAATTTCAAAGTGGCCAACCGAGAGGTGCTGCGAGAGGTCCAGAATAGTGGTTTTGGTGCATGTATTGGTACGGTAGACTGCTCAGCTCCAACTGTGGCAGATGGCACAGCTCTGATGATCATGGTGAATGGCATCTCTGAACATGTGGTCATTAAGGTTGCTGAAAGCAGAATCAACAAAGATCGTATAAATATCAATGGACAGAAATCCGTTTATTTGCAGCATTATAACTAGATCTGGACGCTGCAATGATATTGTGCTGGAATTTAACTCTCAGCCCCTGATGATAGAGGATAAGGGGACTCTGCAGGGAGCTATTGCTTCTCTCAATAATTATATGATCAGCGATTTGATTAAATTAGCTATTGCAGGCTTGCAACAACTGCTTGGAGCAGATTGTCATGGTAGAAATAGGCTAAATATCACTGCTATCCAGTCCCTAGTGGAGAGTATATATTAGCCCGAGACTGCTATATGATTCCGAAATTGCAAAATTCAAAAACAGACAAAGGTAGCAAGCTTTTTCGGCGCTACTATAATATGAGTTGCTATACCACTTTTCAGTTGTGGTACGGATCAGTTATGGCGACATATCTTCGTGGCTATCGGACAGCTCACAAGTCAGTTCACAATATAACTTTGAGTACGAGTACCGATATGAGATGTATTTTTGTGTACGCTTTCTCCAGAGGATTATGGTGCACTTTTGGTTTACTAACCGTACTGTCTCTGCTGATTTATACAGTTCAGTTTTAGCCTACAGTCCAGCGTGGCTGGCATATCTAGTTAGTTGTGTATGCACGGGAGGCAATCTCGTGGACTCTAAGGTTTTCCAAGCGCACTATGGTGCACATGCTATGCATACACACTACTGTGGTCGTATTAGAGAGGTGAAGAGGGAAAGTACTCAAGCGCTGGCTCAGGATATTTTGGGCCTGGCCCTACGCGATACATGCTACGCCAACCCATCCTAGCTTTGGCGCCATGGCCCGAGCGATACCGAGGAACAGATTGCTTCCCATGTTGCGGTTGCTAAGTGAGAATTATAGACTTTTCGTAGGAGAATAGTTGAAAAAATAGAGATGTGAGAAGCACGTTGATACAAGAGATAGGCACAGTAGGTGTGCAGAAGGTAGTTGGAGTGGGGAGGCATATTCTTTGGCCCAGGTTTATTAGGCATGTGCGCTTTGTTTTCTGAGGCTTATTGAATATTTTGATTTATGATTCATTTATTAACAGAGCAAATAGAACATTTGCATGTGAGGACATCTTCTTCCAGCCCAAGTTTAAGTATCCCTTGGCCGAAGACGTCCAGGCGCTGGTCTGCTAGATACTCTTGTTCCAGGGCACTGCATTAATTAAATGCATACAATAATTAACCATAGCAAACAAACAATGGTACTCGTTTGCTGTTACAAGAGAGAAGTTAAGTACATGTGGTTAAGTTGATGACTCGTCATCATGGTCCTCGCCAGAGCTACCTCATAGATCATAATCTGCGAGGCATCCCCGCAAAGGAGGGTCCTAACTTGGCTACTTAGCAAGTTTAATATAAACTAAATTAACCCCTAACACAAACATTATTTGTTGCAAGAGGAAAGTGCCTCACGCGGACCTCCATCACAGGAAAATGCCTACAACACTGAAACGGAAGAAGAGAGATGGCAAAACGGGCCACTCTCTTGTTCAAACTATGCTATTTAAAAGAGTCAACCTAGTGGAATTATAAGTTTAATGTGATGCACGCTGTATAACGTGAAGATGAGGTGGATGATTTCCGCAGAATTCAACGCTGTCACCTTATGTAAGTTCAAAGATACTGAATTAGTAGTGCCGCTTTATTTATGTGGTCATTCTGCTAGATCCTATCCTACCATTTAGTTTTTGGGTCCAGATCAAGGTTACGCCGCAAATGGCAGTGTATTCTAACTATCTTTAACATATAAGCCTGACAGGCGAGAATGCTTGGTGGCCGTATGGTCACCCTTACGGAACCCCCCCCCCCCTCCCTCAGTTAGACAGCATGCGGAAATACCATGAAGTGAAAGCTCCGGAATCATATAACCATCACATCACGATCAGATATAACAGCACAGGGACAAGTCGCATTACATAAGAATTGAAAAGCACATATAAGTTTATAGTGGGGACAAAGATGCAGCTATCTAACTATAGTGATGTTCCCGTGAGGGCGTGGTGGGATCCAAGACCACACCCAGTCAAATGTAGAGTTAGATGGAGAGCTGAGTCCTGTCCGTCATGGGTGTGTAGGGGGAGGATCATGTGAGATCCGCACCCGGGGAACTAATATTTTACCCGCCGTTAGGGTTATGTAAATTCGCCCAGAGATGCACTGCAGGCCAGGAAATATTATTTATAATATTTTCGCAGTGCTTCCTACTTTGGCGTAGTTTTCCAACTAACTAGATGTGTTTGCGGTCATCGACACTTTGGTTCTAACCACTCTAACTCCAATAGTTTCAAAGTCAGGTCTACACAACGTGATGGAGGACGGTCCAAACAATTAATAAGCCCAGAGGCTCGAGGAGCATAGACAGAGACAATCGCTTTTATATTCGTAGGAGGCCTTAAGCTATATGGCCAATTTATACAATCTAGCCGGTTTTCAGTGTTACATATTAGCTACTCTAGGAAAAGAGACTTACACAAAATGTCTCCTACAGAGTAATCGTCTCTACCACTATAAACCTATCCTATTGAGCTAAAATAGTCCAGGTTTAGTTGGCCGCATGTCATGTTCGCTCAATGAGAACATGAACAGCGACCTCAGTGAAAAAATGATGCTATGGGTGAACAAGGTGGTGCGGTTGTTGTTACTGTATTATAAGCAAAACATATATAACTAAGATGGCTACTGCCAGAACTTATCACAGAATGGTAAAATAGAAGATCTTGACAGTGCTTATTGGCACAAAAATAAGAATAATATATACATTATAAGAAAAAACTATAAAAAATGTGGTCTCAAATGACTGGAATGTACCTATTAGTCATCAGTACCTGTTACAGAAAAGTAATACATGAATACAGTAGTAATAGTCCGGGAGCCAATTTTCAAAAGGGGTCTAGAAGAATGGTTTCGTAGCACACCCAGTATTCAGAAGGTGTGTCTCTATATTATGCTAGACCGATGTCTTGGGTATATTATGAGCCGTGTTGTACAAGAAAATTGTGGTATCACTAACCCGTGAGAAGCCCATTTACAATAGGTGTTGAATGTAGTTTTCAGACAATTTTCACAATGGTAAATCTTTCACAAACTTAAGCGCATGTTATATCAATACAATCTTAACCAAAATGGAAAGGAGTGATCGTATATCGCAGATTTATACATAATCAACCTCGTTTAAGACACGCGTATGTTGCTTTGTACATATTGGGGCACATAGGTCTTCTGATGACTAGCAATACCTTAGCTACAACAATGCCCATGTTTTCTACATTTTTCATAATTAAACTTTTAACTGACATGCAGTGCATGTCTACACAAGCTGGCAGGACATATTTATCACGTGAGCAAATGAGAGAATGTTACTCATCCGTGTCAGAGTCATCTTCGACAATTGTATGCTGAACATTGTCACACATTTCACCTCCCATACAAAGGCATGCTTCAGTGCAGAGTAGATTGTTAGCCTTGCATTGACAGAGATCTGTTCTTTTGCAGGCAGACTTTTGACATCTACATGATGTGAGTTCAATTAATCCAAATGGAGCAGGATCCTTTGACATTAGAACATGCTTGAGTAGACCATCCACTATACTCCAGCCATGTCCATTTGGAGATGGAAGATTCTGAACAGCTTGCAATGAACGTCTCCAAACAAGAGCTTGAAAATTGGCCCTTTCGGTGTGATGCTTTAGACTATTCGATGTAGGTGTAAGATTTTCATTTCTTTGTCTCTTTTGACAAAAGAGCCAATAACGGGTTTCATCAGCTGTCTTTCCCACATCCCTGGTGGTATACAACTCACAGACAAGTTTCTCACATAGAATTGCAGTATTTGGTGATAAGTCAACATGTTCGCCGAGTTGGGCTAAGCTAAGCTGATGACATTCAGATGACTTTAAGAGATTGAATGGTTTTCTCTTAGCGACTCCAAATAATGCACTAGTGCTATCACAACCTGTAAGAGAATGAAACCCAGGCAAAGACAGACAGATAGCTGGGCCCAGTACTTGGGCAACTGTATGTATTGGTATGTATCGCAATTTGTCCTTTGTGCCCGTACGGAACCATAGTTCAGAACAGTGAAGCGAACGATACGTATATATACTAAGTACTGCCACGTCTGTATCAGGAGACTGTATAACAACACGCATGTGGTCTTTTGAAGCGTGTAGCGCGTGCAACATCATACGCGTATCTGCTTCCTCGTGATCTGATCGAAGTTCTTCCAAATACGACGAATTGTTCGCTGAAATGACAACAACATCCATTCCATCGTTAAAGCTACCAGCAAGAATGACGCAATTGTCGGCAGATAGCATATTTGGACCAGTATCACGCCACCGCTTGCTGAGAAGTGCAACCAGGTTACTTTTGTTGCTTGGATTGCTGATGTACTTGGCCCATTACTTTGGAACGTGAGTATTTTCTCCAGCAATCTTTACTTCCAATGCTGTTGATGACCCACGTTTTAGCCGCTCTTCCGCTTTGAGAGATTCCAGTCTATCATATCTGTCAAAAACTATATCTACTCTGTTGCAGTCTTCTTGATTCAGTGGAACTGTAAAGATGTGCCAGTATTTATCAGCCAATTCTCCAAATGTAGACGTACCTCCAGTTTTAACCATTTGCACAATTGCCATGCCATCTACTACATAAGCTGTTGCGCCTGTCTTGTCAACAGGTGGAAGCCGTCCATCAACATTTGCTTCCTTTTCTAGTTCACTTAACAAAACACTTTTCACTTTCTTTCTTAGAGTCTCATCCGTATGTGACAATGATAGTGGAACAGCAGACAGTTCATACGTCATCACTAGTTTTAAATCAACATCTCTGGACCTTGCGGCAATAATTAATCGACCAAATAGTTCGCGGTCAGATCTCACATTGTGAATTTTTTCATCATTTGTTTTGAGTTTTTTCTTCTGTGCTAGGCTGGCAAATGTTTTAAGTTTTAAGTGTGGCAACGTGTCCCAAAAGCTTTTCGTGTTAGTGTCCAGCCGCTCCTGAACAAAATTGTCCATAATCTTCTTACCAATGTCACAGGTGGAAACAAGTCTCTTGGCGATTTCACTAGGCAATACCACGCCAGTTGCAATGTTTACAAGCGGAAGACACTCGCTGTCGTCGTTTTCCGCAATATTAAAGGGATTGGTCATTATATCTGATGAGAACATCGAAAGTATCTTCTGCACATCGGTTTCATCCCTGTTCATTCGATTAGTCCCCATTTCCTTATGAACTCCAAACATGTGACTATCTTGTAACCCACACATTTGCTTTGTGACCGTTGTTATGGCTGTCCTCTCGTGGCTAGTTAAAAACCACATCTCCAGAGCTCCTGGCTTTTGTGTTATTCCAATAATACCACCTCGCTTTTTGGAATCCAAGTTAATCGATTGCTCTAAGGCCATATCTGTCCACACTTGATTGAATGGATGGTGTGAGCGACTTACGGAATGATTTCCATTCAAGAATTGTTCATGTACATGGGGATGTGTACTTGGAAGCATCTTCATGTCCGCAAGATATATTGGTAGCCATCTTGCATAATTGGTTCTGTCCATGCTGTAGAAATATGGCGCCATAGCAGCAGTAGCAGATAGGTGTGCCTGCCAATCTCCAGTTATCTCAGCTCCTATGAATCCAAGCAGCAGCTCTACCATATGAATATATGAGTTCCAAAATGCGAACAGGTGTGATTTCGAGCTTGACTCAACTTTAAAGGATTTGAACAGCTGTTGCAATTTATTCACGTACATACACACCTCTTTGAAATGTTCTTGCAGTGCGTCTAAGTCGTCAATGCCGCTTCGGCACATCTTAATTTTCCCATCCAGACTCTCCAAATCTGTTGGAGTAATGTGGTCTTCATGTTGTCCATTTTGTTGAACCCATTTGGAAAAAGACTGCCATTGTAATCGCAGCAGCGCTTCCAGAACCAATTTGTGAGCCCTCACTCCTCGATTATATGACTTCCCTTTAAGTAGAGCAGCAGCCGTGCTGCCACCATATGTGTTGGCCTCTATGAGGAGATCTTCTAAGCCAGAGTCATCAAACATCTTTCCAATAACAGCTAAGTAGTTTAGCGCAATGTGGAATCCCCCCAGTCTGATCACAGTGTCATTAAACTCTTCTTTATATCGCCACTGTATCTCCTTTGCCTTGACTTTATGGCCAAGTCGAATGTAATGACCGAGTCATTCTGTCCTAGTGTTGTCATCATTCTTTGAACTTGTTTCATGACTGCTGGATATACAGATTCTATGATGGAGTTAGTATACATACATAAAATATAACCTTCACATTTCACCCTCGCCTTTGGTATATGCATGCAAAATATATGTTGGATATATGTTAGGTCGATATCCGTCTAAATATCATATATGGTGAATCTAATACGATATAACTTTGAGTTATGACACGATCATGCTTATATCGTTGTGCACTGTGGATACAGCCAAAGCCTAGACCCCCTATGCAAAGAAATCAGGATAACTAATTAGTGCTACCACAATTTGTTTGTACAACAGGGCTTAAAATGTGTGGGACATGTCCCCCAAGCCACAGCAAGTGTCAGACCTTCCGAATACTGGGTGTGCTACGTCACGATTCTGACCTAGCTTTAGCTCCTGGACTATAATATAACAATAACGGAGTACCTGTTAGTCATCGGTACGGAAAAAGTTCTGGAATCACAGTAGTTGAAGCGTCTTACATTTTGAAGATTTTGGATCTCCGTGTTCTGACTCAAGATTACTTCGGTGGTCCCGCTTCGATATCGGCAAGCTTATGATGTAACGGTTGCTGTGACAACTGGCTAGCCGATGGCGGAGAAGGATTCAGAACAGTCTGGCTCGCCTCGTCGAGAAGATGATAATGACGATATTTATTATAAGACTGCTGGGCCTATTCTGACTAAGAAGATCAGGCAAGGATCGGATGTTGCTTCCGACTCAGTGTTCAGATTCCTAATGCTACTTGCTACTGGATAGAGTAAACCAAACTATTGTCTCACATAAACGTAAGATGATGTGTTTATTAAAGCTAACTGTACAGAATTTTACAAGGTAATTTAGATTGGAGCAATATCGCTCAAACAATGGACTAGTACCTACTGGTACAAAACAAGTAAGTTCCTACTGCTATTCTATAGCTACTTACAAAAACTGAACATCAACGATATGTTCAGTGAATCGAGATGATGGATTGATTAACTTCCTATAACTGAAAGTGTATCTCTTATAGTCTTCAGAATCTCTGATTCTGAGGTTCTATACATATCTAGATAATGAGATTCTTGCTGAATCCGTTTTAATGATTCTTCTAGGTACGTTATAAGCACAGCTTATCAGTCCATCAATCAACTTCTGCTTATCCCTTCCTAGAAGTTCCTATCTAACAAATGTTGGTAGTTCTAACCAATCAACGATCCCTTTCATTTCGATGTTAACTACAAAACCTATTCTATATAATTCTTTGCTACAGAGTTTGATCGACGCTCATTGATCGTGACGTCATTCTGACCAATCAAACTCTGTGCTATTCTTCTATGGAGATGATGCCTCACATAGACAAAGTGGTGGTAACCGGTTCTGATTTGATGCGATCTGTCAGCTAACTAACAACATTACAGAATGTGTTGTTGTAGCATACCATTGTATGAGTGATATATAGTTGATATACAAATTTCGATTATGTTATTAATTCCTACATGACGCTACAATGTCCATGTCCTGTCCATTGCCTATTGACGGATAAGCCTGTAGGATACTAGGGTGAATAGGCACCTGAGCTGTATGTTCTCATTGCCAGCTGATATTGTTTCATTCTCATGTGAGAATCTAGATTGCCTACGTCATCAACTACATCCATTTGTCACATTCGATTCCACTGATTATTATGCTTCGATTATTTTCTAAATTATTGATCCAAACGACTGCTGAATATTATAAAAGTGTGTGCCGACTGCACAGCCACAACTTTCATCTAAACTATTTCCAAATACACATCAACTAAGAACCGTAGGATCTATTCTAATCAATTCGACTATTTCAGTTATGATTATAAAACTATATCCAACAAGTTTCAGTGTGCTAAATTCATACATCATCCATTTACTGGAAATTTAACATCATCCGCACTGCTGATGTGATTACTAAGTTAAATATAAAGAATAAAATGTCAACCGGTCCATTAGCTCACCTGGTGTTTTCAAAGTATAATTTCTTCGGGACTTACTCGGAAATATAAGACATCCGGCGAGGTCATGACTCCCACAAGACAATCCCATACTTACAATTTGGAACGTCAGATGGCACGATGCGGAAGTCAGCTGCTAGGAAAAGCTGCAGGCTAACTGTTTGATGTGGCTCTTTCTCAGGAATGGTGAAGAAGGACATTCGCGGTTGTGGATGGCTAGCAGTTGGTGTAGTTTGGATCGACAGGGCAGGTGCCGGCCGTACCAGCTAAGCTGGGTACGCGCAGCCCGTCCTGGATTCCTTCCATGAACATGCCCCTTTAGCCCCCTGGGTAGAGCTATAAGTGTATATGGGCCTATGAGAGAGATTGCGTTGTAAAAACGACTAAGTTCGTTAAAGCGCGTAGCGTACATTGTAATCCTTTCTAATTACTGAGTCCCGCCGAATCTGGCATTAATCAAGTCCAGAATTCGACGGGCTTTCCGAAACTGTAAACCATTTCAAAATCGGTTGAGGAATGGCTTTTTGATTATCTTGAACATATTGCTGGGACGTCGTAACCACGTGTATGCAGAAATTCTAGAATGTTCTAGAACATTCGGCTGCGTCATTATTAGCAACGCGCTGATTGGCTAGTGCTCGACCGGTAGTATAAAAGGAGATGAAATCCAGAACTCGAGAGCCAGGGGCAGAATAGGTTGGATCTGTATGCATCTACTATCAGCAAGACAGGCATTAAGCAGATCACTTCTGTTTCGGGAGGTTTCTCTTCCGTAGCCACAGCAGCAATCCAACCCACCGCACTAAAGCAATTTTGTATCTCCCGATTGTACGGGAGCAATTTTCTTTTGGAACTGTTGAACACAAACTTGCAGTGAGGCCTTTCCCGGCCTGAATATGTGATTCTACAGATGTAGAGGCAGCGATGTTCCTTGGTGGATGACTCGCTGAATCTGCCGGCCACACCGAACAGTGGTTATCCAACCTACTCAGCACTGCTGTCGTGCAGGTTTATTTTAACTTTTTGACAGCAGCAAGTAAACTTTGCCCGGTACGTCTCCAGAGCTAACTGACTTACCCCGCACCGTTAAGATTAGTTATGTATCTTCATCCGTATTCAACAACCCCCCCCCCCGTTTATGAACGGGTTGTTATTAACTTTCATCCATACCATCGGTGTACGGGAACTTTCGTCTTAGTAGAAATGTTATTGTATCTCCTACTGACTACTCGTTAGACATTCTATATTGTGATTACAGTCCTGAGTTCGATCCGCTCCCGTCCTGGACTGCATGCGGAAATCCTGTCTGTGGGAACTGATATTCGGGGACTTTCCAGCTTCCAGAGAACGTGTCTACTCACATCACACCAAGGATGTTGTATTAATTTCAGTAACACGATAGCCCATGCTTAAGAATGGCTACCGATTATTCAAGTAACTATACTTAACATTTTAATTATTCCGTTGATTACAGATTTGGTAATTATACTTTATCTGTATAGACGGTCCCGATGACTAAAAGGCACCGTAACGGTCTTAGGACCGCTAGTTATGATTTCTGTATCTGTTTATAGTTATTCTTGTTTTCTGTAATGGGTTTTTACTAACCACACCATAGTGGGTTTCTCAACCTGTACTTTATATATTATTCTGATCATTTTACATTGTATTGTTTATTCTGGTTGGTTTTATATATGGCAAGTAGCCATCAGTTTATATGTTTTGTTTATCTATAGAAAAATATAGGACTGCAGTGCACGTAAGAAACACTATACAGCAATATTTATATATGCAGCACGTTCTCCCGCCCCCAACAATTTTTCACTGAGGTCGCTGTCCATGCTATGACTCTGTTTAGCCCGGCATGCTACTGACTAAAAACCTTTCTATTTAGCTCGATAGGATAGGTTTAATATGATTAGAGACAATTTCTTCATTAGGAGACACCTGGTGTACACCTCTTTTCCGGTAGTTGCGATAATTTAGCCCCACACTCCGGCAAGGTTGTGTAAAATTGACCAATTTACTTAATGGGCTCATGTTTATAAGTTATTGTCTCTCTTCATGGTCCACTAAGCCTTATGGTTTCTTAATTGTTTGGATGCCCCTATCCGCACCATGGACTGATCCGACCCTGGGAAACTATGGGGGTTTCCGAGCGGTGATGACCAGGGTGGGGTGTCACACACATTTCCCGCGTATCTTCTGATACTTAGCAATTAGTTATCCTTGCCAAGGTAGGAGGCACTGCGAAAACATATCTTAATTATTATTTCCTTTTATCTGCTGGACAATCCCCCCCACACTGCAGTGCATAACTGGGCAACTTGCGTTTAAACCTAACGTCAGGTTAAAAAGATAGCTCCGTAGGACCTGGTGACGGGCGAGATGCGCATCCCCACCGAATTCCATAAGAATGTCTGGGCATGATATTAAGATCTGCCACGCCCTCGCGGGAAAGACATTCACGGTGGGTATTCGTCTGTCTTACCCCCACCATAACGATAGATCAGTTGCCTAAACTTGCTTTTGTGAAAAGTAACCAATATCCTGTGACGTTTTATGTGGTTACGGAGCAAGATGTCCGGATTCTTACCCAGTTCGGAGATCTTGTGAAGTAACATGTATGCACGCTGTACTCAGTATTGATGTCTTATGGCATCCGTTCTCAATGACAGCCGTATCTAAAGGCTAGGTAGACGCCAGCCATTTGTGGCCTAAAATAGTTCTTGTCTATAAAAACTAAATATTAGGTTAGGCATGGAAGAAGGCCCGCATAAATAAAAGTGGCAACTACTAATTCAGCATATTGAAAACTACATAAGACAGTGACGTGGGACTCCTTCGGGAATCGCCCGTCCCGCCGTCACGTAAAACAGCACGCAACCTTATAGTCATACTTTCACTAAGTATGGTCTTTTCTTCATAGCATTTTGGTTGAATATTAGAGTAAGCCCCTTTTGGCCAATACTCTTCTCCCGCTTTAAGCGATGGTGGCATTTTTCTGTGACGGAGGCCCGCACGAGGCACTTGCCTCTCACAAGGATTCAGTGGCAACGGCCTACGCGAGGATAATACTCCTCACACAAACTAGCACTAGGAGTAGTGCTCACATGAGGCACATGGCTTTTCGACACTATAAAAGATAATTTTCTTTCCTTTCAGCTTAGAGGTATAATAGCTTATATTAAGTTAATTAGTTATCTCGTGTATGGGAGCCTCCCTTGCGGGGATACCTATGCAGACCTACGAGTCTGTGTGGTACCTCCGGGAGCAACACGTTTAAAAGTTCATCAGGCTGTCTCTATGTCTTTTCGTATGCTCATTTTTATCTAGCATACTTGATGGTCTGTTTTAGGTAAAATCATTGTATAGACTTCTTTTAATTAGGTCACCAATCAAGTCTTGTAAGTCCATAGATCACGAAATTGCTATGTACATGCATACCGGTGACACAAACTCTTGGGATGAGACTGTAGTGTTTAATGTTCGTGACGATGGTCACACGGCCCCACCGGAACGATTAAGTTCCACCGGCCTTAGGAGCCGGTCTTAGTTACCCATAGGGCAGTATCACACAGGATCCGTGACCCCGAGACCAGAAGCTAACCAACATCATCACTCGTTGTGCACATGCATCACGGCGAGTCGACACCAGACACCGGAACGGCCTGACACTAACCCGCGAGCTACATTAGTCATGCCTATGAACAAAGTTAATAATTTAAGGGGTGTTTTGAAAGTTCCATACTGGTGTGGAAGTTGAAAACTGCCCTGTAGTTTTGAAGGGCCATGGATGAAAGTTAATAATGTGGATGCATTCGGCGGATCACAAGATGAGATGCATCACATAGCTCGTGCAATGCATCGGGCAATGTCCCCTAACTGTGGTCGAAATGTTGAACACAAAACATGTGCAGATTTGATTTACCACTGGTTGGCATGGTATGGCAGATCTGGCGAGTTATCCATTGAGTACATCACTCGCCCTACATACTCTGACAAGCTTACATCAGGGCCAACAGGACTATCAACATGAAAGCCCCTCTGCGGTTGGTAGCCTGGGTCGCCTTACATAAATATTATTATTGCCCCTGGGTGATATCTTTCCGGAAGCATACAAAAACTGCGATGCGGATGTGGTGGTTAGTACCCCAGAGACGAGTGCTGAAAACCAAGAGGCACCACAGTAGGCTATAGGGAGGCCACTATACGGTATGCAGCTAACGTCAACTCGCTATTCTCAGACCAGGTACCTTACCACCACCTTCTCTTTCTCGACTGCCCCTGATTCTAATTTTCCAGTGCCTTTTATACCACTCATGACGTCACAGCTGGCGCGCCACAGCCAATCAGCGAGCAAGATACAGAGGCAGGGAAGCGATCCACATGACACGCTCTCGTAGCCATGCAAGTATATGCTTACGCTAAGCCTATGGGGAAGCATATTTATTTTGAAAGGAATTTGCTGGTTCAATTAAAGATAACTCGGCCATTCCTGGACCGATTTTAAAATAGTAACAAGATTTGGAATCCCCGCTTCATTCTGATCCTGATCTAGTTCAAGATCGACGAGAATAGTAGAAATTTAAGGAACTACCTGTACCAACTCGGTACCAAATATGATTCTTTTTCTCTCCAATGCTAACGCGCATTGGCAAGCAATCTCTGACACTCATGCATGTGTGCTAGGCGATCTCACAAACGTAGTCGTTTTACGAACCTCTCCTATATGGCATTATACACACGTACTATCCTACCCAGGGGAGGTGCGTGCTTGGAATGTACCCGGTCTGTACTCAGACAGGCTGGGACAGTTTGTACCTGACTGGTCGATCCGTGCTGCACAATTACAATTATGGTAACATATTAATTATGTGACCATAGCCATATAAATTAGTTTACCCATCCTTACATAGCAGTATCAGAGCTGGTTTGGCGCCACATAATTGTATTTATATAAGATGATAACATAATAATAAAAAGATTGTTATTAAGATCCAGTCTTCTTATTGCCCGAATGGTGCCGGTTTCAATGGCCAGTCACGAATGGTAAAGTCGGTCTGTGTTGATTGATCCGAGAACTGCTTAGGTATTAACAAAGCGTAGCTAAGCTGAGGGTCACTAATGTTAAGCATAGAGTGCGCCGATGCCGAAATGATTGGAGCTGCAGCCATTACTGTGAAAGTTTCCATAGGTTCAATGATCTCTCTTATGGAGGCGAGAGAAAATGCTGCAGGCGCCGTACTAGAAGGCCGAGGCTGACGTTCACTCAATCTTTCAACACTGAAATGTTGGGGCACATTATGTATGAGTAACTCATGAGCCTTAGCTTTTCTGAAGGCTGCTGGTGATGCGGGCTGGAGTCATCTTCTTTCTTATCACTTAGGCGCTGTTTAAGTTTCTTAATGACCGAAACTGTCGACATTGATGGTGTGTCAATGGAAGTCGATCCTTCCTGTTTGAGCGTGGGTGGTACGATGGATTCCGATGATACTTGGGTGTCTGGCGCCAAAGTTGGCCAGCCATGCAGATCACTGGACACTATTTGCAATTGTCCTTTTTCATCCGAAGATAATACCTGGAACTGAGATAACGACACTGGACTGATAGCCACCTGAGAATCCGGAGGTGGGGTGGCACTGTAACTGGTGAAATTACCGTAGATGATGATGATGGTGGTTCTGTTGCTGACAGCAATTTACGTTTACAGGATTTACTGACTTTCGCACCAATTACCGATATAGGCGCTCTGTGGGATAGAATTAGGATGGGCCAGAGGGATGGTGGATGGCTGGTAACCTGGGTGCTGATTTTGATATGGGGCAAAGTTCTCCAATGCTAGTGGCGTGGTTAGCCACCAGCAAGGGGATGTGGCTTTGGGAGTCAATGAATGACTTAAATTTGGCGATGACGTTGTGCAAGCCATTTGGACTGGGTGGGTTGGGTTGGAATTGGTGAGGGAGGAATGGGTGGACGATGGGGAAGGATTGGGTATTGGGATGGACTGGGTAGTGGGTAAGTGCCGAATTTCTTGCTTCCAATTTACTGGATAACATGGAGGGTCGAGGGTGACACTTGCTCTTCCAAAACGTTTATCATGGATATCAGAGCCAGCAAAGCAGCAGGGCACAGACATGCCTCGGGTTCGGCTTAGGGTAGCTCAATAATCAGTAGGATAACGTGAAGAGGTGTGAACTGGGAAGAAGAAGATGGAATGATTTTCCCCTCCTTCTCCTTAGACAATGCATACATGAAGGACTTCAGATATGGCTTATCCACTCTAATAGTTACGATCTGAGGAGGGAGAGGTTGAGAGCAGATCTTAACGGTAGCCTCATCATCAACCGTGGTTCGGGCCAAATCCTAGCTTGGTAGAATTGGCGCCGAACCTGCATCGTCATGTGGGTGATCAATGTCGGGCATACTGGTTTCCGAAGAAAGGTCGGTCTGGGTGCCTGTGTTCAGTAGGGAACCAGGGCCAAGTGTAGGCTCTGGCTCTGCACCAATGCAAGGCTTTAGCTGATCGAAGTGGATGACTGAGGTCAGGCAGTTCGAGGCATGAAGCTGGTAGGTTATGTCTGACCTCATACCTATCACTTGATAGGGGCCTTTCCACTTATAACTGAGTTCCCTGGGCACGTAGGCGGAATGCCTAAAATTGCAAACCCAGACTATCTTAATTGCTGGTCTCATAAGGGTTTCTGTGTATTCGCCAGTCATGCCATGTCTTTTGATGCAGATGTATGGTTGGAAACGTATCACGTACGAGCTCATGCACCTGTTCTATCCATTAGCGCATAGGTTCCATGTATAATGTCAGCGAGTTCAATTCGCCAGGGATCTAGGCATGGCTAGGTCCAAGGGCACGGCTAACTTGTGGCCTAACATTAGTTTTGCTGGCGAAAAAACGGTGCTAGAGTGGATGGACGTTCGGTATGCAAGGAGTACGTATGGGAGCCGAAGATCCAAATTCTGACCATCAAGGTGCGTTTCCTTCATCAACATTTTGGCTAATGTATGAATATATTGTTCTACCATACCGTTGCCACACAGATGATAGTGGTAATACAAGTTTTGATGACATGGAACAGTTTGCATAGCTCGGCGATCAGATGGCTTTCTCCATGGAGGATGCCTCTTGGGCTGATACAGCGAATGCTTCTACACACTTCGTGAAGTAATCGTGAAGAACGATGATATATTTGTTACCCCCATCAGTCAGTTTTAGGGGACCAAGCACATCAATAGCTACTGGTTCCCATGCCACACCTACGATTTTGGTCTGTAGTGGTGCTACATGCTGCATGGCTACAGATCGACGCTAGGAAGGGATGCATTTGGCCACGAAAGCCTTTGCATTATTGCGTATATTGATCCAATGGAATGTGGCCTTTATCCAGTTGGCTGTTCACTCGACAGCTATGTGTTTATCATGTAGTTGTTCCAGAACCATATTCTGGTATGATTTTTGGAAAATGAGGGGATTTGGGATAATGAGGTGCTCGACAGCTAGGTGTTTATCATGTAGTTGTTCCAGAACCATATTTTGGTAGGATTTTGAGATAGTGAGGCGATCGTTGAATTTTGATATACAGAATGTTGCTGCGCAGTCTGAATTTTGCACCCCACTCATAATAGTAGTTAGCCGAAGTGTATTATGGGCTAGCAGACTCTTTGAGAGGGCATACCCCCCACCTTGATATATGCGTATATATGTTGTGTGTGATGGTTGGTACACTGTGCATTTGCGAGCTTTTCCAATGTCAGGTTTTCGTAATTTAATTCTGGATAGGTGGGAAAAGGCTGTGTGGCATGTAAGGTAGCTGCAACATCAGCAGTGTCATTTACCTCGAGTCTGATTCGGCTCAAGGTATCAGCATTTCCATGCAGTGTACCCAGCCGATGGACGGTGTTAAAGTTATAATCTCGGGGGAATTTCTGCCACTTCACTATCTGGCCCTCTAGATTTTTCAGATTTTTGAGCCAGCATAGTGAAGCATTGTCAGTATAGAGTGTAAATGATCTTCTGTATAAAAAGTGATTGTAGTACTTCGTAAAATAAACTGTGGCTAATAACTCACGTTTAGTGGTTGAGTACTGTTTTAGTTTTACTGAGTGCACACGATCCATAAGCTAAAACTTGTTCGGTTCCATCCTCAGCAATTTGGGATAGAACAGTGGCAATGGCAAATGAAGAGGTGTCAGTGTCGATGATGAAGTTGAGTTTAGGATTTAGATGAGCGAGAATGTGTGCGGTTTGTAGTTTGACTTTCAGCATATTAAAAGCTTGCTCACATTCATGAGTCCACTCGAAAATGTGGTCCTTCTCTAAGATTTGAAGAAGGGGAGCGGCTATCCAACTGAAATGTTGGATGTAGCACCGAAAATACTGACAAAGCTGGATGAAGCTGAGAGTGTCAGTGACAGTGGCGGGAGTTTTCCAACCAGCCACTGCTCATGTCTTCTCGAGCTGGGTGGACACGCCTTCGGCTGACATGACGTGGTCCAAGAAATAAACAGTGTTCCTAAAGAAGTTTTAGATTGGCATTGTGACAAGGCTCCAAAACTTTGGCTACATTTGTCAGGGTTTGGTGAAAAGTAAGACCTAATACTATCACTTCGTCCAAATAGCACAAGCAGATTTGCCACTGGAGCTTGCAGAGCACCTGCTCCATTAGATGCTAGAAAGTTCCAGGGGAATTGCAGAGACCATATGGCATTTTCGAAGCTGAAACAGCCCGACATGACAAGGGAATGCCATTTTCTCATGATCGGCTTCGTCCATGGCATGGATCACTGCACGCCTGCCAAGGAATCCAGAGCCTGCTCGATCCTGGTTAAAGGATAGGCATCCTTTACACTCAGGTCATTCAAGCATCTGTAATCAATACAGAAACGCAATGATTCACCCTTCTTCCCAGCAATTATTATTGGGTATGCCCATGGAGAAGCAGAAGGCTCGTTGACTCCTGTCTCCAACATTTCCTTTACCTGATTACGGGCTTCTGTCTCCTTGTGTATCGGGAGCTATGGCCTGTTATGCCCTGTGTCTATTGAATGGTGTACAAGGTGCGTTTCTCACAGGTTTATATCGTCTGATGAGGAACTTTCCTTGAAGGTGTGTAATAAATGACGTTCATCCTGTTTTTTCCTCTATCTAGGCCCATGGTGGCGCATAGATCAATGTCGTATAGATGCTCGACAAGTTTGTACTGAGCAGTTGGGTGTGGTCCATGCTGGTTTAGAGGGTCCTCCACACGATGATTTCAAGTAACTGGCCACAGTGGACACTAGAGTTTATTGTGATGGTGTCGACTGTGCCATAAAGAGAATGTGAGTATAAATGTAGTGCGGCGGCCCACAGCAGACCATCCTGGCTGCCTGTTCCCACAAACATACCAGTTCAACAGATGCAGGATGTGGCTGCCAGCGAAGATAGTGAAGACCTCGCTGCTACAGGCTGCATAGCCTAACAAGCAGAAGAGGACTATGTAACTACCCAGATAACATGTAGACGTTGGGCCAACGTTGGCAACAGATTGGAAAATCGCAGTTAAAATTACACCGTTGCACCAACATTGGCCCAACATTGACTGTATCACTTGTTTGCCAACGTTGGGCCAACATTGAGCCAACATTGGGCCAGCATTGGAAATTTCACAGTAGATCAAACAAACTCAACATAATATTCACCTTTTAAATGTTAAATTGTTAAATTATGCTCTCTGGCATGCTATTTTAAAGATCTTCATAGATTTATGCCCATTGGCTCAACGTTGGTTCAATAAGGTATTGCCAAAATTGAGCCAATGATGGGCCAATGAGCAAAATTATGTTGGCCCAATGTAGTGGTAAACGTTGGGCTAACATTTGCTTGCTACCAGGTTATGTAACTATATTGTTCTTTCGTCTCCTACATATAGTATATACTATTGTTTTATGTATGTTTATGTAAGGGAGGTGGGTGGTGGGGGTCTTCTATGGTACATAGGCTATACCTCTAGCTGACTCCCTGTACGCACAATATATACTGTAAATATCATTCAGCCAAATAAATGCAAATTCCAGTCAATTTATTTTGTTTTAACATATGAATAGTCTCTTAGTCCACCCAAGGGATCCACCACTATATATAGGGTCCGGCTTTGGTGGACTACCTGTTGTGAATCTGTGAATGTATATTCTATATCAAAATAAATAACTTTGAAGCTATGTTTGAAGGAGTATTTTCGTAAGTCGAATCGTGTCTTGGTCTTGGTTTGTATAGCTATAGACTATGGGCCCTTGGCTAAAAAATTATTCTGCCAAATAAATGGCAATTCAATTAATAGAATCGCGATGACGTCATTACAATCAATTTTCCCGTGTTACCGTGGGAGCGGCGCCATTTTTGGAGGGGCTAATTTAGCAATATGAACAATGGGCCACGAAATCCTAATTGCATTTTCTTTACTTTCTTGCAAAATTAATTTGTGATTTTATGTTTTCTGATACTGGGCGGAGTTTTTACAGATTTTCAGATACAGGATTTTATGGTTTGAGCTTCATGGAAAATGTAAACAATGCATTACTATCGGCAGTCCTCTTTAGCATGTAGTAAAGTTGCCCCAACTTTAATGGCGGCCGATCCCAAAATGCCCAGATGTGCGAAACTATGAATTCAATTCATTTTGATACATTTTACGTGGAGCTTGATTTATTCGTTGGACGGGGTAATGCAGTCATAATGGGTGATACTGTTGCTAACTAGTTTAGCAATACCCTGATAAACAGAATCAAAGCAGCTAACTAGTTTAGCAATACCCTGATAAACAGAATCAAAGCATAGTAACAGTAACGAAGCGGCCTCGGGCGAATCACCAGAGGCCGAAATGTTGCGGGACGATCTGGTTTGGTGCGACCGATACGAAAATATATACCATCTGGCAGAACTCATTTCCGCAACGAAACGTCAGTCTGAAATCTAAATTTAACCAAATTTCTGTATGATACTGAATGAACACAAGTCGGTAAGTTAGAGAAAATCGTGAGATTATGCTGAAAATAAAACGATTTATTATTGTTATTTTATTCAGAGTACTCTAAAACAAGTTATTAGAGACATGTAATCTATTTCCGTGAATCAGTCAGATATTTTTCTTATCGATAATACTGAACACATTATATTCAGGTGCATGAGTGACGCTAGGTTTTGAAATGGCTACTTAATGGTTAAGGTGCCTCGAAGTTAAATTTAATTTGTGCATTTATCCAGTCGGTTTTTAAAGCTTTGAATGGCCGGGGCATTAAGTTTAACGATATGGTCATTTAGGCTGTTCCATACTTTTACTATTCTGTAATAAAATGAAGCTTGGATATATTGTGTTTAATATTGGTACTGTGTCTGGATCATAGGTATTCAAAACCGTATATGTTTCAACCATGTCCCCTCTCAGACGTCTGTATGTAGTCTCAGGCGGTTTCGGCTGCCATGTAATTTCGGCAGCCGCAAATATTAATTCTTAAATTTTGGCAGCCTCTCACATTATTACATTTTCGGCAGCATGTTCAACATTGTTATATTGTTGTAAAATATTGTAATTCTTATTCTATTCTAATTATTGTAATTCGCGATTCTTTCAAGGAGTCAGTTTGGTGTACATGAACTACCCAGAATAAAGAAAATGTTTTAGTAAGATGTATCTATAGGAGTCCCAATAGTGATAGAGATAATAATTTAAATCTCATGACCCTAATAAACAACACTAGTAAACTAAAACCAGACCACATTTTGATTACAGGAGACTTTAACTTCCCAGATATCAACTGGTCTTCTGGTCTCTCATGCACTCATGATAGTGACAACTTTATCAATACCATAAAAAACAGTTTTCTCCACCAGTTTGTATTAAAACCAACAAGACACAGGATAAACCAGAAATCAAATATCTTAGATCTCATTTTCGGAAACAGTACAAACATTATCAATGACATATTTCATCTAGCCCCGTTAGGAAAAAGTGATCACGATGTCTTACAAATAAACCTTCACTCCTATATATTTAATGTTTCAACTGAATCATATTTGCCCAAACCTTTGCTGAATAAAGGTAGGTACAACGACATGCGCAAGGAAGTTAGCAATATTGACTGGACAAACATGCAGGAGCTTCATACACTAGAAGCATGGAACCTTATTTACAACATCTTAACCACAATGCTAAATCAACACATCCCAAAAACAAACAAGTCGAGTAAACAGAAAACACCTATGGCTTACTTCCAGTGCCACACGCACCCTTCAAGCAAAAAAACAAACTGTACAAAAAATACAAGAAAACAAAGAGTTCTGATGATTATAACCAATATGAAATGGCAAGGAATAATTCTACATCATGTATCAAACAAACCAAATGGCCATTCGAACGAAATATAGCAACAGAATGCAAGAGAAACCCCAAGCCATTTTGGAAATATGTCAAAAGCAAAACAACTCTCAAAGAAACAGTAGGCCAACTTAAATAGTCAAACGATGAAGTGTGTACATGTACAAATGATATAGAAAAGGCAAAGTTTTGAACACCTATTTTGCAAACGTATTTACAGAAGAGAACGTAAATACAATGCCAGAAAATATCCCCAATATCACAAACATTGTTTTACCAGACATTTCTATAAGCCCAGAGACTATTGACGCCAAACTAAAAAAACTAAACCCAAATAAAAGTCATGGACCAGACGACATACCCATACAAATTTTGATTGAACTAGCAAAAGAGATCAGTGTACCCTTAGCATCTTATTTAACAAATCTTTAGAGGAAGCCATAATACCTGAGATTTGGAAAATGGCTAATGTCTGTCCGATTTATAGGCCCAAAAAGTAATCCAAGCAACTACAGACCCATCAGTCTAACTTGCTCACTTTGCAAACTTTTAGAAACATTTGTACGTGATGCAATAATGAACCCAGCTGCCAACATGGTTTTAGACATAACAGATCATGCAAAACACAGTTACTGGAGTACATGGAAACCATAACATCCAATCTAGATGTAAACAAACCTATAGACGCGATATACTTAGATTTTTCTAAAGCTTTCGATACAGTACCACACAAAAGACTTCTAAAGAAAATGAGAATGTACGGTCTAGGAGAGCAACTAATTAACTGGACTGAAGCATTTCTAACCGATAGAAAACAGTGTGTAAAGATCAACGAAGCAACATCTGGCAGTGTTTTGGGACCTACACTTTTCCTTCTGTATATAAACAATCTACCCGATTCCATAACCTGCCCTTGTAAGATCTTTGCGGATGATACAAAACTCTTTGGTTACCCTAACACCATGAACCTTCAAGACAATATAGATAATGTATGTAATTTGTCTCAGATTTGGCAGCTACACTTTAATACAGACAAAACACATGTAATACCCTTTGGTTCAAATAATCCTAGGACCCAGTATTATATGACAGACACTATATGGCAGACACAAACCATTGAAATCATACCGTCCACAACTGAAAAAGATCTTGGCGTACACATAGATGAAAATCTCTCCTTCGATACCCGTATAAATGCAATTGTATCAAAGGCTAACAGCATAGTTGGTCTAATTAACAGAACCTTCAATTACATAGATGAAAACACCCGTACCCTGTTATTCAAATCACTAGTCCGACCAATATTGGAATACTGTAACTGCATATGGTCTCCTCGTTTTAAAAGACAATCTTGTATAATCGAAAGGGTCCAGCGCAGAGCCACTAAACTTGTTCCCCATTTGAGAAACTACCGCTACACAGACAGGTTAAAGGCTTTGAACCTCATGTCACTAAAATACAGAAGGCTTAGAGGAGACTTGATCGAAACATACAAATTTATCCATGATGATTACAACATTGACAAAAACACATTCTTTGACCGATCAAGTAGCACACGCACTAGAGGTCACACATTCAAGCTCAACACTAAACGCAGCAGAAAAGAAATTCGTAGGCATTTTTTCCCGAACCGAATTATTAACACATGGAACTCACTCCCTTCTTTTGTGGTCGAGGCACCAACGCTTAGCGTGTTTAAATCAAAACTAGATATGCACCTAAATGACATAATATACGATCATGACATAACCAACTAATAGATATATAATAATAAGACAATCTAGAAATATACCCAAATGCTAGACGCAGAAGGGTGTAACCATGAGCGTAGGTGGCACACCGCAGCTGACGCAGGGATAGCCCATCTAATCCACAGCACCTCCCAAAGTCAACCAGGGTCCTGATTACTGTTAATGAATAATGCCAACAAAACAAATAAACAACTGTAACTAAACAAAGTACAAGCACTAGTAATACAATACTAACACAACTCCAGAGGCAATAACAAGCCAAGGGCTTATGCCTCGTAAAATGATGATGATGATTGTAATGTTATGAATGTTATTAAAATTGTTTTACCGGCGATCTGTATAAGTCTGTCTGTATCTAATAATATTTCCTTTTTTTCAGGTTAATACCATGATTAAGGCACCATAGATCTGAAATTCATAGACCTCATTTTAATTGATGTTGCTTCTGCAAGATTTACATACACCTGGTCTACATCTGTGAATTGAAAAAAATAAGGTGAATAAATTGCGTGTGGCCAACAAACATCTAACAGAAATTATTACCAGAAAATTCCGAAAATAAAAATACATATTCGGACCCGCTGGTGTAAATTTTATATTGTTCAAGGGAAGTAACTGCGTGAGGCTATTGTTAGCTAATTACCGATACGATTTACCTCCCTTGTTAATTAGAAATCGGAACGTGACTCACAACACAGTGTTCTTTTTCTGTTTTTATTTGTGTGATTTATGGCACTGGTAATGATGAGCTTAGTAATATGGTGAAATATGTTGCTGAGGTATGCGTCTCAGTAGGTTCTTGTATATTTTTGCTATCATTTATAATAAATCTCTCAAAACATTATTGGCGGTTATAGCCTGTGTAGGCGTGCACATGGTATGGCTTCAAATTATACAGTATAGTTTTTGGCGCTACCTTAGGCAGCAACAGCTTCCAGTCAATTTAGTTTCAAAATACTAAACAGACATTGACACATACGTAACGAATATATTATTTTGTAACAGCTCAAAAGCAATATTTCACTCACTTTTACGCTTATATTATAGTTAAGTTTGTGAATATTTTGAAACCAATTTGACTGGAAGCTGGCCCTACCTTATATACATATTTAAAACCTGCACGAAAGGGCACCTGTCGAATATCTGTAAATATTTTTTTTTGCGTAGACGTTGTTGCTGCAAACATCAACATGTTCCAGTCAAATTAATTTTTTTTATACAGTCCAGCCCGAGGGGTTAATGAGTATGCATTTGTCGGGATCTGGTGAATATTTGTATAGTTATTTTTTAACAGAAGCTGTTGCTGCAAATGTCCGCAATAGGTTCCAGTCAAATTATTTTCAAAATATATGTCCAGAACCTTTATTTAGATAAGTGGTCATTTAATGAATACGTGAGTGTCTACGTGTGTACACGTTCATCGCCATGTAATATGGTGAAATATGTTGCACTTGTAATATCGTGAAATATGTTATATTTGAATATTTTGAAAATAAATTCCTTGTTAATAAGTAGTGTGCGTGCGTGTGTATTAATTTAAAGGTCACATTGACTCCAGAATATGCACCAGAGTGTTGAATACCGGTTCCAGTCAAATTATTTCTTAAAAATCTAGCAGGATTTACATTTGTCAAATTGATTTTCTTTTCTTTAGATAGCTGTTCACTTATTGACTAAGTCGATTTGTTGTGATAGGTTGAATATTTGTGTGAATATTTTGACCTGACACTGTTGCTGCCAATACCAGCAACATGTTCCAGTCAAATTATTAAAAAAAATATCCACACTTCCTTTAGATTTATATATGTGGTCACGTACGGAGTGACCGCGCGTACAAGGTGCGTGAAATTAAATTTTGTTACAATTAATTAAAATGTTGAATACTTTGAAATGAATTTGTCTGTTAAAAGTTATTTGCTTACAAGGCAAGGTATGTACGTCATACTGAAAGTAGTTGCTGTGCAAGCAAAATGTGTTGTTCATTTGCACAAGAGATCGCATCTTAACATTTTTGGCATTAATATAACAGCAGGGATTATAAACTGAGGACATTGTTATGACCCGCCGAGTCTAGCTAGCATGGGCTTTAATTGCAGCAAACCATTACAATGGTCAGAATACACACAGACACGGATTACAAATACAATAGAGAGAGCTCTAACCAACCAGCTTTCAGGAACAACGTCAACAAATCAAAATACACGTGCAATTGCTTTCGACCATTGCAGACGTAGCAAGAGTTTCTTGCAGATTTTCGAAATTATTTATATTTTCTAATGAGCATTTCCAAATTTGCTTCAAACATTAGGTGTTTGGTAGATCTTAACGAAAATTGGAGGAAATCTACTCCAAGTCTCAACCCGAAAAATTATTTTCAAAATTCTCATTTTCATGTGATACATGAATTACATGACACATAGATTTTCCAAATTGTCGCTGCTTTTCAAATATTATGTTAAGCCTTAAATATTCTAGAATTTTCTTGAAATTTTTTTTGCATTGCAATTGAACTGAAATTTGTAATAATTAGAGGCCAACCACTTTGTTAAAAAATGATCGATATAGGCCTACGTCTTTATTTCAAAATAATATGAAATTTTATTTCACAGCGTCACAACAGTATGCCTAATCTTCGTCACGGCGCTTGATTTTCATCGCAGCAACTGGCTCTTAGTTCGTTTTGCTCTTAGAGTCGCGATGGCTGAAAAAACAAACATGATAAAATTAGTCAGTTACCAGCAATTAGTGGTAATTAGATATGGATTTCAGTCTATCTGAGTCGATATAACGGAAATATATACTATTACTATATAATACACACGTATAGTATTAGTATATAATACTGTTATATCGATGCTGTTAAAGCGACATAGATATAGGGTAGGGTTGCACGATTTTTCGATTATTCGATTAATCGCGATTATATAATTCAAAATGATCGTGGACGATTATAAAATGAAATAATCGTATAATCGTCATGTTGAAATTTTTGTCAAGACACTTTTACGCTTGTGAAACTCTGCTCGCGTTACCAAGCATGGACACAAACATCCGGCTATCAGCCGAATGTGTGAATGATTAAATAAATAAGTAACTGATTTGTTTGTATTGACTCAGGATTAGTTTTAGATGAATAAAGATTGTTCACTTGGTCGCTATTTGTCATTGTTGTTGTAATCACACACGCTTATCCCGCGTTCCCCATTCTCTGAATAATTATGCGCTAACGGTTTTCCCAAAAATGTTCTAGAACTGATACCACGGAAATTCAACGCATTTTCTCACGTAAAAATTCTCACCGCCTACGCCTATGTTTAATGTATACCTCAAAACATCCCCGGGGAAGTGAAATTATTTGATTTGAGCGCCTAAATATTGCGTATCCTTTAATAAAGGTAGTTTATTACATCAAAATTAATCCACAATTTGATATAAAATGGCGTCACGAATAAAATACAAATCATGTGATTCGCCTCCAATTGAAGTTTATTTTAGAGCGAGTACTCGGATATAAATATTCTAGAATCGGGGACTCGGAACTCGGGGAATTTCTATATATTATCATTGCGCGATAGGAACTGCGTATTATACTGATATGAATAACGGATACCCGTTTGATAAACTCCCGTTAGCGTATAATATCTCGCGAGAACACGCCGCCTCCCATCGCAAAAGATCCACTGGCTCGCCAACTTAAGACGCCTGCTATATTGTCGTTCGTAATAATTCAATTTGGATCATTTACTGTTGATCGGCGTTACAAAATTGATGCGCATTTTCTCCCGTACTTGTTTGGTACATAAGTTTGGTCTTACAATATATTTATAAGGAAGCTATTTAATCATGCCAAGACTGTTTTAAGCGCATTTTAACTACAAAAGTGTGGAATAAATTTTATTATATCTTGAACATACGTGGCCCACTATTAGTATTAATCTAATAGGTGGTCGAGATGTACAAATCCGAGGCCTGTATTGACTTCTAGAGGGGCCGGAAATGTATCAGGGCAGAGATCTGTCTTAAGTAGACACACCCTGTGACACGATTGTTATTAGTATACACGCTATTCTTACAAATTATCTGCTGAGTTAGGGGTGGGCTTCTAATACAGAGTTTTGCCGTTTTGAAACTGCTAAGAAATCATTGGAGCTCATATGTCAAAGTTAGGGGCTGGACTTCTATTAGAGCATAGGCTACAATTAAACGAAATACGTTACCTTCCGTTTTCCGTCTAGAAAAATCTTGATACATTCCTTTGTTTGCAATCAGCAACTGGCGTATTCTGTCCATGTATGTATACCCATGTGCCTAACCCATAATCTTACAATCTGCAGTAGCATAATAACGTCCTCTAAGCAGCATTGACATAGTTAATATAGTTCATGATTAATCGTATGATCGCGATTATTTTTCTTAAATGATCGCGATTATGAAAAGTGAATAATCGTGCAACCCTAATATAGGGTAACATATAGGTAACACAGGGATAATAATAAAACACATTAATATAGGCTGCCGAAAACGGGCTGCCGAAAATGTACTCCAAGCTGCCGAAAATGTTTGGCTGCCGAAATGTCTATACACCCTGTATGTGAGTGTGGGGAGGTTTAGAGAACGTAACCTATGCTCATAACTGAGATTGCGAAATCCAGGGACAATCTTTTTTGCACGCCTCTGCACATTTTCCACAGAGTGTGCATGTTTTTAAGGTGTGGGTTCACGCCTCTGCACATTTTCCACAGAGTGTGTATGTTTTTAAGGTGTGGGTTCCATACTGCATGTGCAAATTCAATGTGGGGGGGGCCGCACAAAAGCTTTATATAATAGCAAAAAGTTTTCTTTATCCAAATGTGTGTAGGGCCGTCTAATGAGGCCCATGATACTGTTGGCTTTATTGATTTTAGTTTGAATGTGGTGATCAAAGGAGAGAGCTGAGTCAAAGATGACTCCGAGATCGCTTTCGTTGTCCACATAGGGTAGGGTATGGCTAGCATTATCACATTCAAGTTTATATTGGAAATTCTGTTTTGTGCCTCTACCAATGGATAATACATTACATTTATCAGGGTGGAATTTTAACATCCATGTTTTTGACCACATTTCCAGGCTTGCCAGATATGATTGCAGGTCATCACAATCAGATTGTTTTGTAATGTGCTTGAAGATCTTTGTGTCATCTGCATAAAGTTATAGACTGGATGTTTGTATTAGTTCAGGCATGTCATTTATGTAGATCACAAACAGAAGGGGGCCGAGCACACTGCCCTGCGGTATGCCACTAGTCACGGCTGCCCATTGAGAGTATGAGTCATTTATACATACTCGTTGATGCCTACCCACCAGGAAGGATGTAATCCACCCCAGGGCTGGTTCTGTGATGCCATAACTTGCTAGTTTGTTAATCAGATGGATGTGAGGCATGGTATCAAATGCCTGAGCAAAATCCATATAGTTAATATCCACAGTGCCTCCCTTCTCTAGCATATTAATCCATTTATCTAGGACATTTATTAACTGGAGCATGGTTGATCGTCCAGTAAGAAATCCATATTGTTTCTTACCAAAAAGTTTATTTGATTTCATATGGCTTATTATTTGCTCTCTAATAATGGATTCCATAACCTTGCAAGCTACACAGGTGAGACTTATGGGTCTATAATTACTTGCAAGTTTGGGGCTGCCTTTCTTTTTAAAAATTGCTGTTACATTGGCTTCCTTCCAATCTCCTGGTACAGATTTTGTTCTTAGTGAAGTTGAGTATATGATTGACAAAGGTTTGGCTACAGAGATGGATAGTTCTTTAAGAACTCGGGGATGTATCCCATCAGGTCCGGCGGATTTAGAGGTTTTCAATTTGGTGAGGTGAGCTAAAACTTGTGCCTCAGTTACTTGTGCCTCAGTGTTTTTAAATGGGGTGTTAATAGGTCTAACTGAAATGATTGCCGGTTGTTGGTTGGTTCATCAGTGAAAATGGTTGAAAAGTGACATGATAGAAGCTCAGCTTTTTCTATGTCAGTTTCTGTGCATTGAGGGTTATCTGGGTCTATCAGCAGTGGAGAAGTACCAGGTTTCGTTTTAATTTTAGATTTGGCACACATCCAGAATTGCTTATGGTTTGATTTGGCTGCTTTTGCTATATTTTTTTCATAGATCCTAAATCTAGTGGGCCTATTTATATGCTGGTATAAGTAGGTGTCACGAATACATTCAATGCTTGACTTATTTTTCACCTTTTATATTAGACAAGTTTAACAAGTTTAAGCGCTAAATTTTAGCTGTCTTCAGTTAGTGTAGTCGCTATAGCCGCTATGAGCTTATCTATGCTACGAGATTCCAAGCCTGCGACTCGGGTTCAATGCCGCTGTCAGGCATTTTAATTCAAGGTGTAAAAACCTGCACCATTATTGCGCTAGACGAACAGTGCGGTAACACGTTAGCATGAAATCAACCAGCATTCGCGAAACCGGCTGAAACCTGAAGAAACTGACCAAAAATACAAGGGTTGATCACAGGCAATTGTAGCCTGTCAGTATTGATTTACTACATGTCACCCTTGTACACAATCTAAATATAGGTGTGGCTTCTTCGAGAATACGTCTCTAACGTAATGATCGGCCATATTATTACGCCATCACAATGACTAGACTGTTACACAGACTCCACTTCAAGGACCAGACAGTTCAGGACCCAGTCTATCTCTGTAGCGGACTAAAAGCAACGCTGTGGATCGTGTTGATTTTGGTACCATCTTACTAAGATGGTACCAAAAGCAACACGATCAACAGCGTTGCTTTTTGTGATTCTTAGCCTCTGTATCACTAGCTTGATACAGACATTAAAGTGTAAGTACAAAGCTAAACCAACTTACTGCATTAGTGTCTGGAAATAATGCAGGTACTTCTCCACTGCTGGAGTTACCAACATAATGATATGGGTATATAATATTTTTATAGACTTACTATTTATATAAAATTTCATATCAGAAGTGCTAATTTTCATACCTTCCGAAATGAAATTCGAACATGTTAAAGCAAGGCTATGACAAAAGTACAGAAGTATCTGCGTACGATGAAAAATGTCTCGATAATGTTCTGACAGCTCGTTTGTGTTATGACGATCATTTGATGGGCAGCATTTAGGATGTTATTGCAGGCTCAAACTGATAAGAATCCCACACATATATTATTTTATTACCTTTTAAATACAAATACAAATGTCTCACATTGTGTGGTTTAGTGTATTAATTCTGGAAATGCTACTCATCATTTAAACCATTTACTATTTTTGCTTAATTTTCTGCCTTATCCAATATTCTAGCTAAAACTACAGTGTCTAATCATTTAAGACTTTTTTGCAAGAAAGTTTATTGTGACTCACATTACCATATATAGCATATTTTCTGTGATTCTCGATACCAAAGTTCAGTTCTCAACACCATATAGCATATGTAGCCCAAGCAAAGATATTGTGGGTATCATTTTGTTACATATCAACAACAGGAGGGAAATGGGCCTCAGTTACTTGTGCCTCAGGCTAATTCACTGGCTAATGATTTTACATGTAGGTCAGTTCCTCTTAAACCATAATGACACATCTAATTCTATCCAATATTTTATTTCTTACATGACATGCTGGTCATCTCTTACTTGGTTGTTAGCCTTAAGATCTAGCGGGATCATAATGGATTAGATTGATAAGTTATTAGTCAGGCTAAGAAAGTTCAGATTTGGCTAATGAAATCCCAAAATAGGCTAATTCACTGGCTAATGATTTAAAATGAGTAGGTCGGTCCCTGGTAATGGTAAGTATTGATCGATGGTGAATGAAGGAAATTTCAATTTCCATTTCTCCGAGATCTAACAATGCTTACCATTACTTTCAGGACCCGCCGCCACACCCATGGAGGCATAATTTCCTCTTGCATATGCTATGCAAACAAGTGGCAGTTCAAAGTAACGGGTACCCGGATGTTTGGGCCGGTACCTGGTTCCAGGAACCGTACCTAGGAGTTTATGTAAAAGTCTATAAAGTCTTAGGGCACAACCTCTAAAGTGGTTGTTATCAAATATCAATAAGTAATGTAATGGTAAGTGCTGTTAGATCGCGGAGAAAGGGAAATTGAAATTTCCTTCACTCTTTGGCGCTAGGCTTTAGAACTTCTATTCAAAATTTTGATTGATCGATTGATCGATTCTTTGGGTGAAAATCTTAGATTTTATGAAAAGTTTTGCAGAAATTGTCAAAATACTGCTTCTCCGTAGTTGCTTGACATATTTCAACCAAATTTGATTAGAGGGACCCTATCATGGTAGACTCCAGAACTTCTATTAAGAATTTTGATTGATACATTGTTTTGGTGAAAATCGTACATGTAGATTTTATTGTGTCCATTTTTTGTGTGAAAACCTTAGATTTTATTAGAAATTTGTCGTAAAAATTGTCCTCATTAACGGCTTGGTGGATTTAAATTTAATTGAACTACAACGACCCTATGTGACTAGGCTTCAGACCTTATATTACAGAATTTTGATTGGTCAATTCCTTTAAATCCTTTAAAACGCTACCCTTCCTTAAACAACGCTCTGATTCCAATGAAACTTGGGTGGAATGCTCCTATCATGATCAATTTCAAGAGTTCTAATGAGAATTTTGATTGGTCAATTTTTTCAGTAGGGATCTTGGATTTTCCGGACATTTTCCATAAGAGTTTAAATCGCTACTACTAGTTAATAAATCAATGACTAGATTTCAACCAAACTTTGATGGAATGATCCTATGATGATAAGCTTCAGGAAATCAGATGATAATTTTGATTGGTCAATTTCTTTGGTGATCATCTTGGATTTTCTGGAGATTATCCATCATGTCTATTTAAACGCAAATGGTTCAAGTGCTAATGGTCCAGGTGAGCGTCAAGCTTCATGGATCATTTTAAAGTCAAGCTTCATGGTTGCATTGCAATCACATTTCTGGTTTAGCAATTGTACTTAGGGCTTCACGATATTAGAAAAATGAATATCAATATCGATATCAATTTTCATCCCAGTATACCGTTAATACCAGTATTATTCCGATGGGGAAAATGGAGTGAGGCTTGAGTAGTATGATTTCCATATTCAACGTATCATAGAGTTATCTATAATAAGTTACCTCTATGCAACGTATATCAGCGCCGCTTGAATCGTCGCCGCAGATTTTCACAATAAAACCAAGAAATTACATGAATCCTGATATTAAATGCTAAATTTTAGCTGTCTTCAGTTAAATCATATCCCAAAATGGCTGAAACTCCCCAAAATCATCTCTACAAATGATTTGAATTTGCCACGAAATTACAACTATTTCTGCGTGGAGATCGCGAGATACCGTATAAACTCGCTCAGTGAAACTGCGAACAACTAAAGCTGTTGATATTTGACTGACAAATATCAATGTTATGAGTCAAACATTTTGGGTATGAATGTAAACATATGTTTTACTCATTTTCCTGGCTATCTGCATTGATGTATATGTTAGAATAATAAATTAACTTTCCGCGATGGTCTGCGCTTTATAGGACGAATTTGCAATGGGACGAAACCGCCAGGAAACATGGAAATCCCCACACAGGGTACAACTTAGCCATTATAACGCATACTAAATAGACTACCATATGCTGTGAATACATACAATGTAGGCCTAAGCATTCGTATCTCACGAGATCTCCTTCGATATGAAGCCACGCCTCTAATTTTAGATTGAGGCCTAAGCTCGCTCTCGTTAGAGTATCTTGTATTAAAAAAACATTCGATATCTAATGATTCCCGCCAACATAAGTGAATAAAGCTCGCGGGAATTGAGAAGTTTTTCTCATATTGTTGGGTTCCTCTTTACTTGGGTTGTTGGGCGGTCACTACAAATGCCCACAATTCCGGGAAATCGTTGACTAACCAGGCTGTAGTAATTGGTATAAAATATTACTCAAAATATTCATTTCATATTAAGATTTTTCTTGCAAACAACGGGCCGAAATTATAAAATATTAGCATAGGAAAAGATAGGTTTTAGACATTTTTAACCATCCGATGTCCTATGATGGTAATTAAAATAAGTTTTATACAATTTTTTTGCGAGAAGTGCATTCTTATAGGTAGCCAACTTTCATAGCTGTAATCGTTAATTTATCAATCACTCTAACACTAGCCTCAAAACAACAATTTGACAGCTCTGGATAAATAAGAAAACCGTGATCGTTAAATACAGGTAAAATATAATTTTCCCGTACGAAGCGCAGTAACTTATATTGCTAGACAGCTATATACTATTGAAATATTGCTAATGGGAAGCAGATTATCTGCCTAACAAAATGTTATACTGGTTTTATCCTATACATTTTGTATCTCAATATTTCGGTATCAGCAAAATCATATCGGTATATCGTGAAGCCCTAATTGTACTGAGGCTGAGTACGAGTACATTGTAAATGTACTTGAGTATGAGTACAAGTACATATTGATAGCAAACACTCTATTTATTTACAAAACACAGGTAACCTGTTGTATATTTTGGAAATAATCAAGCTGAATGCTATTGCTAGGTACGGCAATAGTTCCCAAAATTTCCCACCCAAATTAATTTCAAAATATTTTACAAAATATTTACGAAAACTCATCGATACAGACAATATGACAAACTCATTGCAATAATAAATATCCAGTTGAATATTTAGAAAATAATTTGATTTGAAGTTGTTGCTTTGCTTCCAGTCAAATTATTTTCAAAATATTCAACTGGCTATTTCTTTCTTTATAATAAAATAGCAAAATTTCTGGTATTATTGGTTTGAATACACGTATATAATAAAGTATCATCGGTGAAAGGGTTAAACTAGAAAGAATTTATTTAAAAATATGATGTACATGTACAATCTAATTCTATTAAATATTTTGAAATTAATTGGACTGGTATGCGTTACGGCTTATTCCATTTATTCTTTAAATATTTTATAGTATTAAGAGTCGGGTCAGAGCTCTATAAAGCCGGAAATAATGGCTTTTGTCCTAGATAGATAGATAGATAGATAGTTTATTGCACAAATCCAACAAGGATACAGCAATACAAGTACAATCATATAAATAAACAAGATATATGAAACAACTATAGGCCCTATATAAATAAATAAACACTACTTAATTAAATATATACATATTATACAAAGCAAAAGGCAAATCGTGTCCACAACTGGATTAACTACTACAAAAGATTGATCCATATCAAATTATGCGCCGAACATTTGCAGCTAAGACCCACCCACGTTCTGAGCGTGTTTCGATCGATTTATGTACTTTGAACCCTGAGGTCACATGATCCCATTTTTCAAGGTGACTATACAGATAGGTTGCTGAATATTTTGAAACTAACCAGACCGGCCGCCATTGCAGTCTATGAGTGCATTAGAGTTATTTATGTGCAGCTGTTGTATTAGTATACAGTTTTTATACATCTTACGATGAAGTGGGGTAGCATTACCTCGAGGCATTTCGTTTCTCCATAATGACGTTGACAAATTTTAGAATCATTTTAGATATGTCTGAAGAGCCATGATTGCTTGACATTAAAAAGACAAATTTATCGTTCTCATTTAGAGAATCAAAGTTAGAACAGCTAGACAACTCAGAAAATAAAGAATCCCTAGCTTCCTGGAATGTAGGACATTCTAAGACCAAGTGTCTCTCATCTACTTTATTTAGATTGCAAAGATTACAGAGCCGGTATTCTACAGGTATCTCAGTATCCATCTATTTCGATATGCAGACAGTGAGTGCTGAGCCATAGCTTTGAAAATTCTCTGCGCTTTGAAATTATGGTCTGTGAGAGAATATAATTTTCAGGATTAAAATTGTCTTTAAAAAGCTTATAACAGCGCAATTTAGGGTTTTTCTCTCGGAGTCCGTTATATGCCCTATCCATGCAGAAATGGATTCAATCTTGATGGTGTCCTGAAATAATTTAATAATTTTATGCCTATATAATTATCCCTGGTTTTCCCACAGACTAATTAGATTGAATTTCGACAGCAGGAGCTGAATACACGCGGGCCAATTAGAATCATCTTTTAGTGAATATATTCTATGTATGCTTTCCGTACAATTGATGACGAATCAGCATTGCATAATCTAAGCCAGTATTTCATGGCTTGTGGGAGAAGGGTTATTAACGCGGGAAATTGGCCCAGGTGACCACGCACAGCAGCATTTACTGTTCACTTGCCAATGTCTAGCAAATACTTAGCAAATTTGATCAGTACCGTCTCCACAGGTATAGAATTGCGGAGTTGAGAAGGTTAGACTGTCCAATATTATTGTCAGGACTATCATGCATGAATAGTGAGTGTCCTATCAGCTGGAGTACAATTGCCCAGGCCAGGTATTTGTTGACATAAGGCCTCTGATGCTTTGTAATGTAGTTGTTACATGTAGGACTACTCTTCCCTCCTACACATCTTCCAACGCTTTCAACAATGATATGCAGAAAGATAACAATTTTTATGCTGTTAGGAAAGATTCTACATGTATTGAATATTTTAAAACTTATATGCTGGAAGGTCTTGCTGCTTTAAGCAGCAATTATGGTTTCAAGAAAAATTGAGATACAAAGGTTTCATTAGAGTGTGGGTTAAAATGCGAAGACTTGTTATCTTAAGTTTTCCCTATTTATACATACAGTAATTGCCCTTTTGAACATAAACATCTAGAATTTATTAAATTTAATATCACCTCCCTGAGAACCAATGCTTGGAACTTTGAATGAAACGGATGAAGTATATGTATGCAAACAATTTTTATGTAGAAAATATGTAGTACTCAGCGTGTACACTTACAAATGTACATGTAAGTACTCGAAAGTACAACTTGTACAGAGTATGTACTCAAGTACAAGTATTTTGGCATATGAGTACTTTGGCAAAGTACAGAGGCTTATGTAATGATGTTCGGCCAGCCCATTTTTTTTTAGCTAACCGGGCCTTAAAGGCCAAGTGAGCTTATAAATGCCACATATGATGTCTGTCCATCAACTTTTGCTTTAATATGCTACTCCTCTTTGGCAGATTTCAACCAAATTTGGCTAGAAAACTCTATCAGGGTAGGCTTCAGAACATGTACACTGTATATGCATACAGAATTTTGATTGCTCAATTTTTTTAGTGAAATTTACTGGAAAATGTCAAAACACATATCCTCCTTAACCACTTGATGGATTTCAACTAAACTTGGCTGAAAGGATCCTATGGTGCTAGGCTCCAGATCTTATATGTATGTTTAGAATTCCGATTGCTAAATTTTTTGGGTGAACATCTTAGACTTTATGAAAAGTTGACCACAAATTGTCAAAATGCATCTCCTCCTGAGCCGCTTGCTGGATTTGTACCAAATCTGGCTAGGACACTATGGTGGTTTATTCCCGATGTTTGTGTATATCTTCTCCTTCAGCACTCTGTTTGACCTCTGGTGACCTTATGCAACTAATTTGTATGCAAACGATATGCAATTTTAGAAGATACTGTAGGCAATATTTTGAGTGGTCGCTTGTCAGTCAGAGCTGAGTACTACGTGTACGAGTCTATCATGAAGTTTATGTCCATTTTTGATAGCCCTACCCCGTAATATGGTCTACTTCATTGTGGGTCTTACACATAATCTAACCTGTCAAAGACCATAGTTCAGTCCCAGTTTGTTGCATGTTAACATACATAATCTCTAAGTGGACATGGAAAGCTCTTATTAGAAATATAATTTCGTCAATTGGGGTGGAGGTGGGGGTGGGCAATTGTATCCAGCTGGTCCCCTCCATCCCACTGACTATTTAGTGTAATCATACTGATGTCAAAAGATTAATTAGAGAAGAAACGCAGGTGTACATTTTGGAAATATTATTGCTTTCTTGATCAGCCACAGCCTTTAGGAACATTTGTTTTCAAATTAAGTAAAAGATAATTGAAATTCAATATAAATTAATTAAAAGTAGGAATTTGAATACAGATGTTTTAAATTAGATACATGTACATGTACCGGTAATCTTAAAACTAATCAGCAAGGATCTAAATAAATAAACTTTGTTAGCTCACCTGGCCTGAAAACCCATGTGAGCTTAAATGGCATGGCAACCATCTGTCCAGGGTTTCTCATAAGGGTTCTTTTGAGGGTATGGACCCCCAGAATATAACTGGGGACCACGAAACGTTGCGGTAGTGTTTCCCATGTGACCCCTGGAAATATTGTATGATTGTTAAATGTTAATGAGTTTTATAGGTTTTTGCACAATTCACCTTTCCAGAGTACCCACCCATCATATGATGTCATAATGAACTGCTTGATGTGTACAATGACATCATAATGAATGACATCGATAAGTACGTCGCGAATGCATATTTGAAGACGGTCTATGCGTTGTTGTACAAATTGTTTGCTTTTACTATTAAATAAATATTCTGTTGAATATTTTGAAACTAATTTGACTGGGCGCTGTTGCTGCCATAACCCAGTCAAATTAGTTACAAAATATTCAACAGCTTCCCTGTATAGTTTTCAGGAAATTGATGGCTACAATGTAGGGTATTCGGGGATCGATCAATCCCAACACGGCGAGGTGTGGGTGGAGCTTAGCTAGTGATGGGCGGGGCACAGCTAAAAATGGAAAGGTCCATTATACATGTATGCACAAAATCTAGCATGGGATCCCTGTAGTTCATAGCTGTGCACCTATATGTACATGTATGTTGCTCTAATTTTAGCATTGATGAGAAAAACTGCATGGGAATCCCAGATTTCAGTTTGGGGCACCCAGATTTCAGGTTGGAATTCCTAGATTTCTAGGTGTGGGGTCCCTGAGACATCCAAAATTTAGGTGCCATGAGAAACACTGCATCTGTCGCTTGTCCGTTAACTTCTGCTTAAAACGTTACTCCTTATTAACCGATTGGTGGACTTTGGCTGGAAGGAGTCTATGGGGTTAGGATTCAGAACTTGTCTGGAGACTTTTTGATTGGTTAATTCTTTAGATGAAAATCTTAGACTTTATATTAAAAATTTACTGGAAATTGTCAAAACAGTTCTCCATAGCTGCTTGACAGATTTCAACAAAATGTGACTAGAATGACCCTATCATATGATAGGCTCCAGAACCGCTATTCACTGTTTTGCATGGTCAAGTTTTGGGATGAACATCATAGATTTTTCAATGGACATTTAATTCATCAAGGGCTTATTCGATGTCAATAAGACTTTGCAGATTTGTTCTACGCTGTCGTTGCATCCAGTCTCCATCATTTTTTATGTGATTCTCAAATTTGTTCCATACTTTTCCATGGTTTGGGCTTATAATATTTGTGTGTGATATACAATGTATAGCTGGCTTAAGCCAAGAATTAGGAGAATATTAAAGTTTTTCAGTTGATATTTAATCTATCAAGAACTTATAAATTGTGCATTTTCATTTTATACCATCAGTGCATTTAGTCTACATGACAATAAATAAGATTTTAAAACATTTTCAATTATTTTTACCAGGGTTGGACTTAGTTTATTTTTGTGTGATTTATATCCTGCTTTACCAGGAGAATGTTAAATTTTTCAATTATAATCTTTTAGTTTATCTAGGGTTTATCGGATCTAAGCTTCATGAACATCTAATGCGGACAATAAAACTGCCAAATTGGTGTTGTGCATTGTGTTATTACTATGTTCAGAAACTATGAAGTCAAAGTGGAGAATATATCGGTATATAATAATTTACAATTTTAGATGAAAACGTTCCACTTTCTTAAGGAAAATACCTTTATCCGTTAATTTCTGTTTGAATATCATGTTTCCATTTCAATTTACCAAGATTTTGCAGAAAAATACCATTTTCTATTGAGTTCCATTTCAAAATCCCTTTTCCATTTCAAATTACCAATTCCGTGTGTTTTCCGTTATTGTGAAATCAAAAGTAAAATGAATTTAAAGGTTTTTTTCATACTTTTAAATCGTTTTGACTTCATTTATTTCTGTCTGATTTGTCTCCTTTTCAAGAATTCGAATAATGTTAGTTTTGAATAGATATTTGATTTGTCAGGGTGGGTATACTATTTTAAGAAATCCTGCCACACATATGATGTAATATGCAGAAAACCTAAAGGGCTCGGCATGCGGGATGCAGTCCATCTAGTTCAAAACTTATACATCATGTCTATTTAAATGCAAATGTTCCACATGCTAATGGTCCAGGTGACTGGCACAGGCCATTGGGCCACTTGTTACCTCATTTCTGCCTGTATTAAGAACTATTCTTGAACTGCACTCAATCACTGTTCTAGAATATTTGTTCTTAAATTATCCTAGAACATTCTCAAGAACTGTTCTTGAACTGTACTCAATCACTGTTATAGAACATTTGTTCATAAAGTATCCTAGAACATTTTCAAGGACTACATTATATTCGTGAATATGTCAGGAACTTTTGTTGTTCTTAGATGATTCTGGAAATGTTCTGGAACCATTTAAGAACTCTTCAAGAACTTAAGCTAATAGGACATTTTTCGTAAACAGTTCTTGAAAATATCCTAGAACAACTTAAGAACAGTTCTAAAACTTTGATGTTCTCAAAATGTTCCTAAGCTGTTTCTGGAACAACTGAAAATTTTGACGGAACTTGATTGGCCTAATGTTTTGGTGGCCATCGTGGATGACCTCATTTTTGCGAAAACAACTTCTCCAGAGCCGCTGGACTGGTCTGGACAAAATTTGGGAGATATGATTCGGTACTAAAGTCCATTAGAGTTTGTTCCATGGAGATATGTCAAAACAACATGAATCAATCAAAATTTTGTTCTTTTGGTGGATATATGGTATTTTCTGCAAATTTCTGAGAAAATCATAAAAGACAACCACTCGGCTAATTATAGTCAAACTTGACTAAACCTTCTTCACAGAAATTTGATTGATAAATTTTTCCAGTGGTCATCTCGTTTTGTTTGGTTGTGCCAGTGGCCAATAATTGCAGGTGAGCGATGACTCAGTCAAATTATTTTCTAAATAAACCCCAGCTCACCTGGATACACATCCCCTTCTTCTAACTTGGTTATTCAGTGAGGTGTACATGAATGAATTAAATGAACATTGTCAAGGCATCCATACAGAAAAACTTGAATATTTCCAAGTCAATTTTACTGGAAGTCATTGCTGCCTACGGTACAATGGCTTCAAGTAAAATTATTTTCAAAATATTCAATAAAATAAGTTTTATCTCATAAAGAATATACTTTGTCCAGAACTTATGGGTGAAAGGGTTAAGATACATGTACCACCTGCCTTTAGAGAATATTTTCTTCATTTGCTAAATCCAATTAAGCAATGTATTTGAAACTTTATTAAGAAACCAGCTGCCGTAAGAGACTACCATCTGATTCTCCCTTTGGGTGGTGTCTCAATACAAGTTTGACTGTATGTCATCGATTTCTATTGTTAGCACTGATGTCATCTATTTTATTGTCTCGCCTGCGAAGCAGGATCGAGACATACATGTAGGTGTCACTTTTACGGCGGCGGCGGCGTAAACTTTTAAGTTAAGTTTATATCTCAGCAATGCCTGAGCCAATTGGAACCAAACTTGGGTGCATGGTAATATACATCAAAAGGAAGCAGCCCGCTGATAAAAAAGCCATGAGGTCAAGGTTACAGGGGTCAAAGGTTACAGTATAATCTTTGTTAACATTTTACGTTAAGTTTTTGCGTTAAACAAAAGTTATTACCTTATATCTCAGCAATGCCTGATCCAATTGAAACCAAACTTGGCTACATGGTGATATACATCAAAAGGAAGCAGCATGCTGATGCAGACATCATGCGGTCAAGGTTATGGGGGGTCAAAGGTCACTGTATAATCTTTGTTAATATTTTACGTTGTTTTTGCATTAAACAAAAGTTTTTGGCTTATATCTCAGCAATGCCTGATCCAATTGGAACCAAACTTGGGTAAATGGTGATATACATTGAATGGAAGTAGCCCATCAACAAAGCAGTCATGACATCAAGGTTATGGGGTCAAGGGTCACAGTATAATCTTTGTTAATATTTTAAGTTAAGTTTTTGCGTTAAACAAAAGTTATTGTCGTATATCTCAGCAATGCCTGATCCAATTGGAACCAAACTTGGATACATGGCGATATACATCGAGAGGAAGCAGCACGCTGATGCAGGCATCATGCATTCACGGTTATGGGGTCAAAATTCACAGTATAATCTTTGTTAATATTTTACGTTAGTTTTTTGCATTTAGCAACTTTTCAGCTTACATGTATATTTCGTGATTGGTTAAGCCTATTGCAACTAAACTTGGATACCTGGTTACCTATAATGATAGGAAGCGGCATGATGATGTTGGGGTCACACGGTCAAGGTCACTGTGACCTTGATATAGAACTCTGTTATTTCAACATTAAGTTTTTGCGTTTAGCAAAACTTCTCAATTTATATTTCAGGATTGATTAAGCCTATTGCAACTAAACTTGGATACATGGTTACCTATAATGATAGGAAGCAGCTTGATGATGTTATAGTCACAAGGTCAAAGGTCAATGTCACTGTGACCTTGATACAGAACTTATTTCAACATTAGGATTTTGCGTTTAGCAAAACTAATCATCTTATATTTCGGGATTGGTTGAGCCTATTGCAACTGAATTTGGATACATGGTTACCTATCATGTTATGAAGCACCAGGATGTTGGGGTACACAAGGTAAAGGTCACTGACTTTGATACAGAACTGCTTTTTCAACATTAGGTTTTTGCATTTAGCTTATATTTCAGGATTGGTTAAGCCTATTGCAACTAAACTTGGATACCTGGTTACCTATAATCTTAGGAAGCGGCATGATAACATTGAGGGCTGAAGGTCAAAGGTCAAGGTAGCCGTGACAAACAGGAGACAGGCGAGACATTTAATTCTGCAGAATTCTTTTTTTCACTTAAATGTTGTTCAAAATCACTATTGTAAAGAGCAGTGAGATTTTTGTCAATATTTCGAAAATTAAACCGTTTGACTGAAAGTCATTGGAAGTAGCACTGATTGATGTAAAACTCAATAAAGATTAATTGAAATGCCAATGTTCTAGGTGAGTGATACAGGCCCAATGAGCCTCTTGTTTGGGATTCTATTGTTCTCTCAGTCACCCCAAGTCAAGTATAAAAACATTCCCGTAGTGCTAGTCATTGTACTGTAGGCCTCTGAGGTGAACAGATCTACCTGTATAGCGTGCTGTAAGCGTATAGTAGTTTTATTCTAAATCTGTATTTCCTATTGTAAACGTGAAATATGTCAAGACAGATATTTTTTATGGCAATTTGACTGACAATTGTGGCTGCCCATAGCGGCAACAATTTTCCTTCAAATTATTTGCAAAATAATCACCAGAATGCAAGTTCTACTATCTAATGATATGAAAATGATTTGACTGAAAATCATTGCTGCATCAACTTCCAACCAGATTGTTTTCAAAATAATCGGTAGGACTGTCAATGTAATAATACATTCTGATGATATTTTGTATTTCGAACAATTCGATTAACAGTCGTTTCTGACTTAATCAGCAACAACTTTTCAAATTATTCCCAGAATAATCATTGCCAGGTTTTCAATGTGGTTAGCTAACATATGTACGTACAATTCGGTAGACCTGTGTCATAAACGTTGTCAAGATCAGACATCAATTACATGTATGTTCAAAACTGCTGTCAGTAGGTAAGCATATCACTGCATGACAGCTCATGCAGGCGCTTTGGTAACCTACTCATTTATGCAAATATATTTTAAGGCGGATCTTTCTTACATTTATGACACATGCTTATCTAATGGTACAAACATGTATTAGCTAATGATATTGGCCGCTCGGCACTAATTATTTTGAGAAGAATTGGGAACATTGTTGCTGCTTTAATCAGCAACAACTGTCAATCTAATTGATAGAAATATCTTCAGAATGTGTTACTACGTACCAGTACATGAAAATTCTGTTGATTATTTTGAAAACAATTTTGTTGAAAGTTGTTGCAGGAACGATTTTCAGTCACATCATATTAAAAGCGTCAGCTAGTATTTTCTACTGATTATTTCACAAATAATTTGAAGGAAAGTTGTTGCTTCTATCGCCAGCAACAATTATCAGTCAACTTGTTATAAAAATCTCTAGGCTAGCACGTTTCACATCTACCATAGAAAATGCACAATTAGAATCGAACTACTATGCGCTTACAACACGCTATACAGGTGGATCAGCTCACCTCGGAGACCAACAGTACAATGACTAGCATTAGCAATATGCGAATGGCTTTATACCGAGCATTGGGCAGAAGTGCGAACATTAGAATCCCAAATAATGGCGCCTGCAAATATCAAAGTAAATTGGCGGCTCAGTAGAAGGTGCTCATCACTAAATTCTTCTAAATATTTTTAAATCTTAATGCCTCAGGATAACTTTAAGAGCATTGCAAAAGCCATTTTTGCACAGCTTGAGTGCTATATGGTTAAAGGCCACACAGCTGGTCTAATAAGCTATGCTACAGTAGGGCCTATAAATAAGTTTCCAAAACTAAAACTCAACCATGCTAGTTACATGTAGTAGAATTTTGGACACGACGTAAGAAATAGTTTGTTGCATGTACCGTATTAAACATGATTGGATTGGAAGAGATTGCTGCCTTAGGCAACAATGTTTCAGTCCAATTATTAGGGCCCCCGCACCTGGAAGCACTACAGTAATCACCATGTCTATCCATCCACAATATCTCATAAACAGCATATCATACAGAACCGATTCAGATATTTGAATGAAACTTGGTTAGGCTTTTTAATGTAAAAACATGATTTTTTCAATTTTCTCGTAGACACCATATCATACAGAACCGATTCAGATATTTGAATGAAACTTGGTTAGGCTTTTTAATGCAAAAACATGATTTTTTCAATTTTCTCATAGACACCATATCATACAGAATCGCTTAATATAATTTAATGAAACTTAGTACATGCCTCAGTTATGATACGCAGATTAGGATTTGAAGGATTCACATTTATACATGTACAGGTCCAATATTTTGTGTGAAAATGGGCTTTTTAATGCAAAAACTCACAATTTTTGTCAATGTTCTTGTAAACGGCATATCATACGGAATCGCTTAAAATTATTTAATGAAACTTTGCAGGTGGATTCTTTATAATGTGTAAGCGTTCCTTTTGAAGGATTCACCTTCATAGGTCCAAAACCTTGGGTGAAAATTGACTTTTTCGTGTAAAAACTTACAATTTTGGTCAATTTCCTCTTTTTAATAATTTAAATTTTTTTGTTTTTTATTTTTTAGTTTTAATAATGTTATTAGGCTTTGGAAAAAATTGCTACCTACCACATAGAGAAAGGTATTTTCAGTGATTGGAGGGCCCTCTGAGTCAAACAATGTTTTCTAGTATTCAAAATATTCAACAGTATGCTTTATAGGAAACAAGTTATTTCTAAGCTGTACTCTATTCAGACTCTGATGACAGTGTCATGATTAACAGGTTTCACTATGCTGGATTTACAGCTATTTCAGTAAATGTGTTCTAGATTGGAATCAATTTATGCATTTGATCTCTAGGATTGACAACTGAGATATTTGTCCAGGATGTTATAGAACTTAAACGCATAGAAACACTATGATTTATTCCTCTGATCAGTGAAGACCACATATTTTGAAAAAAATGGTGGGGATATTGCAATTGTCTCTTGCCTTCTGTCTCTCCGGCTATCTCCTCCGAAATCATTTTGTCAAATTTGTTATGTGAGTTACCCATTTGATTACTGATTGCGACATAATGTTTATATTTGGCTCCGCCACCAGGGGTGGGGATGGGATGGTGATGAGGTGGACTTGGTGGGGTGGTGGAGTCTGTTGACAATGGTGGAAATTAAACGAATTTCGTATGTAAGTTATTCGTATGATTGTGGATTAGGAGGCGATATTTAGAGTAGGCTCCACCCCACCCTCGCGATGACGCAACATAATTCTTTAAATGCTGGTGTCTCAATTTCAAAATGAATATAAATACAGAAAAGCTGTTTTTAATATTTTTGAACTAATTAACTGGAATCTGTTGGTTCCAGGCAGACTACATGTATTTTCAAAATGGACAACAAAATATTAATTATAGACTAAATAATTATTCATTTCCTTTAACATGTAGTCTATAGATGTCAACATTCTATCTTTTTGCTGTACCAGTAGCAAAGAAACTGGTGTACATTTTTCAACAATTTTGGTGGATGATGTTGCTGTCATCTTCCACCAAATATGTTGGAAAATTAACACCATCTTTTAATTTAATTTGAAAATTTTGACATCAAAGTGGTAAGTGTTAACCGTTACCACTCTGGTGTCATTATGCTATCTTTTATGGTGTCAATGGCACAGAAACTGATGTGCGTTTTGAAACAATTTTAGTGGATGATGTTGCTGTCTATGACAGCAACATCTTCCACCAAATTTGTTTAAAAATGAACACCAGTTTATTTTTTAATTCAATTTAAAAATTTAAAATTTTGACATTACAGTGCTAAGACTTACATGTAATGTATGTTTATGATTGATAGATACAGAATGTTCTGCTTCATCTTTTCACAGGTGTGATGGAGGATGTGTTTGGATGCACATACCTTTCAAATGGAAAGCAGAATGCATGTGCATATGTAGTCACAAGGAATGAATTTCGATTTTAGCAACCAATACCTTAGTCTACCTGAATAATGATCTGAAATTTATATATGTATTTTTAGCCTACATTTTACATGGACCGTATGATTTTAATTAGTTTTTAAAATTTCGTTATAAGTTGTCGTTTGATACATTTGTGATTTTATACAGTCAGTTCGGAAGGCTTGTGGTTTATTTTAACTGTTACAGTTACATGTAAACTCATTTAGAGATTTTACAAATATATACGCTTCCATTCCCTTTCAAGGTAAAAGGTGAGACAGGTACACATGTACACAGTACTACATGTCTGAATAGAATCTAGTCAAGAATTAATAGAACGTAGATCTGGACATGTCAATGTATATTTATATTTCTGAAAAATGGAACAATGGTTTGTAATATATGCATGGGCACAGCACATCTTAATGTCACAGCTACTGGTACAAGGACATTGTGACATGATCATGATTTAAATTGGAACTTTATTATCTCATGGAAATGAATCTCAACTTACATATACATGTTTATTGTCAGAGATAATTCTCAAATTATTAATCTCGTATTTTGTTAAAGTTTAAATTACATGTAATAAGATAGTTATTACATATGCCAGAACATTAGTGCATGCCATGGGCTAGTATTTAAATTCGTAAGCATTTGCAAGATTTTATAGTTTAGTTGCTGTGTAGAATTATTTGCGTGCTAATAGAGGAAGTATCGATATAGAAGATGTCTGCACCTGCTGGTGAGGAAGACACGTACCTCGGTCATGGCGGATCCTATGAGGCACCAGTGTCACGGTACGGATCATTGCCTGCGCAATCATCAGTGGCGATCTTGGATACTTACAACAGAGACTCGCATCTTGCAACAGGTCTGTGAATAGTAATTATAACTAATCCTTTAGTGGTCAAGCCTGCCAAAACTGGCCTTTCCAGTGGTCATGAGGAATGTCCATTTCCTAGTCAAGAGAAGGATATTTTTGAAATTTTACCACTGGAATTACTGGCTTGATAATCTAGCCAGTCTTTCTAGTGGTATAATTTCAAAAATGAACTTCTTGACATGCAAACAGACATTCATCAAGCAGAAATTTAGATTTTTTGTACAAATGTTGACCATTTAAGGGTTAACTAACTAATTCAGGAGCTTATATTTAACTGACAAATTAATCTCAGATATGTCAAATGGTTAATTGTAATACATGTAGCTACCCTTCCCCTGTGAGTTGCATTTTAACTCTGTGTGTGTGTGATTAAGTGAGTGTGTGTTATTAAGTGCGTGTGTGTGTGTGGTTGCGTGTGTGTGTGTGAGTGCGTGCATGTGTATCTGACTATATGTGTGTCCAGAGACACAGTACTATCAGATAAAATTTTGTATCTATGGATATCTCAGAAACTACTGATCAGATTTTGTTTCAAATTTTGACACTATGCATGCCATTGTCCGACTGTACAATATGACTCGACATGTACACCTTTGGTTGTGCTCCTGAAAGTCCAAAAACTCAGGAAAGTCTTAAAAGTCTAATACAATGTGACAACAGTGGGAAGGCTAAGGCCTAAATCTCTGATATGCCTTTTGTTACAAATGTACCTTTAGGTTCGTCGCAGACTTGCGATTTTAAATCACCAGACGCTCTGCATACAGTATCTGTCTGAGCAATCCAAAAGCAAGCGACCGAGTCACCAATGTGTGCCGGTATGTGTGATCGCTTGGTGATTCAGGTGCATTCTGATTGTCGCACGATTCGATTAATTGCCATTTTGCAAAAGTCACATGATATAAAATCATTATTTCATTGGTCAAATGGTAGGTACATGTAGGAATAATGTCACAGTCTCATATCAGGCGCACACGGGCGATCTAGTTACATGTATGAACGATTGCGACTGGCAACTAAAAATCAAGCTTGTTTGATATTGGCAATCGGTCGCATGTGACAAAAATTACCTGCAATTCTCGGTCGCTTATCACCCGCACACAGGCGATTTTTCTTTTAACTTAGAGGAGACAATTCTGCGCAGCGTCTGGCTGTTTAAAATCACAAGTCTGCGGCGAGCTTTAGTAAGTGTGTCAAGAAATAATTATAACTTATGAAATAACAGGGTTCATAAGTTTGCCTTGAAAATTTGAAAATATGTAATTTTAAGAAACTGTTTTATAAACCTTAAACACATATGTGCATATCTATCTATACTAGGAAATCAATCATTTTGCACTAGTAGTTTGAAAACATATGACATGTATGAAAACGTAAAATATTGTAATAATTACAGTAATTCTGTAATCTTCCAAATCTTGCCATTCTTCAAATCAAATTTGGACATTTCTCAATTGTTTTATAGCATAAATTGAGTAATGATCATCATAAAATGAGTCTTAAACGATGTGCAAAAATGATTGAATTTCACTTTGCAGTATACAATTCTGAATTAATCCTTTAACCCTTAGCACTCTGATGTCAATATTCTATCGTTTACTGTTTCAGTATATCAAAGAAACTGGTGTACATTTTTCAACAATTTTGCTGGAAGATGTTGCTCTTTACGACAGCATCATCTCCCACCAAATTTGTTAACGAATGAATACCAGTTCATCGCTTAATTTAATTTGAAAATTAAGAATTTTGACACCAGGGTGGTAAGGGTTAACCGATAAATTCCGTGAAAAGTATTAGTTGCGATATAAAACTTAAATTATATAATGTTGAGTTTTTTAGATTATTTTGACTGAAAGCAACATTGGGTGTTATTACACCACAAAAACATCCATTACCCTTCAATCACTACTTGCTAAATCAATTATCTGCATTTAGCTATCAGAATAAGATTTTTATGCTTGCCTACACACCTCCCCATGCCTATTCCTCTTAATATAGACCTTCAACCAGGCTACTGGTTAAGTCCATCTCCAGCATACTGACAGATATAGACTGGCACCAGTCTATGCTCAACCCATAGTGACACTTGTCACTAAGTGCGCTTGCGCATGCGCACTGGAGCCCAAATAGGAAACAGATTCACTTTTCAATTATTCTGCTTGCAGAACAACTTAAAATATTCTAAAAGAGATTTTGTGCTTTGCGCTGTGTCACTTACACTATTGTCTATTATATTATCAAGGAATTATGCCTAATACGAAGTCAATCCTCCCTAAGTTACGTGTAGGAAGTATATTCGTGGTTATATTGTATTTTATAACTATGTTCATATTGTTACCGGTTTTCGTGAAAGATCGTTCTCGTTTCGTGGTAACTTAATTACAATACCTATATCATCATCATCATATTAATTCTATAGCATTCAACCAAGAGCCCTTATCAAAATTCTACCAGTGCATTATAAGGTTTTCCATTTATCCCTATGCAAGTTTGTTTTCTTGTCGTTAGGGATTTTGATTTCTAATTTGAACTTTCCCGCCTTTTTTAGAAGTGTGTTTTATGTTTCTAGTCTCCATTTTATGATTTCCTAAGCGGTATGCTTCATTGTTACGCTTTTTTCGTTTCTAGGAGTCTGGTAAATCGTCAGATGAGACGAAATGTACGTCATCGAAATGTGATCGCCATCACTCAGCTGATTTTGCCGGACATGTCTGTGTCAAATGTACTTCTTGTACCCTCACAACGATGTCTGGGATTTGTAAATGGTGGCCGGTCTCGGTGTCAAAGGCTTTCTTTAAGGATTTACCATCAAAACAACCGCTGCCCTCTGGTCGTCATTCCCCTACCTCCGTTGCTAGTAAGGCGAAAGCTGTGTCTTTTGCAAAAACTAATGTATCTTTACCGGTAGCAACGGAGAGGGGAGCTTCTAGCGTTATTTGCGAGATTTGAGTCCTTCGCATCTGTTTTGACCAAATCCCTGGACGAGAGGATATCTTCTGCTATTAGGGAAGCAAAGAAACAGGATGTTTCTTCAGGTTCTGACGATAGCCCGAGGGCTAGCGGGCGTTCCCGCAAATGGGGGAAACCGATCCCTCTAACCTCCATGCAGGTTAATAAATCTCCTAAGCAGAAGTCTAGAGCGACTAACCTCTCGAAGGTGGGCTTGTGTAGTGCACCGGGTCAAACCCACATTAGACTCGGGGGTGACGGGCATAACCCTCAAGCAGTGGTGGCTGAAGCTGACGTCCATAAGTCTTGTGCTTATGATAATGCCAATTTTTCGATTATACCGGTCGTCAAAGTTCTTTGTAGATCGCCCATTGCTAAGAGTTCGGTTGATGGTCTTGCAAGTTCGTCCGGTTCCATTGTGGTGGACTCGGGTCCTCTGGACTTGGGTTTACTTCCGTTTTCCAGTTCTTCTTCCGTTTCTTCAGTTTCCGTTTTAATTTCCGGTTTACCAAGACATCCAGGTCTTCAGGATCCGGTTCTTTCTTCTCTTGCGTCCGTTTCCGGTAAGACTTCCAGTTTTGTAGGAAATCCAGGTCGTCAAGATCCGGTTATTACGTCCGTTCCATCCATTTGTGGTATGTCTTCCGCTTTTGTAGGACATCCAGGTCTTCAGGATCCGGTTCCTAGTTCCGTTTCCGGTTTCAGTATCGTTTCCGGTCATACCGGACATCCGGGGTCTGAGGACTCCTATTTTTCGACTTCCGGTAGGCGCTTCCATTTCCAGTTTGGATGGTCGGTACACTTCCGTTTCCGCTTCTAGAGGTGTACTTCCGGGTTGTGCAGATCCGGATAGACTTCCGTCTTCCGCTTCCGGTTGGGAGGTTACTTCCGGGATAGCGAGAGATCAAAATTGCTTAGGTTCGTCTAAGTTTTTACCTGAGCATCATCTTACGCTGCCGTTTTCAGTTTCATCGTTAGATTCTGAGAAATTTTCCGAAGATAGGCGTAAAATTTCTGATTATAGGAGTTTTGTTGATTCTGTTTCGGAAATATCTCAACGGTCTGTTCTCAGGATTCTGTAGCTTCCAATTATGACTCTTCTTCCTTCTCAGGTAGTTGATGTTGATTTATCTACCCAGTCTTCTCCTTCCTTTCGTGATGCCGTTTTGATTTCATCTTCCTCTAGGCCTTCTTCTTTCTCCTCTTCTCACCCTACAGGTTTTAATCCTATTTCTTCTTCTCTTTCTGCTAAGGATTTTTCATCCAGTCATGTGTCTAGCGCATCTGCTCTTTCAGTCTTCCCTTCCTCCTCCTCCGGGATTCTCCCGTCTTCCTTCTTCTCTTTCCTCTCAAGGTCAGTTGGATCATTCTTCTTTTTTGTCATCTCATTCATTCTCTTCTCTTCCTCCTTCCTCCTCTTCTTCTCCTTCTTTTGATCATCTTGATCCGATAGTTTCCGTGGTCCTGTCTCCTGAGCTAGAATTTCAAATCATTGATTCAGGCCTAGATTTTTCATTGTTCTCTGTGGTTAGGGATTCTTCTTTAGATCGTTCGTTTGTTTCTGCTCGTTTTTCTATTCTTTCGAGGTTTTCTGCAAGTTCTCTGGTTCTTCCTTTCGTGTCCTCTAGTCAAGATCAGGGTAGGGATTCCATTTCCTCTTCTCAAGTTTCTCCCTTTCCTGAGTCTGCTAGAAGGCCCTCCTCTCCTGTTTCCTCTAGGGCAGGTGAATCTTTAGTTTCAGGTGACTCCTCTCTTCTCATCTCTTCTTCTCCGCCTCTTCTTCCTTCTCTTCTGTCTGCTCCCAAGTCGGTCAGTGCCAGGGATCTGAAGAGGTTTTGTCCGGTTAGAGCCTCTTCGGAAGACTGGTCCATGGCTCACAGGCGGATCGCATCTACTCTTTCTCTTCCTCTTAAGGAAGAATTTGCTATGGATCCTCATTCTTTCGGATCCGCTCTCTCTACTTCTGATCCTTCCTCTTCTTCTTCTCCTCAAGTGTAGCCTATTGATAAGTTAGTTGTTGATATGCTCGATTTCTTCGTTAATGATTCTGTTAATAGTGACTTTTCTCTTGTTTCAAAGTATGATTCTCCTATTCAAATTCCTAAGGAAGATTATTTGAAGGTTGCCTCCACTCAGTCTCTTTCTGGTTCCGCTTGGGATGTTCTCTCTTCTCAGTTAAAGGATGCTTCCAAGGTTGAGTTTTCCAATGATCTTTCTAGATGGGAGTCTGTATGCAGATCTCAGCTTAAGTCCTCTTATTTCCTTGCTCTTTTATCTGAGGCTGTTCGTAAGGCTGAAGAACGGGGTGATCAAGTTCCTTTGTCAGTTTTTTGTTCTTTGGCAGATTTGTCTCGTGACTCCCTCAATTCAGTCTGTAGGTCTTGGGTTTTATTACATCTAAGCGTAGATCTAGGAAGCTCTCTGAGGTTAGGATTTCTAGCTCTTTGAAGCATCGTCTTGTTGTAGCACCTCCGTTTGGTCTAGATCTTTTTGGACAGTCAGCTCCTAGTCTAATTCGTGCGGAATCTGAGCGCCTGAAGGCCTCTAGGGAGCTTCAGGCTCAGATTTCTTTCACTAATTCTTCCTTGAAGAGAGATGTTTCTTCAGTGAAGCGTCCGAATTCTTCTAGAAGAAAGAGCCTCAAACCCAACCAATTTGGGGCTTATCCTTCTAGGGTTATTCACAATTCCAATCTTTCTTCGTCCAATCATCAGGATCGATCCTTGGAGGAGGATCGTTTCGATTCTATTTCCTCACATCGTTCTAGGTCTCAAGGGAGGCAGTCTCCTTCTTCTTGGGCGAGAGGGGCTCAGACCCCTTCTCGCCGTGCTGGTTCCAGGTCCAGAGGTCGTTCTTCCTTTAGAGGCTTTCAAGGAAAGAGAGTTTGAAGGTATGGACTATTCCCGGGTAGGTCCAACCTTCTCTCTTCCATTCCTCATTCCTCCCCTCTTCTTCTCCCTTCGGATCAGTTGGTCCAGTGCCTGTTACCCAATGTTCCAGTAGGAGGGCGCCTTTCTCTGTTTTGGGAGAATTGGCAAGCCCTCGTTCAGGATTCCTGGCAAGTGTCTCAGATACATGGGGGTTATGCACCGTCATGGATCCGTCATCCTCCTCTTCTCTCCTTTTTCCCAGTTTGGACTCCGGTTCCCTCCAATCCAGAAAAACTGGTGGCTTTGGAAGAGGAGCTGGAATCCATGATTGTAAAGAGGGCAATAGAAGAGGTTCCCCACTGCAGAGTAGACCCGGGCTACTACTCGATCATCTTTTTAGTTTCCAGGAAAACAGGAGTCTGGCGTCTAGGTCTCAAGGGAGGCAGTCTCCTTCTTCTTGGGCGAGAGGGGGTCAGACCCCTTCTCGCCGTGTTGGTTCCAGGTCCAGAGGTCGTTCTTCCTTTAGAGGCTTTCAAGGAAAAAGAGTTTGAAGGTATGGACTATTCCCGGGTAGGTCGAACCTTCTCTCTTCCATTCCTCATTCCTCCCCCTCTTCTTCTCCCTTCGGATCAGTCAGTCCAGTGCCTGTTACCCAATGTGCCAGTAGGAGGGCGCCTTTCTCTGTTTTGGGAGAATTGGCAAGCCCTCGTTCAGGATTCCTGGCAAGTGTCTCAGATACATTGGGGTTATGCACCGTCATGGATCCGTCATCCTCCTCTTCTCTCCTTTTTCCTAGTTTGGACTCCGGTTCCCTCCAATCCAGAAAAACTGGTGACTTTGGAAGAGGAGTTGGAATCCATGATTGTAAAGAGGGCAATAGAAGAGGTTCCCCACTGGAGAGTAGACCCGGGCTACTACTCGATCATCTTTTTAGTTTCCAGGAAAACAGGAGGCTGATCTCCCAGATCATTTCCAGTCTGGATCAGGGCATGTGGAATCTTCCATCGATCTAAAGGACACCTACTTTCATGTTATTCACCCTTCCTTCAGAAAGTTCCTGAAGTTTGCTTACAAGGATCGAGTTTGGCAGTTCCGCGCCATGCCCTTCGGCCTGACCATGGCTCCCTTCCTTTTTACCCGTCTAGTTTCAGCCGTGGCAGGAACTTTACATCGTCGTTCTATCCATCTTCATGTTTATATAGATGACTGGTTGGTAAAAGCAAGGTCATCCTCAATTCTCTTAGGAATTCTTCCAGAAGTTTGCAGTCTGGCATGCAACCTAGGGTGGATTTTAAATCTAAAGAAATCAAGCCTAGTTCCTTCTCAAATCTTTACGCATCTAGGCATTTCTTTCGACCTGGCCCGGGGTCTAGTCTTCCCCTCAGATCCAAGGATAGAGGCTTTAGCAGTGGCAATGGAAATCCTGTCTTCTTCTCCCATGGTAAGAGCAAGATTCTTTTTAAGAGTGATAGGCTTGATGGTCAGCATAGAGAATGTAATTCCTTGGGCGGTGCTGATGAGAAGACCCTTCCAAATGTATTTAATGTCCCTTTGGAAGCAGTCAGTCCACTCCATTTACCATCAGATTCCCATCAGAGAACACTTGATCCCTCATATAGATTTTTGGAGGGATCGTTCTCTGCTTCTGATGGGTGTTCCACTGGTAATGTCCTCCCCTCAGGCTATTATCTTGACAGACGCTTCCCAGGAGGGATGGGGAGCAGTCTGGGACTCCCTGTCAGTTTCCGGCCTTTGGTCCCTGGAGGAGTCGACAGCCCATATTAACATTCTGGAGTTGTGGGCTGTCAAGAAGGCTCTCCTTTCATGGTCAGATCTTGTGATAGGTCTCAAAGTCTCGATTCGGTCGGACAATTCGACAATGGTGTCCTATATCAACAGGCAGGGAGGTACAAGGTCGTCTCTCCTTTGTCTAGAAGTGTGGAATCTTCTCTTGTGGTGCCGCAAGATGCAGATCTTTCTAGTGTCCTCCCATGTCCCAGGCAGTCTGAATTTTCTAGCGGACCAACTGTCACATCCCAGCAAGTTCGCCCACACAGAGTAGCAGTTAAAGAGGTCGGTTGTCAGAGCGATTTTCAGTCTTATGGATCGTCCTCTAGTAGATCTGTTGGTGACCTCTCTGAATGCTCAGATCTCCTCTTACATGTCTCCTTTTCTGGACAGTCAAGCCCTAGCGGTGGATGCTCTGTCTCAGTCCTGGACAGGAATGTTCGCCTATGCCTTCCCTCCAACAATTTTGATTCCGTTAGTCTTGAAGAAGGTCAAGGACCAAAATTGCGAGATTCTTCTGATAGCTCCCTTTTGGCCCAAGAGGATTTGGTTTGTAGACCTTCTAGATCTTCTGGTAGACTTCCCTCATCTTCTTCCAGTATCCCAGGATCTTCTATCTCAAGTAAGAGGTCTTTGTGTTCATCCAAACCCAGAAATTTTCATTCTGTGCGTTTGGAGAATCTCGAGTCTGAGGTTCTCGAGAATAAGGTTTTTCAAAATCTCAGGAAATGATTGATTCTGTCAGAAGGGAGTCGACCCGTCGAGTTTACAAGGGTTGACTTAAAATTTTTGGTGAATGGTGTTCAGACCAAGGTTTCGTGCCCGATTCTGTTTCTATACCCCAAGTATTAGATTTTGTATCGTATCTGTTTGATTCTTTACATTTGTCAGCTAATACAGTCAGGGGGGTATAGATTTTCTCTGGCTTCTTCCCTTCCTTGTCTTCTGAATGCTGATGTCAAGGATACTAAGACATGGCTCAAAATGGATCACTTGTTTTCGTGTGTCTAGTGAGTACATCACCGGCAAATGGTGATTTTATCGACAAAGAGTTACCTCCCCCACCCTGCGAGTTCTACCTCCGGTGAAAGCGAGTTATTCACCAACGTGGTGACAGGTTGATGTTAAAAATAAAGCTCACATTTAATTGTGTAATTTTATTGAATTTTATTTTTCATTTTCATTGCTGTTGCCGATGTCCTGTTGTGTTCTCGCTGTGTAGATGGCTCATTCGGGACAACTGTTTATGGTAAGATATGTTGCATATTCATGCTCGTAGAAAATGTCCATTTGTAGAACAGAAGAGTGTTTTTGAAAACTTAGCACTGGAATGACTGGCTCGGTTACCGAGCCAGTCATTCCAGTGGTAAATTTTCAAAAATAATCTTGTTGTACAGAGGGACATAATTATTAAAACCTTGCAGAAGCGTCAGTCTTAATCTTTTAACACTCAAACTGGTTAAAAATGGCTTCTGTAATGGTCTTGAGAAATGTCCATTTGCAGACCAAGAGAAGACTATTTTTTTTAATTTACAACTTGAATGACTGGCTCGATAACCGAACCAGTCATTCCAGTGGTAAATTTTCAAAAATAGTCTTCTCTTGGTCTACAAATTGACATTTTCTTTGAGAAATTTGAAGTTTTCTTGAACAAATTTGAGGCTTAAGTGGTTAAAGGGTTAATAGTGTGCCTGGAGATGACTTGTTGTACAGCGCATGAAAAAGAGATTATATTTAAAATGCGGTACAGATGAATTCGGACAACTGAAAGTGATATCCTAAAACTCAGAATTGTATAATGTCAGAAAATCGAGTTGGTAAGTGTTTTGATTTAGTGAAAATTTAGGGAGGATTATATTACTTGAATGTGCAAAATTTCGTTTATAATTTAAGTATTCGGATGCAGTATACAAATGTAAAAACCTCTCCCAATAACTGCAAGCAAACGAAAAATTGTGAATCTCTAAGAATGAATCAAAAACACAGATCACCCAGTTAAACATGTCTACAAAGCATGAAACTAGAGAAAATGACGATCCGCTTCATGGCGACGAACCATGGAGGAAAGGTACAATCCTGGGCTCACTGCTTTGCAGTACTGCTGACATTGCTGCACGCTGTGTCATGGGAAACATAGCTTTCCAGTCCTTCTGGAGGCTATGGATTCGTAGATCAAAGATTCACTTGATAAAGAGACACCAGCACAGGGAGCCTTGGAATTCGCCCTATTCGGAGTCGGAAAATACAAAGCCAGGTGAGGACGTCATTTCATAAATCTGCTAAGCGTGCTACAAGGTGACCTCAAGAAAGCAGGACTCGGTACACTCAAGTCAAGAATGGACCTGAGGAAGCTAAGGATTTCGGCTGAGGACAAGACACAGTGGGCAAAAGCGAAGAAGGACTATCTGCAGCGGTAGGATATGTTACTACTACTATAGCTGCAGAATACAGTAATCATCATACACATGTAGGTCAAAATAAAGTTAGAATGTCCTTGGACAAAAATGGACAGAAACAAAAGGGGAAGGGAAACAAGTTAACTCGTTGACCGTTACAAATGACAAATTCTTTGTCATGTAAGGAATACTCTGTGGAATATTTCGAGACAAATTTTAATGGGAGATGTTGCCGTCTATGACAACAACAGGTTTCAGTCAAATTTTAATTTTAAAATATCACCTGGGTCTATGAACCTTTGATTAATGATTTTTATCCATGGACATTCATTAGCATTTCAGGAATATTCATCGATTTATGAATTTTAGTTCTAGCGGGATATACTGTTAAAATTTGACTAAAGGACGCAGTTTTTTCGGCAAATTACATGTTCTATAATCGAGAACATTCCTTGAGCACACTTTCTTAAAAAGTCAAAGATTATACCATGGAAATTGAACTAAATGTTACCATAGACAATTCGCGCCGCCTGACGACTATGTTTAATGTATACTCCAAAAACACCAAGCGGAAGTGAAATTATTAAATTGGGGCGCCTAAATATTGCTTATTCTTGAATAAATATCACTTATTACATCAAAATTAATCCAGAATTTGACATAAAATGGCGTCGAGAAAAGATACATGTATACATCACATGATTCTCCTTCAATCGCAAAAGATCTTTATTCTAATTAGAGCGAGTACTCAGATCTAAATATTCTGGACTCAGAAATTGCTATATATCATCATTGTGCAATAGGAACTGAATGTTCCCGTACCTGTTTGATAACCAACTCCCGTTAGCACATAAGATTACACAGCGCCTCCAATCGCAAAAGATCCAGATAACCAACTCCCGTTAGCGCATAGGATCACACAGCGCCTCCAAACGCAAAAGAGTCATTGCAAGTAGTGACCATCTGAATATTCCTGTACCCATTTGACAATCAACTCACGTTAGCGCATAAGATTACACAGCACCTCCAATCACAAAAGATCCAGATAACCAACTCCCGTTAGTGCATAAGATCACACAGCGCCTCCAAATGCAGAAGAGCCAGATAACCAACTCCCGTTAGCACATAAGATTACACAGTGCCTCCAATCACAAAAGATCCAGATAACCAACTCCCATTAGTGCATAAGATCACACAGCGCCTCCAAACGCAGAAGAGCCATTACATTTTGTTTCTATCACGTGATTTCTATATTTTCAAGGAGACATTTTATGCCAAAATTAGATTGATTTTGATGTAATAAACGATCTTTATTGAAGATACACGATATTTAGGCAGTCCTATTTAATAATTTCTCTTCCACCATGATAATTTTTAGTCATACATTAAACTTAACGCTGAGTGATGGTAATTTTTGATACCAATTTTCAATTTTTTAAAGGTACGTTTTTCTAAATTTAACAGCGTCTTATACTTGAATACAAGTTTTTTGGGCGAATTTTGGTCAAATTTGGGACAGCGTCCTATATTCGAGGGCAGCCTTTAGTCGAGAAATCACGGTATGTATTAAATATACATGTTCATTTTCTACACATTCAAGTACTTTTCCAGGAACAGGGTTGTATGCCATGCACAAACATTGTAATAATGGGATTTATTGTACTACTTTCAGGTAGAGATTGTCACTAATCAGCGTGATTAATTCCAATTGGGTCCATGCTACAGTATGTAGCTGGTAATTGTAATAATATTGTAATAATGGGACCTTAGCTTAGGGTTGGGCAATATTGCTCAAGGCATGACGATATCGGTATCTCATTAAAATACTGCGGTATCGCGATATATCGTCATTTGGGTGTGGTGTGGAGTTAGGGTGTAAACATAGAATAACATGTATTTCAAATTGGTGGTGTCTGCAAGTTATTTTCATTAAATTTGCTGCATTGAAACCGTAAATTGAGATCGCCATGATTGCCATTTCCGCATATTTAATACACGAAATTCCACACTTTGACACCCTTCAATATACAGTTTAAAGCAACGAATGTAATGCAACTAACCGTATTCATCACAAATAAGAAAAATAAAGGATTTTCTTCTGTTCTTGTGTTGTATTTTGTGTTATCTTTACCTCACGACAACTGTCAAAAGATTGAGCAAGGAATACGCATTAACTTCATTGCGCAGAAAGGAATTCCGCAGAGCGAAATCTGATTGGCCACCGTATCATACTTGAGCCAATCAGAATTCACACTGCAGAATTCCGACAGCTGTTATCACGCCCGCCGCTAGCGTAGACGATGCAAATTAATAAAATAACACTGCATGATTTTGAATGAGAAGCAGCGTGAACACTGGAAACAATTATATCAGATTTTATTTGGTCTGTAATATTTATACTAATTTGCCGCATTGTAGACCGATTCAAATTTGCTCACTACTTAGCGGGTTTATCCATTGATCTCAAGGCATAGCCGGGATGTGTGAAATTAACCCAGTTAACTCTGCAGCCAAGACTGCCACAACAGGTAGAAGACTGGACATAATTAGGCCTAAATTCTTTATTTTAAGGATGTTTCTCACTTAGAATAAATCCGTAGTGTTATATGTGGAATGAATTTTGATCTGATTCGTATAAAAATGCTAAATATATTGTATAAAGTTACATAAAAATGTATAACGGTAAAGCAAGAGATTAACTTCCCCCTCACCCACCGTTCCAAGGTGTGGTATTGATAAGGGATTAAGTGTGTGTGGTTTCCTGTCGACCTCAAAAGTTTTAAAGTTTAAATCTTTCACGGTCAGAAGAATGGTTAACCATGCAGATCAATGACTAATAGATAAATAGCTTGACCTTTAGTAATAACGTCATCAGAATGGAATGTGGGTAGTGCAAGCGGTATTCCCCACTAACTAATACTCAGAATGAGGCAAGAAAAAACATGGCGTTGTCTATTTATGTAATTATGAAAAATGAACAACAAAGGATTATTTTGTACTTTAAATCATTTTATTAGCGCAAACAAACCATGAATTAAATGAACGCAGATTATTTTGAAGTTTATTAAGTTTTTATTACCTTAGACAAAGACTGGATTATTACTTAAAGACTATTACTGGACCGAATTGAGGTAAGAGTATGACATTTCTAACTTAGTTATTTATATTATGCGGACGATATTCGGTATCGGTATTCGGTATATCGCGATATTGACGATAAGATCGAAAAATCGCCCAACCCTACCCTAAAAAAGGAGAACCCCGGACCCTCTGGCTCTATACTACTTTATATGGGCCAATTTCTTAAAGAGGGACAAGATTGAATACCAATCATATTCCAGCCAGGTAGATTAATTACTTTACTTACATGTATATGTGTAATCCTTTATGCTGCAAAGCTGTAGGAGAGGTATTCCAAGCTACATGTACAAGAAAAAATATGTATTATTTTGTTTACTGGTTATTTCTTTCAAAAATCATCAAAATGTGCAGATTTTTCATGAAATCATGCGGCCATTCTAAATATCTATGTTTTTTCAATATGCCCAGTATAATATCTTTATGATTTTTTGTGGACTGCATATGCTCCATTCATGGAAAAACATCTTGCAATTCATCAGAAATATAACAGAAATGTTTGTTATACAATGTATTTTTCAAATATATTATACATGATGTCCAACAACCATTTTCGTTTCAAATATTTTAAAATATTTAGATCCATAAAGAAATATGAAAACTTAAAAAGGTGCATATTCACACTAGAATGATTGAAAATAAAATTGTTAAAATTGCATACTTTTATAAGCTTAAATTATGTGCTCCCTTCATCAAATAGATTATTTATTAAAACCAAAGTTATCTTTCTTTCTTATTAAACTCGCAAACACCTACGCACCATCACTGGACACTGATGGCCAGACAGCATAATTTCCAACGACGCACTCTACAAGATGTGTAATACGTTGCCGCTGGCTGTAAAAGTCACCCACTGACGCCCAGCAAAGATGGTCAATGTTTGCCTGTGTGCTAAGGATGCCGGAACAAACACCAGCACAGAGAGCCCGGGAGTTCGCCCAACTCGGAGCCAGCAAATACACAGCGAGGAGAGGACGTCATTGCATAAATCTGCTAAGCGTGCTATGGGGTAACCTCCAGAAAGCAGGACTCGGTACACTCAAGTCAAGAATGGACCTGAGGAAGCTAAAGATTTCGGCTGAGGACAAGGCACAGTGGGCAAAAGCAAAGAAGGACTGATTGCAGCTGTAGGATGGTTCTACTACTGCAGCCATCATCATGTCTTTCATTGTTGTTGCCTAAAAGATAACGGTCTTACCCTTTTTGGAGACATACTGTGATTTGTCGAAAATCTAGATAGTCTGTGTCATTGGGCTAATACATGTAGCATTGCTACTTAGTGTCACTCCGCTAACAATGGTATTTAAGCCAATAGCAGGGTTTACATACATGTACATGTACTGTCTGATAGATTTTTAAAATGCGTTATTTATTATCACAATCAGCCCACAGATGTTTTACTTCATATTGTATTATCAGAAAGCGTATAAATGGACCATTATCCAAAAATAGGCAAAACTAAATTTGCTAGTCATATCAGCACACGTACATGTATGTACATGTAATGGATGACATTTACAAGATTAGATGTGACAGAAAACTTATGACAGGGTGATATGTAGAAATATACATTTAGTATAACTGATTCTACTCAATATTGTTGAGCATTTACATGTATAAATATTAAGATGGTAGTTAAACATAATGTTAGGTTCAACATGATGAAGGGTTTTGAGTAAAAGAATTGAATGGCAAAATGTATCCACAGCTTATTGTGTTTCATTTAATATTCCAAAAAGTTATGTAGATCAATGACAAAATGATGCTACGCTAATTTACTGGCTGGCAAGAATGATTTACGCTACTAGACCTTACAATAAGTCTAATAGGCTTTCCAGTCAGATAATTCTCAAGCTGCTCAACTGTATATGTTATACTTTACATTATAGCCTACACAGATTAGACAAAGTTTCTTAGTGTTAAGAAAGATGTAGTTGATGATTTTAATAACTTATTATTACTAATTAATTTATTTTGATGTGTTATTCTACCTTAGCATGACAAATCATTAACATTTGAATATATGTATATGGACTTTAGGACCAATATTCGGGTTATTTTCATGACAATTCACAGAAAATTAGAATTAAGATAGTGGTTTTCATTAAGTACTACGTTTGTCATCCAGTTCACCATATACTAACACTTTTTTGCCAACCAGTCCATCATTTACATGTATGTGCTGTTATTTAGTGCAAACATTATCAGAAGCTAGAAATAAAAAATGTCCAGATGGATTAAAGTTAATTTGCGTAGATAATCTTACGGTTAAGATCATCTTATGTCATTGATCTACTTAGCTTAACATCATCTTATGTCATTGATCTACTGAGCTTAACATCATCTTATGTCATTGATCTACTTAGCTTAACATCATCTTATGTCATTGATCTACTTAGCTTAACATCATCTTATGTCATTGATCTACTTAGCTTAACATCATCTTATGTCATTGATCTACTTAGCTTAACATCATCTTATGTCATTGATCTACTTAGCTTAACATCATCTTATGGCATTGATCTACTTAGCTTAACATCATCTTATGTCATTGATCTACTTAGCTTAACATCATCTTATGGCATTGATCTACTTAGCTTAACATCATCGTATGTCATTGATCTACTTAGCTTAACATCATCTTATGGCATTGATCTACTTAGCTTAACATCATCTTATGTCATTGATCTACTTAGCTTAACATCATCTTATGTCATTGATCTACTTAGCTTAACATCATCTTATGTCATTGATCTACTGAGCTTAACATCATCTTATGTCATTGATCTACTTAGCTTAACATCATCTTATTGCATTGATCTACTTAGCTTAACATCATCTTATGGCATTGATCTACTTAGCTTAACATCATCTTATGGCATTGATCTACTTAGCTTAACATCATCTTATGGCATTGATCTACTTAGCTTAACATCATTTTATGCCATTGATCTACTTAGCTTAACATCATTTTATGCCATTGATATACCTAACTTGTAGTAACGACGCAACTGTGTGACAACAGCACTGTGGTTCAATGGCACCATGGTCGTTTTGGGAATCAAGTTTGCTAAGACGTAATAACGCCTTAGGAATCACAGTACATGTATGTCTCCAAAAGGGGAATTTTCTTTTATTGTTATTGTTACATTAAATTTATTATTTTTTTAATTTTAAACTGATGCAGACTATATTTAAAAGAAGAACACATTGTAATCACTTGTCAAATATTTTTTCCCCTCCGTTACATTTTGACCTATTTGAATGGTTTGGCTTACTGTTATTTATTCTCTTACGAAGCAATGCACAGAACCCAAACTTTCCTAGTATGAAGGCAATGCATCAAGTTATTATTGAATTATGGGTTTTAGCAGTCAACTTACATTGTATGTTCTATTACTTGTTTCCGGTATATTAGTTCTCTACCAAACTGCAAAAATGGGTGTATCTTTTTTAATTTTTCCCCAGAAATTAAAAAACCCCACAAGAACAAACATTGTATGTTTGACAATTTTTATACCCCGCCAAATTTTTCGTATTATGCAATGGCGCTCTCCGGGCAGGAGTGGCAGAGTGGTTTTCGGATGATAACTCAGTTACTGTTCATCGGATCGCATTGAAACTTCATAGAGTGGTTGGACTAGGCCTGGGGAAGAAGCCTATCGAAATCGACGAAGATCCAAAATCCAAGATGGCCGCCAGCCACCGGTGGCCATCTTGAAAATTGGTTTCTGGATGATAACTCTGTTACCGTTTATTGGATCGCTTTGAAACTTTATAGAGTGGTTGGACTAGGTCTGGGGAAGAAACCTATCAAAATCGATGATGATCCGAAATCCAAGATGGCCACCAGCCATGGGTGGCCATCTTGAAAATTGGTTTCCGGATGATAACGCTGTTATCGTTTATCAGATCGCTATGAAACTTCATAAGGTGGTTGTTGTAGGTCTGGAGAAAAAAGATTTGGCGGGGTATTATGCAATGGCGCTGTCCGGGCAGGCGGGCGTGCGGGCGGCAGAGTGGTTTCCGGATGATAACTCAGTTACTGTTTGTCGGCTCGCATTGAAACTTCATAGAGTGGTTGGACTAGACCTGGGGAAGAAGCCTATCAAAATTGACGATGATCCGAACTCCAAGATGGCCGCGAGCCACGGGGTGCCATCGTGAAAGTTGGTGTCTGGATGATATTTCCATTAACATTTATCGGATCACTTCCTAGGGTCGTTGGAATACACATGTATGTCTGGTGAAGAAACTAATCAAAACTTACGATTTCCGAAATCCAATATGACTGCCAGTCAGCGGCAGCCATCTTGAAAATTGGTTTTCGGATGATACCTCATTGACCGTTTAACGGATCGCTTTGACACTTCATAAGGATGACTGGTCTGATGGGTCCGAGGAAGAAATAAATATTTTCTGAAAGCTCTCATACATTGGTTTGTCATCAGGGCGGGGTATTATGCGCCGTTTGCGGAGCTCTTTGTAACAATGGTATATCTACTTTGATCACAAATGATAAAAGTAAACATTTATGTCACAATAAAATCCACAAGTCTATAAAATGAAAATTACATTCATTATTAAAATTTCAGCATTAGTATAAAATGAACATGGATAAGAAATAAATCTGAAAACTTGTAGCTTTGACAGTTTGCTTTAAGATTCATGAACATATTTTGTATTGAAATCTGTTATGATCGAGTATATGAGAGAAACTTCAATTTTTTGCTGTGCTAAATTAATAAGAAGTAGAAATGTTCACTTTAAATATGTGATACCTTAGGAAAATGTTTATTGTTGAGTGAGGTGATGTGGCTATGACATCATACAACGCATGTTGAATGTTTTTCTTGCTTTCATCGTGCAAAAACTATTGCAAAACAGTTGTGAGATGCATTTTAAATAAGCATTTTCTCTTTAACTGTCTGACTGCTGCAAGCCACCAGACTATAATTTTAACCAGCAATAACTCTGGACATGCTGAATATTTTGAAAACAATTGACTGAAAGTTGTTGGTGGCTATGATAGCCACCAACAACTTTCAGTCAAATTGTTTTCAAAATATTCAGTACATATCCATAGTTAAACCACATGGAAAATGTAGTCTGTCGTGTCTGGAGAAGTTCAGCAGGCAGACAGCTACGTGTACATGTACATGTTGTACAGCTAAAACCGTTGTTAGGACTACATGTATATAAACTATATTGGCGGAAATATTGAAGAATCTTTGGTAGCAAAGCCGCTTTTTCTAATTTCTCTGATGTCACTGATTCGGAAATCAAGTTCTGGACATAAATTATCGATGTGATAGAATAGGCATATATCAGTCACATGTCTGGACACTTGCAACTTTCGAATGAACACGGTCACAAACTGATACTGTGCACAGCTAATTTTGCTGTACATAAAGTTTCCTATATGAAGACAAGATTCTAAATAGTTATTTATATAAATCCCAATATATCTGTACGTGCTTATATACATTTCTTAGCGAACCTAAAAACTTCCTGAAATATTATAATGTTAATATAACTGATGGCAGTGGTTTCTGGCTGGTACTGTACCTTGAAATTTAGATTCTGTGAATTGACCTTCCAAAGGCCGAAATCGATTTCATTACTGAGCGTAAAATGTGTGCGGAGTTTAGCAAGAAATGTATCCCTCTGGTGTTGTGATCAGCACATATTAATATGGTGTACAAGTTAACCCTTTAACTCTTAAATTTGTTCAAGAAAATTTCAATTTTTCATTCAAAATGTCCATTTGCAGGCCAAGAGAAGACTATTTTTGACAATTTACAGCTGGAATGACTGGCTTGGGTATCGGGCCAGTCATTGCAGTGATAAATAAAAAAAAATAGTGTTCTCTTCGTCTGCAAATGGACATTTCTCAAGGTAACTGCAGAGGCCATTTTTGGCCGATTTGATGGTTAAAGGGGGTAAGTTGCTCATATTTCTGGTATTTACGAATTTTGTCGGATATATCTGTCATGTCTGTAAGCATACACGTAGGTGTAGGAACAAGGTATGTGTGTGGAAATGTCCCCCCCCCCCCCATATTTCCCCCCCATCCAAATTTTATTCACAATGCACCCACCCCCACTCCCACTCACCACCCAGTTCAAAGTATGTTCCTACATGCCTGTATATCTATGGTATATATGTATGTATATACTGAGTGTGTTAACTGATGCATAGATTCTAATCTAATCTGTTGATTCTAAATTTTATGGGACAATTTATTGTTTTGAGCCTTTTAACTCTGAGATCTCGGAGTCAAACTAACCCAATGCAAAAGGCATGTAAAAGGTTCAATATTTTGAAACTAATTTGACTGAAAACTGTTGCTGCCCTTAGGCAGCAGCGGTTTCCAATCAAATAAGTTTCGTAATATTCTACAGAATGTTTTTACATGATGAAGAATTTGTCATATTTGGTATGATGGCTGAAAAGTGTTAATCCATCCCTCTATGTATACGCCTAACTGCGTCTATATATATATATACAAAAAATCATGTGACTTATGAAATTTGATAAATTAACAGGTTAAACAACTTGGTGTAAAGTAGATTGTTAAACGTTATTATTTACAATCTAGATGCATCTTTTTCTAAATAATGGCACTATAATTTAATAATTGCATAATATATTGATTCAGATTTAGAAAGTTTTATATTTATCTCTAGCTATGCCCAGCCCACTTGTAACTAAGCTCCACCCATGTTTTACGTGTGTCGGAACTAATCTGAAACCTTGACGACTGAATTCCCCACACATATGTCAGGGCCACTTAATACAGGTATGTCAGTATCGTGTTGAATATTTTGAAACCAATTTCACTATGGCAGCAACAGCTTCCAGTCAAATTAGTTTCAAACCATTCAACAGAATGTTTATGTACGTGTATCTATATTAAATTGTAAATTTGAGTGTATATTTTGATTGTGACATCAACTTGTAACATATTTGATTATGATGTCAGGTACTTGAGTGACCGGTCGGATCTTGCTATTATCATGAATATGTAACAGAAACAATAGATTCCAGTCCATGCAAATAAAATTTAAATATTCTTGTAATGTGTACCTGCATGGAAGGATGCATTGTAATGGAACGAATCCGATCTGTCACTCAAGTACATATGATGTCATAATCAATTATGTCACATGTAGGTTAACTTCACAATCATGAATTTTTATAGAAATTCTCTGTCATGAAGCTGGAATAGTCTGTCAAGGGTACAAATTATATATCTTTGATGGATTTATTATTTAATAAAAATTCTGTTAAAACCTTTGAAACTAATTTGACTGGGTCCTTTTGCCGCCATATAGGCAGCAACAGCACCCGGTCAAATTAGTTTCAAAATTTTCAACAGCTTACATGTGTACACCTTGATATTGCAATTCAACCTGTTCGATCGATCCCAACACGGGCAAAATGTGGGCGGAGTTTAACTAGAAATGGGTGTGGCATAGCTAGAAATGGATTCCTCTATTGAGATTGTGAATGTTTTAGAAAGCTTAGTGATATCATATGTTACAGTTTAGAGGTGTGATACATGTAATTTAACCCGTTCAGGGCTTAAGCCGGCCAAAACCGGCCTCTGCAGTGGGCTTGAGGACTGTCCCTTTTCAGGCCAAAAGAATGTTATTTTTGAAAATTTACCAGGAATGACTGGCTCGGTTGAACCAAGCCAGTCATTCTAATGATAAATTTTCAAAAATAGTCTTCTCTTGGTCTGCAAAGTGACATTCAATAATAAAATATTTGAACAAATGTAGCCATTAAAGAGTTAATAAAATTACTGTACAATGGAGAATAATGATTCTGATTCGTCCAGTGATTGGGAATATAATAGTTACATAGGTAGGTACATTGTGTATTCCCTGGTCACTTAACCCATATATCATTCTGTATAATCCTGGAAGCTGGCTGGTTGGTTTATCCATTTATTGGTCAAGCCAGCCAATGTTGGCTTTTGCAGTACTGGTATTAATGAGTGTCAGTTTGCAGACCCGGTATAATTTTAGGTAAATTGACCATTTTGATGACTGGCTTGATAATACCAGTCATCCGTGACAGCTGTAAAGTACATGTATCTTAAAATATTTTTAATGAGTATATACCGCTTGTTAATGTGGTTCACTACATATACAATGTAGAAAAAATTTCAATTGGGTTTTTTTTACAAATCTTGACCATTGCAGCGTGACGTCATCACTTTATCCTATCATTAACGCTTTCATGGTAAAGCCTGCCAAAATCACCCTTGCAAATGGAATTGAAGAGTGGCCGTTTGCCGGCCAAGAAAATATATATTTGTTAATTTACAACTTGGATGACTGGCTTGATAACCGAGCCAGTCGATCCAGTCAAGATTCAGGAAAGTGTTAAGTACAATGTTCAAGAAAATATCTACATTGTATTTTGCCATCGAGAAAGAGAAAACTTTTTTGGAAAATTTGCCAATGGAATGACTGACTTGGTTATTGGGCCATTTATTCCAGTGGTCAATTTTCAAAAATAGTATTCTGCTGGCCTGCAAATTGACATTTCTTGAGATCACTGCTATCAGATGAAGGGTATGAAAAGCTAATGGACCCTTCCATTTTTAGTTCTGCCCCGCCCATCTCTATCTAAGCACTACCCACACCTCGCTCATGTTGGGATCGATCGATCTCTGAACTTCCTGACTTTAAATTTCCAGAAAACTATACAGGTAAGCTGTTGAATATTTTGAAACTAATTTGACTGGATGCTGTCCAGCACCAGTCAAATTAGTATCAAAATATTCAACAGCATGCTTTACTAAATAGCTAGTAAAACGTGGGTAGCCACAGTCACTAGTGATTGATACCAGATGCTGTTCTCGAGTTGAGAACGAAGTCGGATGCATTGCACTGATTTAGTGGTCTCTACATGTATTTATAGGCTATTGGGTATGGCTTGGGCATTTACCACTGAGCATGTACACACATGCTCATTGAGGATGTTTTCTTGGGTAACCCAAACAAATACCCAATTTATTCGGGTATTAGCTGCTGCACATGTGCAGTGTTTGTTGTATATTTGGGTATACCCGAATTTATACCCAAAACCAGTTTTGAGTATTTTTGGGCCTCTGCATCTTAAATGTAGTGCGCATCTGTGATCAAAAAGTGTTATTTTTAGGATGGACCTGGTCATACCAGGGCAGAATACCCAATTCAGTTGTTTTGAGGTGTTTTTTAACATGTTGCACATGCGTGAGCGCATATGCCAGTTATGTGGTATGTCTTTAGTGAACTCAATTGTTGAGTTATTTGTGCAAATGTGCACTTTCTATAAAATGGGTGCCAAAACTCAGTTATGATCACAAGAGGAAAACATCCGTTTGTTGGTGAAGCCTGAGTAGGCTTATTTGGTGAGAGAATTGCCAAAAATAAATATGGAGGCGACATGGACAAAAAATAGTTTCTGTCCTACCGAGATCCGGCTTATGGCGTTTCGTTCCGCATTCAAAAACTCATCAGAGGATTTGAGGCACAAAAGGGTGCTTTTGGTGTTTCTTATATTGGACAGGATAGTCAGCATTAAAATCTACCCGTCTGTGTCATGGAACATGTTTCGTTATGCACGTTTCAAAAGGGAGCGTCAATGCATACACCCAAACCCTCCAAGAACCGCATAGTGGATCCATCAAACTCCACATTATGGAACTTCTCGGTCCACCATTATTAGATGAGGGCTCCCATATCCCCTACACACATTTTAATTGCTGTTTTATTAAATACATGTGTGGTAGAGACGACATACAATTTGTACAATGTGTCACTCCGACTATTAAGAGTTAAAGATGAGCCGTATAGAATCATTTATGACATAATGATTATGACATTATCCTACACGCGCTTAGCTAATTATGACATCATATGACATCATTACTCGGGAAGGACCATTAAAATTCCTCGTAAAAGGAAAACTTGTCTTCTGATTGAATGCTTTATAACTATGCATGTGCACATGTAGTGTTCTAAATGTATTTACATATAACTGTACTACATGTATGTATATTTTCAGGAGATGAAACTAAGACACTCGACAATGACATTTTGGCTGAATCTGATGAAATTGGTTCTTCATTTGACCATCAGATGGCGCTATATGAGGTACATATATAACAATATGGTGAACAACTGACATCTAAATACTGGCTGCCACTCCAGCATGTCCGGGAGATCAATAAAATGATTCTGTACCTTTTGTTCCCGGGTGATCAATGTTTAAGTGCGCGTAGCAACTCAATAAATCGCCATGTCCCTTTACATGTACAGTCAGCCAATCCACTACAAAAGCTTATTCTGGCCTGTATCTTTAAAACTACTGTTCTGATTCCGCTAGAAGTGTAACAAGATGAAGGAATTTTCCAAAACCAGCTGCTGCAGTTGTCTTTTGAATGTCTGTATGCAGGCCAAGAGGAGAGTATTTTATTTAAATTTACCACTGATAAATAACTTGCTCAAGTGGTAAACTTTCAAAAACACTTCTCTTGGCTTCATGCAAATGGATATGTCTCTAGCATTTAAGAAAATATCAATTTTCTTAACCAAACAATGTTAAATGACATGTATTGAAATTGTAACATACTTCTGCATAATAGATCCTTGATACTTGCATTGTAGGATGATCTCCATGAACAAGGCAGATTGTCGCATATTCTCTCTCGTATTAAGAACTATCAGGCAGGACTGGCACCGGATCCAAATGCCAATGACAAGCTGCCACAGAAAGAGGTATGTATGAATAGTGACTATGCATAAGAAGTCATCAAGCAGATACTCAGAAAGGGGCAAATTAACCCTTTAATACTCATATCAGCTAAAAACGGCTTCTGCAGTGATTTTGAGAAATGTCCACTTGCAGACCAAAAGAAGACTATTTTTGAAAATTTACCACTGGAATGATTGGCTCGGTTATCGAGCCAGTCATTCCATTGGTCAATTTTCAAAAATAGTCTTCCCTAATAATTTTCGTCATGAATATCAAAATATTTCCTTACTGAATCTCCATTTGCAAGCCAAGAGACGACTGTTCTTTAAAATTTATCACTGTAATGACTGACTTGGTTATCGAGCCAGTCATTCCAGTGGTAAATTTTCAAAAATAGTCTTCGCTTGGCCTGAAAATTGACATTCCTCAAGGTGACTGTAGAGGCAGGGTTTGTTCAACTTCTCTATGAAAGTGTTAAATACTCAGACATGCTACATGTATGTCAATACTGTCTTCTGGAATTCTATGTTACACGATAATTATCTTTCTGATCTGGTACATGTACACATGTATTTGCCGATGAAAAATGAAGAAAAATATATAAATTTCTTCAGAACTTTATGCTTTACATATCACCTGAGTAATCAGCATAGGATGAATTGCAAATGGATGGGTCCATTTCAACCTGTGCAACAGCTCCCAGTGAAAATTGTTTCAAAATATTCAAGAGAATGTTTATTATACAATTTGTACACCTTCGTGACATGTGTTGATTTTTGTGACAGATCTATGTCATTTTGATTGTGGCGTCGGCTAACTAATTACGTACATGTAATTGGGACGTCGGATACTTGAGTGACAGATCAGATCTCTCCATTCCCTTATAGTTCACTAGAGTTGACATAGAACCTGGTTTATACACATGTACATGTACAATAATATAATTAGATAATTACATTGAGCTAGTCAAGACATACATGTAGGATTTTAACACACCTTATTACAAGTAAAGAATAACCTAATCGGGTAACACACATTAACTATATCCTGAAATGTTTTGCATTAGTGCTGCATAGTGTATAAATGCGTATAAATGAATACCAATTTCTGAAATGCCTCATCCATAGCACAAACAAGTAGTTAGCATCGTATTGATTCTTGTTGTTGTGCTGACATTGTGTCAATGCGACAGGTATTGTGTATCTATTGTCCCAATAAATTCCAGCTGGTGTGTAAGAAAATAAATACATCAGCCCATTATGACTTGTACACAGTTTAAATATGACCACCTGTCATGCCTATTCTCCCCATTACTTCCTTGTATGTCTCGGGTGGCTAATTATCCCCACAAGTTTTGAATAAACAGAGGGGATATTGTAATTGCCTCTGTCCATCCATTTGTCACTCTGTTTGTCTATCCACCCATCTATCCGCCTGTCTGTCTGTCCGTCTGCCTATCTCATCCGAACTCATTTGATGAAATTCAACAAAATTTGCTATGTGAATTACTGATGTGATTGTGGATTCGTCCAGTTATGTTTATATTAGTCTTCACCCCCCTGAATGGTGGTGGTGGTGGTGGTGGTGGTGGTGGTGGTGGTGGTGGTGGTGGTACTGCAGAACATCAAAGTTGGTGAAAGCATGGGGATTTGCGATGGCGTGCTATTGACTGGACATTATAGTTGCAGGGTTTCTTCTTATACCTGTTATATTTGGCTTTTGGTCATAATCTTCAACTTGTCATATATGATACGGTATGATTTCAGTTTCATTCAATAAAGGGATCTGATATGTCATTCAAGTACACATGTATCTAACAGCATAATTAAACACACCACATGCTATACTGACACCATAATCAAACACATTACATGTTATATTGACACCATAATCAAACACATTATATGTTATATTGACACCATAATCAAACACATTACATGTTATATTGACACCGTAATCAAACACATTACATGTTATACTGACACTATAATCAATGACATCACATGTTATACTGACATAACAATCAAACACATTACATGTTATACCGACATAACAATCAAACACATCACATGTTATACCGACATAACAATCAAACACATCACATGTTATACTGACACCATAATCAAACACATTACATGTTATACTGACACCATAATCAAACACATTATATGTTATACTGACACAACAATCAAACACATCACATGTTATACCGACATAACAATCAAACACATCACATGTTATACTGACACCATAATCAAACACATTACATGTTATACTGACACCATAATCAAACACATTATATGTTATACTGACACCATAATCAAACACATTACATGTTATATTGACACCGTAATCAAACACATTACATGTTATACTGACACTATAATCAATGACATCACATGTTATACTGACATAACAATCAAACACATTACATGTTATACCGACATAACAATCAAACACATCACATGTTATACCGACATAACAATCAAACACATCACATGTTATACTGACATACATGTACATGAACAGTCAAACACATCACCTGTTAAACTGACATAACAATCAAACACCACATGTTATACCGACATAACAATCAAACACGTCACATGTTATACTGACATAACAATCAAACACATCACATGTTATACTGACACCATAATCAAACACATCACATGTTATACATGTACTGGCATAACAATCAAACACCTCACATGTTATACTGACATAGCAATCAAACACATCACATTTTACTGACATAACAATCAAACACATCACATGTTATACTGGCATAACAATCAAACATGTCACCTGTTTTACGGACATTAGAGCTGGGTGGTATTGATATTTACATGACGGTACCGGGACCATGAAAGAATACCACGGTATACCGTCATCTGAGCTTGAGGCATGCCACGAAATTAGAACAATTTTTTCCATTTCCTTTTCACTTCCATCTCCAATCAACGGTAAATATAGGTAAAATAAATAAATCGGCTTCCTGATTTAGAAAAGAAAAACATGGCTATTGCGACTGTTTAGTTTCACGATTTTATTAGGTCACTATTTTTATTGACGTAATATCATTCACGGGAATATCGGTCAAAGGGTGTGGTCGACTCGCTAACTATAACCCGCTGTTTGAGACATTGGGGTGCACTATTTTCAATCTGGATTGTTCTTGCTATTAATGCGTGCGACCAGCAAATGGTAAATTTTATTTTGGCAGTCGAGCGCTTTGATAAACAGAGTCCAGACAAAATCCACGGGTATTTAAACGGGGCGAGTGTTGTACGCTTTTATTTCTGTTGGAGTCGTATATTCTGTTACTCGTGAAAACAGGCCTATACACATACATATAACACGACATTGAATATAGCCGATTCCAAAGCTTCTGATAATTACCGAGTACCCGATGTGCAGACTCGTTACTCGCCATTCTTCACGTGAACAATGCGTGTAAAAAGCTATTTCCGCGAACTTCCGACGTAGCCAGTTGAAAAATGAATTACAAAAACTAAAACACTATAATTTTTAGGTGTCGTTACTTAAACTGGATTTAATCCGTAAAGAAATTTCTTAAAACAAGCCAGAAATATAAAAAATAACGACTTCAACGCTGCTCGTTGTTAATAAATTAGCACGTGATCAAAACGGCACGTGATCAAAACGGCGTGAGCAAATACTATGTTTTAGTACATTTTCATTGATAAATTCAGCATAGTAATGTATTTCCCCACGGTCTAGTTCATGAACAACCAATCAGATATGTCTTCGCGAGATCGCTGTTGTGTTTGAATAGCACGCAGTTTGTATGTTATTTTGTTATTCTAGCGTGTTTGTTCGGTGACAAAATGCTTGGAGTAATAAATTACAAATAATAGAAATGGGAATAGGGAATATATTATAGTGTAATTACTACCGGCGGACGGCCAGAGAATGAGTTTAGATGTTTTAAATAAGGCAATTTTACTGTGAGTCTTTCAAGACGTACGTTTGACATACAATTCTGCCTGTCATTATTTTGTAATTGACGTCTTGACATTTGTTTTTACAACAACACTTTCACCTGAACTCGGCTAATAGTTAGGGATGCCCGTATTTTTTGCACTATTAGCACTTATTTACCCTTGGTCAAGTCAGATTTTATGAATATATTTCTCAAATATTGCTCAAACATTATGGACGGTATTCACGGTATTTGGAAATGTCAACGGTCACGGTATCGGTCCACGGTATACCGCGGTCCTCACGGTACTACCGTCAGACCGCCCAGCTCTAACGGACATAACAATCAAACACATCACATGTTATACTGACACATTTTGTACATGTACATGTAACAGTCAAACACATCACAGGTTATACTGACATAACAGTCAAACACATCACATGTTATACTGACATAATAATCAAACACATCACATGTTATACTGACATAACAATTAAACGCACCACATGTTATACTGACATAACAATCAAACATGTCACCTGTTATGCTGACAAAACAATCAAACATGTCACCTGTTATGCTGACATAACAATCAAACACACCACATGTTATACTGACATAACAATCAAACACGTCACATGTTATCAAGCCAGTCATTCCAGTGTTAAATTTTCAAAAATAGTCTCTTGCTCTGCAAATGGACATTTTCTATGCAAAAATTTGAAATTTTTCAGACATTCTAGGGTTAAAGGTGAAGATGCTAATCATTTAACCATTGCACTGATAAATTCCTGTATCTCAATCTCACGGTGTGGGAAACAAAACACAAACGCTGCTGAATATTTTGAGATTAATATGACCCAGGAAGCCATCCATTGCTGCCCTAGGAAGCAATGGCTTCCTGTCATATTAATTTCAAAATATTCAACAAAATATGCTATAAATCATACAGAATTTAGACTTTCAGGGATTTTTCATTGAAATATTTTAGTTCCAATGTACTCATAGGTCATCAAAGCGATTGAGCATTGAGTTTCTAAAATGTCATTTAAAACAGTATTCTTCATGAAATTTATGTTTAAATACACAATAAGTCTTAGAATGATCTATTTTTAGGGCAAACATTACCACATAATGGACTCATGATCAAGCGATTTCACTTACTTCATTGTCCTATGACTCACTTTGACCTCATTTATAAGTAGCAAACATGACAATGTTATAAATGAGGTGATTGCTGTGTCCAAAGATATTTTCAAAAACTTTACTGTATACATGTGTGCCACATTTGAGCTTTGATCGCCGCAGGCTTCCCGATGTGTTATATTAATTTAATGAAAATTACAAGACTTTAAAAGTATCTATACCCGGAAATAAGAATTGGCAAATGTTCGAGAAATTGTGCATTCCACGTTTTAAAGGCTATTAATCCTACTGTTATTTTTGTGTCGCCTGCGAAGCAGAAATGAGACATACATGTGTACATGTAAACTGGTATCACTTTTCCGATGGCGACAATGACGATGGTGGCATCAACGTTAAATTTCAGCATTTAGCAAATCATCTTTGGCTATACATTTTTATATTAGCATTGCTTAATACCGTAATTTTGTGTCTATATTGCACAGTTTTTGCTCATTTTGCTCCAGGTCGAGGGAGTTGCGTATGTATTATGCATTAGTATAAACTTTATCACATTTTTGGGCTCAAAATTTTGGGTCAGAACGACCTCCCTGATACAATTCAGCCCAAAAATGCGATCTCATCAAAGGGAAACCACTCTCCTCTTGCCTGCCGTATTGCAATAACCAATATTATGGGCTACATTGTGTGTAATAATTGTATTCTATGTAATATTTGTAAATCATATGTGTATGATTCTTAAATGATGAAATAAAACTCAAACTGACAAGTCATTGTACATGTATTATCGTAAACCAACATAAAATGACCCAAAACAATGTAAGAAATAAAATTAGGTTAGATGCCTTCTTAAGCTGGACAACCAAATTAAAGCTCTTTTGTGATTGGAGGAATTCCACTTAACTGTATCTGGACTGAACTCGTCCTATAGCCTAATAAATCATGTGATTTCTATCTTTTCGCTATGCCATTTTATGTCAAACTTTGGATTAATTTTGATGAAATAAACAATGTTTATTAAAATATAGGCAGTGTTTAGATGGTCCCAATTAATAATTTCACTGCTGCGATGATGGATATAAGGTATACATTAAGTATAGGCATAAGATGTTAAGCCCCTGTTTAAGACTATATGCTCGGCCTCAACGCGGTGCAGGGGTGTAACCCACTGGGTGTCAATCCAGACATTTGGAGGGGCTAACCAGAGCATTATGCACAACGCTAATGAAATGACACTTGGAGATCGAATCAACCGAAATGGTGCTGACTCTGTGAGGATCCGCCAGGCAGGTGCAGCGCCGGGCTCCACGCCTCGAAGGAGCCCACCCTTAGCTACTGGAGGTCCCATCAACTCATCTTGTGGAGCCAGGGGACGAGGATGGAGAGCTACTGGCCAACCGAAAGAGAAGACCAAACCCAAAGAGAACCCCAGTATCAACATCATGCACTGGAACGCAGAAGGGGTTACCAACAAGAAATCAGAGCTCGAACAGTTCCTGCACGAAAACAACATTGATATCTGCTGCATCCAAGAGACGCACCTGCAAGAAGGAAAACCATTTAAGATCAGAGGTTACCAGATTTTCCGGTGTGATCGAAGAGGAAGAAAGAAAGGCGGGGTGATCACCTTGGTCCGAAACAGCGTGAACGCCAGCCAGATTAAAACTTTTATGGAAGAGGCAGAATATATCAAGATCAAGGTAACAACCAGCAACTCTGTGATTGACATTGTCAATTATTACTGCCCTAATGACAAGAATCTCTCACTTGACACAATCCAGGCCCCGGACTGCCACTTCCTCATTGCGGGAGACTGTAATAGCCAGTCCCAGAGCTGGGGATACAGAACACTTGATAAACGAGGAGAAGACATTGAAGCATGGCAAGATGAAAAGCACCTTTTACTTGTCAACGATCCCACAGATCAGCCTACCTTCTACTCGCGCCAGTGGCACTGGAGAATAACGCCGGACTTGGCATTTTGTACAGAAGACATTCACAGAAACCTCAGTAGAGTGGTCGGATCGCAGTTAGGAGGAAGCGACCACCACCCAGTCCTCCTCTCTCTTTCTGGAAGTATTTCGACAAGTTCACCTCAACATCCATGGTGGAACTACAAAAAGGCAAATTGGAGTCTATTCGGCATTCGTTCTAATGAGCTTACCCAAAATATGTAGAAGGGAGAAACATCAACAATGTGGTCAAGGAATTTAATTCAAGTATTCTCAAGGCTGCCAATGAAGCGATTCCTCGAGGGTTCAGGAAAAACTACCGCCCCTACTGGACAACAGAACTGCAAGCAGCACATGATAAACTAGACAAGGCTAGAGAAGATGCACGGGGTAATCCCTGTCATGAAAACCACTTCACGCTACAACAAACTAAAGCCAGGTATCTAAAGACCAAGCTGGAGGCCAAAAGAAGAAGCTGGAGGGAAAAGATGGCAGGGTTTAATTTAGAGAGAGACACCACAAAGCTATGGAGACTGACTAAAGCACTGAGTGATGAGGGTGTCGGGGAGAGAAGATTACTCTTGAAGAAGATGGACAAACACTGACAGGAAAGATGGCTGCAGATGCCTTTGCGAAGGCATATGCAAAAGAAAGCAACATTTCTATACCACGAATGCATCAAAAAGAGGTTAGAAAATAGCAAAAGGAAAGAACAGACACCAACACTCACAATGCAATGAAATTTGACATTAGTTTAGCAGAACTGAAGAAGGCTATCCGCCAATTGAAGAAGAAGAAATCTCCAGGGCCAGATGGCATTACGATTGAAATGATCCAACACCATGGTAATGCATCTCTCCGCAAGTTGCTAGACATCTTTAATCTCAGTTGGACCAATGGAGAGGTTCCTCAGTGCTGGAAGGAAGCCAGAATGACGCCTATTCTGAAAAAAGGGAAGAACAAGACGAAAGTGCTGAGCTACCGTCCTATCAGTCTTACAAGCTGCATATGCAAGACCATGGAGCGCATCATCAACCAGCGGTTGCAGTGGTACCTGGAGTCGGAGAACATTATAGTTTGAGAGCAGGCCGGCTTCAGAAGGTACAGGAGCACAGAAGATCAAACAACACATCTTGCACAGGTCATAGAGGACACTTCAAGCCAAGAAGGTGATGCTAGCTGCCTTTATCGATCTGCAGAAGGCATTTGACAAGGTGTGGAAGGATGGCCTCCTTATGAAGCTCCAGCGCACAGGCATCAGTGGCAACATGTTCCGATGGACCAAGTCATACCTACACAATCGCCGAGCTAGGGTGCTGGTGGATGGACAATCTGGACAGAATGTGTTGCTGAGACAAGGGGTGCCACAAGGCGGAGTATTATCACCAACTCTGTTCATAATCTTCATTAATGACATTGTAGCAGAGCTGCCCAATGGGATCCAAGCCACCCTCTATGCAGATGACCTCGTACTCTGGTGCACCGAGGAGTACACAACGACTGCCATGTACAGAATGCAGCTCGCCTTGGACAGAATTACAGCTTGGGCCAATCGCTGGTGTATTACCATCAACAAAGAAAAATCATCAGCCACGCTATTCTCACTGTCCACCAAAACCAAGGTTGGCATTCTGACACTGGGCGGTACTCCACTCGAGTACAAGGACCAGCAGACATACCTGGGAGTCACCTATGACAGAAGATTAACATGGAAGGAGCACATCCAGAACGCAGAGGCAAAGGCCAGAAGAAAGCTAAACATCATGAGGAAGCTGGCAGGAACAAAGTGGGGTGCCAATAAAAGGATCCTCAAGACCATCTACCTAGGTGCCGTACGACCACACCTTGAGTATGGATCCAGCTCACGGATGACAGCAGCTAAATCTCATCAACAGAACCTCAACAGAGTACAAAACCAGGCGCTGCGCATCATCACTGGTGGAATGAGATCAACACCAATAGAAAAAATGGAGCAGACAGCAGGCATCCCCCCACTTAGCAAAGGAAGGGAATGCAAAGCACTGATCCAAGCTGCAAAGTTCAAATCGTTCAACAACCACCCGATGAAGATCAGGCAAGCACAGTTGTCATCAGGAAGACTTAAAAGATCAAGTTTTGTGAAAGAAACAAAAGCATTCAAAGGAAACACCAAGAATGTTGCCAGCACAAATGGAAGACCCAAACCACACCCTTGATCCTCCACCCTGGGAAAACAAACTAGAGAGCATAGCTATTCACACCACAGTACCTCATCTCACAACCAAAGATGAACACAGTGATGTGAGCAAGAAGGCCCTGACCCTAGCCATGCTGGAAGAAATGTACCCTCAGGAGACATGGATAAGGATCTACACAGATGGATCAGCCAAAGATGCACTTAGGAGCGGAGGTGCCGGACTGCACATACAGTATCCAAACGAACAACATGAGTCAGCTGCAATACCGACAGGCAAACACTGCACAAACTACAGAGCTGAAGTCAAAGCACTGGTTCATGCAGCTAATACCATCAGCAGAACAGCAGACCCTATTGCACAGATTGTCTTTTTATCTGATGCCCGCTCCGTCCTTGAGGCTATCACCAAAGGTAAGCTGCCACAACTTGAAGAAGCACTACAAACCATCAAATGCTTTCGGATAGCACTGCAGTGGATCCCCTCACACTGTGGAGTCCAAGGAAATGAGGAAGCAGACAAGATGGCAAAGGTGGGTGCAGAAGAGAATCAGACAGAAAACATGGTTACCCATACAGAGATGAAGACTATCATCAAGTCACACTATAGAACACCTCAATCAGAAGATGCCTACCATCATCTCTCGAGGCCAGAGCAATAGACCATTTTTCGTCTCAGAACTGGACACAACAGACTAAACCAACACATGTACAGGCGGTTCCACCTTACGACATCGCCCGCTTGTCCTTGTGGAGAAGCAGAACAGACCACAGAGCACATACTTCAATGTTGCAGTACATATCAGCTGCTGAGAGAAGAGATCTGGCCTTTGTCAACCTCTTTTCTTGAAAAGCTGTATGGCCATGTGGAAGAACTGCAGAAAACCACAGATTTCATCTTGAGAACGGCTCTCTAAGTGTGATACCAGCGATCGAAAAGAAGAAGAAGATGGTAAGAATTTCTGGCATGATAAATTTAGAATGTGTTCTAATTTTGTGTTATTTTTGTATCATTTTTTTTTCCAATTTTTGCTTGAAATTTGCCTAATAGAAGTCTTCACCCTTTTTCTGAGGTTTGGATTTAAAGAATTTCCAGCCCTTGTCCTATTAGAAGCCGTGGTTACGAATGAGGTTTTTACGGTACCAATTTTCATTCGTTTGAAAAATGTTTTGCAATCTTTCTGAACTACATGTATGACTGCGTGTTATATACCTGTATACGGTTTTTTTGGCTCATATGTTGTCAAATTTTGCTGTGTGTGTTATCTATTAGTGCGCAATATAGACACAAGTTTACGGTACAAATGAGACCAAGCTTGGGCACGTGATCGCCTATACCATACAGTGCCAGCATGATGATAATCAGGTCACTAGTTCAAGTTCAGGATTGGTCAATCCTATTGGAACTAAACTTGAATACATGGTTACCATGATGATATTGAGGTCACAAGGTCAAAGTTCAAGTTCACTGTGACAAAGAAGAGACCGGCGAAACATATAATTCTGCTGAATTTTCGTTACCTGACTAGACTACATGTACTATGCCTAGTGGCATAGTCATTTTAAATGAAGCACCATCCATTAAATTTATATCATTCTGTGTCGAAAACAATGTGAACTATTATTCAATTCCACCGTAATTTAATGGCATTCCTATTTGTGTTATGTTTTGCAGTCAGCGAAGATGGGGACTGTTATGGGTGTCTACCTGCCATGTATTCAGAACATATTCGGTGTTATCCTGTTTGTTCGTATGATGTGGATTATCGGTATGGCGGGAATCCTACAAGGTTTCTTCATCATCTTTATGTGCTGTCTCACAGTGAGTCACATGAAATATGTTTTGTTGGTGACATTTATATAAAAATGGAAACTACATGTACTTCTTTAATCCTTTAGCCTCTGAAATTCCAGTGTGTTGGATGCAAGAAAGGTATATACAGGTAAGCTGTTGAATATTTTGAAACTAATTTAACTGGAACCTAGGCAGCAACAGCTTCCAGTCAAATTAGTTTCAAAATATTCAACATAATATGCCTTGTCAAAAGAGATTCTGCTATTTCTGGCCTGTGAGTCTTAAATGGTTAAAGAGGTACTCATTAACACTATTGTGGTTAATGCAGCTTAACCAGTTGTCTTGACGCATGTCCACTTACAGGTCAAGAGGTTATTTTTGTAATTTACTTATTCAAATGTTAAGTTTTAAACGTCTTCTTTGCCTGTAAATTGACATTTAATTAGACCGTGTTCTCGCTAGAGAGTTAATCGGGAATAACAGCATACTTCAGTATGGCGTTATTCCCGATTAAGTCTCTAATGAGTACACGTCCTAAGAGAAATCTTATTCTTTGGCCCAACTAAATCAGAAATTCCTCATTAATTCAACATCAAAACTAAAAAATTATATTAATGTATAGCGAATGAAATTATAATACATGTTATGTTAAGATTTATTTCGTTTCATTACATCGAGGTACATAAGTTAACCCATGCCACTCAGTATTTTATCTTTTACTGTGTCAATCGCAAAGGAACTGGTATTCATTTTCCAACATTTTGGTGAATAATGTTGCTGTCTATGACAGCAAGATCTTCCACCAAATTTGTTGAAAAATGAATACCAGTTCATGATGTTCTATTGGAGAGTTTTGTATTATATTGTCTCTTTAATGGTCATGATTTGTCAAGAACGTTGATGAATTTTAGTGAAGAATATTTGTTCAAATTTTACAACTGGAATGACTGGCTCGGTTATTGAGCCAGTCACTGCTGTCGTAAATTAACAAAAAAAATCTCTTGGCTTATAAATAGAGATTTCACAAGACCACTGTTCAGTCCGGCTTTTAGAATTAAAGAGTTAAAACTCTTCATATGTTCTGTTTATATTTATCGTTCAGACTCTGTTAACTGCAATTTCAATGAGTGCTATTGCCACCAATGGAGTGGTTCCTGGTGGTGGAGCGTACTTCATGATTTCCCGAGCACTTGGTCCTGAGTTTGGCGGTGCAGTCGGTGTACTTTTCTACTTAGGAACAACTGTTGCATCATCAATGTACATCATCGGTGCAGTCGAGATACTTATTGTAAGTTTGTGAAATATCATATTTTATCATATCCGCCTCGGATGATGTACTGTATTATGTGGATGTAGTAGTTTGAAAACATCCTGCACATTTACCTGCAATCAGTCCTTTTGCACAGTTTCCAAGCCTCTGGTTAACCATTTAACACTCAAACCGGCCAATAATGGCTTCTCTAATCGTCTTGACAAGTGTCCATTTGCATACCAAGAGAAGACTATTTTTTTTTGATTTTCAACTGGAATGACTGGCTCGATAACCGACTCACTTATTCCAATGGTAAATTTTCAAAAATCGTCTTCTCTTGGTCTGCAAATTGACATTTTCTTTGAGAAATTTACACTTGAACAAATTTGAGACTAACTAAAATGATTAATATTATGGCTATTATTCTAGGAAATATTTTATTGTTGTTTGAGTGCCATAAGATTTGTAACATAAAAGTTAAATATTGCACCTTCTTACTAGGAAAAATTGCTAGATTGTTGGCAAAAGTTTAGCTTGACAGGCATCTGTACTACTTACATGTAGCTCACAATATTTGTTATAATTTGTGGTATATATGAAGAAGATGGTTTATACGAGGATAGAATCCTAAAGTTGTTCCCAGTTAACATGTTTAGCCATTTCATGATGAAGCCGGCCAAAGCCGGCCTATTCATCAGATTTTGGCACATATAGGGGTAGAAATAAGAATTTTGTTCTGCATGCACAAAGTGCATCTAAACATTTTGATTTTTCCTGCACAGCAAAACATCTACATGCACATAAATTAATCCTTTCACCTGACACCTATGAATTCGCTATGTCTCAGTTTCAACACAACCATACAGGAAGACTTGAATATTTTGAAATTAATTTGACTAATGCAGCAACGTCTTCCGGTTAAATTAATTTCAAAATATTCAACAGAATAAGTTTTATATCATAAAGAATTTCCTTTTTCAGAGATTTGTCAGAGAGGGTTAACATTATAGCTTATGACAGCCAGAAATGTGCATGCGGCCTGTGCACCCAGTATTACAAATTTACCTGCACCAGCTACGTTTTACCTGCATTGTGCATGTAAAAGGGCCTTATTTTGAGCCCTGTGCACATGTGACATTTGTAATGTCAATTCTCTACCATGCATTTTACGTCATCATTGTCAAAAATCAGTCATAATTTTTTATTTTTTTTAATATCTTCCCTCTAATAATTTAATTATTTTAAAATAATTAATGTTCAAAAGTTGAAAAAATGTAGAAAAAGTCTGAAATCGAACATTTTTTATAAATAGAAATATTTTCTTTCAGAACTACATGGCGCCGGTGATGTCAATGTTTGGCGATGTTTCTATAGCGATGAATGCATTTAACAATTATCGTGTCTATGGAACACTGCTGCTTCTCCTCCTCATGTTCTGTCTGTTCTTTGGCATGCGAGTTGTCAGCATCGTCGCTCCGGTGTCGCTGTTTTGTGTCGTACTTTCTATCCTGGCTATATATATTGGGATATTTGCGGCTAATGAGGGCAACAGTGAGCAGTAAGTTAGTGCAAATGTACTTATCCCTCTAGTCTATTTCTTAATGGATAGATCTGATCTGCGACTCAAGTATATGACATCATAATCAATTATGTCACATTAGGTTTCTAGCTCTGTCATCAGTAAACAGTTAAATTAGTTTAAAAATATTCAATAGCTTACCTTGCTATTGGGATTCTGGGAATTCAGGGTTTGATCGATCCCAACACAGGCAAAGTGTAGGTGAAGCTTAGCTAGAAATGGGCGGTGCATAGATAGAAATGGTCCCTCTATTGGACACTTGTATGACCTCTGATGAAATACGCCTTTGTACGCTGCTAATTCATGTTTTGCCAGAATAGTTTCTGTCCATCATGTCCATATGCGTCTTTGTTTTAACGCGTCAATGATCAAGGTAGTCAAATATGAAATATCCGAAGAGTTTCACGTTTGAAATCTGTTAATAATCATTATAAATAGTACTAGTCTAACAAGTGTATGGCTGACACAGTGTTGAATCGGATACAGTACAACTCAGAAATAGCTTGACATATTTCCAGACACAAAAACAGAAACATTTTAGGTAGAACGATTTTGAAGACGATGTAAGAATTGTTTTGTTGAATATTTTGGACTTAATTTGATTGGAAGCCATTGCTGCCTTATGCAGCAATGGCTTCCAATCAAATAAAGTCCAAAATATTAAACAGTGCATTTTATTTTGTTTTAACAACATGTAACAGCATATTTCTGTGCTGTACTGTACTTATTGCATGAGTTTAGTAAGATCTCAGTTTTAGCAAGCTCAAAATGAAATCGCTCTAATTGACTGTGATAAATTTGATATAAAATAGCAACAAGTTAGAGATTCTATTAATCACAAGATATTAATTCAAATTTTCAAGTCAAATCGGATCCTTTTCTTAATATTTACCATATATTTTTGTTAATAGATCTAAGCTGTAAAGGAGAAAGGTCTAATATCAATTCTCTACCTGTAAGAAATTCTTAACCACGAATGATTTGTTTTCTTAGCATCACCACTGATGCTGTATTTTATATTATTGATATTTAAAGGGTGTGTTTGCTCGGTAATCGGCTACTAGCATTTCAGCAAGCATCCGATGGTGGAACGCTAAACTGTACCAAAGACGAAGGGGGTCCGCTGTTTCGATATTATTGTGACGGAAATTCTTCAATGTGTGATCCATTCTTTGAACAGAATTCCGCCACGGCAGTGGCTGGTATTCCTGGTTTGGCGAGTGGTGTATTTAAGGGTAAGTGGTGCCTGAGTGAAATTGCCAAAAGAAAAGATCTGTTGTGATGTTCCATAATTGTACATCATATATGTACAGAACAGCTCATAAGTAAGTTACCATGTTTCCAAATCAAAAACATGTTAGTTAGGACAATTCTGAACACAATGTAAGAAATGTTTTGTTGGCAATTTTGTCTTCTAATCCATTTATGTTCAAAATATTCACCGGTACATTTTAGTTTATTTTTGAAACATGTTAACTTATTCCTGAGATTTAACATGTACATGTAGTAAAGAATCACCAGCAAATAGGTGACTGTAAACCTCAGTTACATAATATGATACGTGTAAAAACAATTCAGGGAAATTAACTTAAGTTTTTTGCGTTCAAGGCTCGAGCTGTTGTTAAAATGCTTTGACCCTCACAGAGCAAAATAACAGATTCGTTCTAATGTAGTGAATATTCTGTTGAAAGTTTTGAAACTAATCTGACTTGAAGCTGTTGCAGCAACTGCTCCAAGTCAAATTACTTTCAAATTATTCAACATCTTTCCTGTGTAGTTGCCTTGATAGTAAGACTGATATTTCCATGTTTAAGAGTTAATAATTATACTACACATGTATGTTCCAGGAATGTGTAAAAGATGGGTTTTTTATTCTTTTGTAGATAATATCAATGACTGTTACACTGAGAATGGAAACATTCCGTGCACGAAAACTATCGGGAACCGTGATCGTGGTGAAATCGTTGCGGATATCTCGACATCATTCTATATTCTACTTGCCATTTTCTTCCCATCGGTATCGGGTAAGAAGTTTATTATATGCATAGTGGAGGGTTTGTTGTTTTCTACACATATGTACATACAACACTACGTAGATGCATCCCGAAAATCTTGTCGATGCAACTCCTATAGTTTGAAAGAGAATTCACCTTTCCAGAGTACCCACCCATCATATGACATCATAATGAACTGCATGATGTGTACAATGACATCATAATGAATGACGTCATGAATGATGTTGATAAGTATGTCACAAACGCATATTTGAAGACGGTCTATAAGCTGTTGTACAAATTGTTTGCTTTTACTGTTTAATAAATATTCTGTTGAATATTTTGAAACTAATTTGACTGGGCGCTGTTGCTGCCATAGGCAGCAACAGCACCCAGTCAAATTAGTTACAAAATATTCAACAGCTTCCCTTTATAGTTTTCAGGAAATTGATAGCAAGTTCATTTGGGGGATCGATCAATCCCAACACGGTGAGGTGTGGGTGGAGCTTAGCTAGTGATGGGCGGGGCATGGCTAAAAATGGAACGGTCCATTGGATGAATCATAATGATTGTACATCACCTGAAGATGTGCCGAATATTAAAAGATTTTTCATTTACGTTTTCTGTATGAAGTTGATATTGTGAAAGACTCATGTTGAGATGTTCTCATGTTGGATGGGGAAAGGTTGAAGGTATATATTAGCCTCTAGCTGACATTCTCTCATTATTTTTCTGTCGAAGATCACTGACGCTTTAATGCCCAGACTGACCGGTGCACTCAAGCTCATGATGGCCATGTTTCCAGCCAATAGTTAACATATGGTGGTTATTCCAAAATCCTGAGTGCTCTCATTTTAGTCATTGTCTACCAGCATCACTCAAGCTAGTTTTAAATTCTAAAGTCTACATAGGACATTCCAAGGAAAAGAATTAGGCATGAAAGCCTCAATTGCCTTGATAAAATATCCAATATCTTGACAGTTTAAACCCCATTAACCCATGAATCATCATTATACAGGTATCTACAAGAAGAAAGATATGTCTTTGTGTTTTAGGGTTCTGCGACCTGCAGATGTAAAGGCATATTTAATAGTCGACATAATTAATGCTGATTGAGTGCAATAAAATTTATGTTCCCTTCCAAGAGCCCTTAGTGGTTAGTCTCTGTCATGGGATCACATGGCAGCACATCATGGGCACCTGAATGCCAGACACGTCGTTTGTACATGTATGATTATTGTACTCAGTAAGATTCATTTCACTTCAAGATTATACTTACCTCCCTAATACTCTTCGATATTGCTAAATATCGGCTTTCACTCAATAAACACTCTGAATAAAAACAGTTAGGTGCCCCTACTGGGCAGGGAGTCAGAGGGCAGTCCGGCGGATGCCAGCCCCACCACCGCGCATGCGCAGACTAGCACTTCCTCTTTGCTAATTTATTGGCAGAGGGTGAACACATGCTTTGTGCGCCAAGCTTTTCACTAGTCTTTTTAAGTCAATTTTAAGCGGTTAATAGAAGTTTGAAACACCTGTTGTAATGTCTGAGAGAGTGACTTCGCCGGAGAAGGGCCCAGGACCTATCCATCTGGTGACTTCTATTATATTTTAGCGAGTTTTTCCCGGTGTAGTGTGTTTCCGGGACTCGCGTTTACCGTGATAAGCGCCTAGTATAGTTGTTGTATGTCAACATGGTGCTATATAATACTAATCTCTCTTTGTGTTTATGTCCACAGGTATCTGTCAGGATATGTATTGGACATCACAGCAGCAGAGGGTTTGTTTCTCTCCACCAAGGTTCCATTTCCTACTAATACTGTTAGGTTATCTAACCAAAAATTCTATGTCCAGTGATTCGGGGGCCTCGTATGACGGTCTTCTCACTTTGCCCTCTTGATCCAATTCCTTCCCCTAAGGTGGAGAGAGTTAAGAGGCGTAGTCTTGGTGGAGTGTTCCAGTTCATCACTTTGGATTGTTTGTCTATACAAAGAGTCAGGTATTCTAGTTAATGATATGAGGTGATGTTAATTATTTTATCTATAAATTGCCATTGTTATCATTGTGTATCTGATGTTTGTGTAGTCTGAATATCTATCCTGAAGATGTTCTGGTTATGAATACAATTCATCCTTACACCTGGATGTTTGTTTCAGATCGATTTAATTTCTGTCTGGGATTAATGACGTCATAATCAGCCTTGCTCTTTATTAACAATTAAAGTTTTGTCCAACGCTGGTTTCAGATGATTGGTGATCCTTATGATCATTTCCCTCTCTCTTTTAGTTTGGTTTTGAGTTTTCTAACTTTAACTAAATTGCTCATTGTCCTCGTCCTCTGTCCTGTTTCAGAGACCTGGTTGCTCGTCCTGTGGGCGTTTTCTGAAAGAAAAGTTCATCCCGCATCTTTGCTTTCATTGTAGCCCCTGTGGGCCATTGCTCAATTGTGACGTATGTAAGCATTGGGGGGGGGATGGCGAGCTAATGACCGAATTTTTATGCTTGCTGGCTAAGGACAAGGTTGTGGAGGAGGAGAGGAAGCAAAAAAGAGAGGTTGTGAGTAAGAAGGGTAAGAGGAAGGCCTCGTCCTCAGTGGACATGGAGGCCTTCCGTAGTGAGATGTTGGGAGAGATGAAGAGGACAATAAAGGATTTGGTTCCAGAGTTGCTTCATGGCATGCTTCCTGGACCAAACCCTTTGTTGTCCTCATCATCTGCTTCAGAGCAGATGGTCCCCGCCTCTGAATCTGGTTTCCTTAGGCCGTTACCAGTTTTCGATGATTCAGAGGTGGCCCCATTAGTGGGGGCATTCCACGACCCTGGCAGCAGGCTTGCCGCGCCGAGGGGTCGTGAACGGCTGTCGCTGGAACCTGCTGGCTGCTTATCAGCCCAGGGGTATCCGCACGCCGCAGGTGCCAGTACCTCCTATGGCACCTTTCCTGGCCAGTCTGGGTTAGCTCTCTTTGCTGACCCGGAGTCTAATCTTTCTGGCCAGGAAGAAGAGGATTATCTGTTAGGGTCACCGTCTGAGGATGTGGCCATGGATTTTGACGTCTGTGCACCCCTCGCGGGGAATACAGGCGACATGATCCATGGTTATACTCACGCAGGGTTAGAATTCACGGCTCAGAAGGTGGGCCTGGGCGGTGCTGATGGTCAGTTGTTCCACATACCTCGGCTTGCCGAGAGTATTGCTGGTGCTGGCCGGGGCCACGGTGTTGTGGTATCTGCCCCTCGCTCTACCACGGCGCCTGCTCCTGGACAAGCCCGTCAGATTAGCATGCCTGCTCTTTCGGGCCCGCATGCTTTCTCTGGCTTGCCGGGAGTGTCAGCATATCCGCCGTCAAGCTCTGCTGCGTTTGCTCAGGAGGAAGACGAAGGCCCTCATCTAGTAGAGCACTCGCAGTTAGCCACGGAGGAGGATTGGTCTGACGCTTGTCACTAGCTGATAAGTGTTAGGCCAGACCTGCCCGTGGAGCAGTCGGCTAGCCAGCGAGACCACAGGCCGTGGTTAGCTGGTAAGTCGACTGCTAGCACTATGCCATCTCTGCTGTTAGCAGAGCATATCGTGGATATGTTCTCGGCGGCGGAGACGTCCATTAAGGCGAATGGGCGTCTCGCGAAGGCCCCTCGCGAGGTCGCAAGGCGCTGCCGCACCGTGCCCGTGGATTACCAGAGGTACGGTGTGGTGCCCAAGCCTAGTGTGGATGACCGCGCGGCTCTGGGTGAGGATGCGCAGCCAGGCTCCCATTCTGACACGGGAGCTTTGTGTTCAAACGCGTTGCGTTCGGCCTCGTGTTCGGCCAATGCCGCGTTGCGGGATGCGGAGGAGAGTGGGAGAGCGTCTATTGCGGCGCTGTCTCACGTCTCCCAGCTGTTACAGGGGGTAGTAACAGCATCCGCATCACGCCAACCGAGCCCGGTCACAGTCCAGAGAGCCATCCAGGATGGTATCAACCTGGCTCTGGACTGTATGACTCGGGCAGTGACCAGGAGTGTCCGGGCGAGGCGCACGTTTGCGTTGGATAACGTGTGCCCGTCCCAGGACCTGTACAATAGGCTTCTGCGTACGCCTATGGCAGGTCCTGGTCTCTTTGGAGGTGAGGGATGTAGGCACCTCCAGGAGACGGTTACTCTGGTCAATAACCAGAGGGCGCTGTGCGAACAATTTGAGGTGCTCCGTAGGGACCGCGTTCGCGCTGCACCCCCTGCGTACCATCCCCTGCAGGCTCGAGGTGGAGGTGGCCAGGTCAGAGGCCAGCCACCATCGCAGCGTCGGCCGCGTGCGATTCGGCCAGCAGTGAGGGGGGCGCAGGCTCCTCAGGCGCAGCCAGCCAGGCAGCGCGGTGCTGGTCGTGGCGCACAAGGATCTGGTCGTGGTAATCGTGCCTGATGGGCCGGTTACCGCGGTGAGAACCACTCCGATGTTTTTGGCGAAGGAGACAGTGCCACTCTTGCACTCCTTATGTCCACCTCTCTCCCTAGGTGCACCGGTGGGAGGCCGGCTGGCCGACCACATGCAAGAGTGGGAACAGTTGACTCAGGACCATTTAGTCTTGCGATGGCTTTCAGTCGGGTATCATCCCGATTGGATGACAGGCCTGCCATCGCGGCTGTCTCTGGTGCCAATCTGGACTCCAAATCCGAGAGATCTAGATCAAAGGTTGTGTATCGAGGAGGAGATAAACTCCCTCATACAAAAAGGAGCAATTCAGCCGGCACAGAAGTGTCCGGGCTTCTATTCAACCGTGTTCTTAGTGACAAAAAACACCGGAGGGTGGAGACCAATTCTCAACCTCAAGCCATTGAACAAGTTCATAGAGACCCCCAGTTTCAAGATGGAGACTGTGCGCTCGGTGTTGGCGGGGTTAGAGAAGGGAATGTGGACAGCTTCAATAGATTTGAAGGATGCTTATTTCCACATCCCCATAGTGAGGAGTTTCTGTCGCTTCCTGAGATTTGCATTCCAGGGCAGACAGTGGGAATTCAGGGTGTTACCCTTCGGAATTTCCACGGCTCCTCGGGTTTTCACCTGTGTGGTTCTTGCGATTACCGCATACCTCCTCAGGAGAAGCATAGCAGTCCACACGTACATAGACGACTGGCTGTTAAAGGCACACACCCAGGGAAGTTTATCGGCCAATCTGGAGATTGTTTTGAAGACTCTCACAGACTTAGGCTGGATGATCAAGTTCCAAAAATCAGAGCTGACTCCATCCCAGAAGTTTGTTTACCTGGGGATGTTCTTCGATCTAGAGACAGGATATGTTTATCCTACTCAGGAGAGAGTTCAGAGACTCATCTCAGTAATTCAGTCAGGGTGCGACAGTCGTCATGTCCTGGCACGGGTTTACTTGAGAATGCTGGGGTTGATGATTTCGTTGGAACCAGTCATTCCTCAGGCCGCCTTACGCAGGCGGCCGATCCAGTTATTTCTCATGACACAATGGACCCAGAGTACAGGTTCACTGGACTCGAACGTGTCAGTGTTGGCGTCTCTAATTCACCACCTGCAATGGTGGTTGAACACAGAGAATCTCCTTGTGGGGGTTATGCTAACCCCTCCTCACCCTCAGGTAACTGTGTATACAGATGCCTCCATGGAGGGGTGGGGAGCTTGCCTCGAAGAATCCACGATATCAGGGCTTTGGGATCTGGAACAGTCGAAGGAACATATCAATCTACTGGAATTAAGAGCAGTAGTCCTGGGCCTGGAACATTTCTTACAGAAAGTTCAGGGCAAGATTGTTCTTATTCGTTCAGACAACTCAACAGTAGTGACTTACATAAACCGCCAGGGCGGAACGAAGTCGCCCAGTCTCTGTATGATGACATGGAGACTGCTTTGTTGGTGCCTGGATCTCAGGATTACCTTGAAAGCAGTTCATATTCTGGGAAGGTTAAATCTGCTAGCAGACTCATTGAGCCGAAGGATGAGTGTTTTACCGACGGAATGGCAACTAAATCAATGTGTGGCGGATCGTCTGTTCGACCATTGGGGGAAACCCAACATCGATTTGTTCGCAACGAAGAGGAATGCGAAGATGACGACGTACGTCTCTCCGATTCCAGATCCAAGCGCTTTCGCAACAGATGCGTTAGCTATCAGCTGGGCGGGAATGTATGTATACGCATTCCCTCCAGCAATCCTGATTCCAAAAATTCTTCAGAAAATCAGACAGGAGGAGTGCAAAGTGCTTCTGATCGCCCCAGATTGGCCAAGCCGATCATGGTATATGTATATGCTGGACCTTCTGGTCTGCAATCCGGTTCCTGTGCCTCTGATGGACGACATTACATTCCAGGGCAAGGCCCTTCACAACAATCCGTCAATGTTCCGATTGATTGCATGGATGTTGTCAAGGAAGCTAGAATTAAGGAGGGCTTTTCTGAGCAAGCAGCCATGTCTATGGCCAAAGCCAGGATGGGGTCAACCTCCAGAGCATATAATTATAAAATCAACAGATTTGCAGAGTGGTGCTAAAAAAGATGTATTGATCCAATGGATTCATCTTTTCAGGTAGTAGCTGATTTCCTCTGTCACCTGTATGATGCCTATAGCCTCAAGCCTAACTCTATTGCTGGTTATAAGTCGGCTTTAATGACTGTTATCCCTTGCTTGGCTAATAGGGAAAGTGATGAAGTAAGTACATTAAATGTATTAATTAAAGGCATGGGCAATCTAAGACCAAGGAATCCCCCGGTGATTCCATCTTGGAGTTTATCTCTAGTGCTTCAGGTACTAGGTGATAAGCCTTTTGAACCACTTAGTTCCATTTCTATGAAACTGTTAATTCTTAAAACTGTATTTTTAATTGCTGCGGCCTCGGCTAGGCGTAGGAGTGAAATTCATGCCTTATCAGCCGAGGAGGACCGTTTTGTGGTTACAGGGGAAGGCCTTAAGCTTCTACCTAGGATTAATTTCTTGGCTAAGAATCAGTCTTTGAAATATCCAGGTCAACCTATTTTTTTGCCAGCTTTAACTAGATATGATCCTAATTCTAAAGCATGGTGTCCCGTCCAGGCGTTGCTCCAGTACAAACAGCGTACTTCGGAGTGGCGGACCGACCAGTCAGCGTTATGGTTGTCATATATTGAACCCCATGGCAGGGCGTCTAAGGACACCATTTCCAGGTGGATTGTAGAATGCATCCAGTTTTGTCATAAATCCGCCACCGGTAAGCAGGTTGACATAGCCAAGGTTCACAGTGTCCTATTTAATGGGGTCCCTGTGGATGACATTATGTCGGTTGCTCAGTGGCACTGTGAGTCAAGTTTTACAGACCATTATCTCCGTGACACCTCAAATCCTCTCGCCTTGTCGATTTTGAAAAAATAATTAGGTGTATTTTTTCGATGAGGTTTCCTCATTGCTTATATATATCACAATTAATTAATGGGAACAACCACTTTTTGGGACTGCATCAGCCTTCACCACTGGGAAGATGATGTGAGCAGCCAAGTTCAACAAGGTCAGTCTTGTTCATGTGTTGTTCATTGTTGATTATATTGTCACGTGACCCTTTGTTATTAATATGGTGATGGTTTGTGTGTTTATGTGGTTCATCATTGAGAGTATACGAAAATGGAGCCTTTTCGTCTCTGTCCTATAGTACATGGCACTGGTATGTAGAGAGCGTATGGGACATTGAGGTCATTCGAGTCTTCCTCCCAGGAAAGGTGGGGGGGGGGGGGCTGAGCGCATATGACATTCGGTCATCTCACATCCATCGGTTTGTGTTAACTGAGGGTTTTGTCAAATCCTGACTGTGTTTCACACAGTTTCAGAAGTTTAAGTGCCTTAAACGCGGAAAAGCGTATAGGGAAGAGCTGGTCTGCGCATGCGCGGTGGTGGGGCTGGCATCCGCCGGACTGCACTCTGACTCCCTGCCCAGTAGGGGCACCTAACTGCTTTTATTCTGAGTGTTTATTGAGTGAAAGCCGATATTTAGCAATATCAAAGAGTATTAGGGAGGTAAGTATCAACTCTCTCGTGAAAAAAGAAATCCTTGATTTCGTTTAGTTTCTCTACGGTGCTAGCTTCATGGCAGGGATAGAGTGCCAGCATGGTGATGTGCTAAATGCTGCTGTCATGAATCTTGTCTAATTTTGTTCAGCATATCCAATGGTGTTATGATAAACCACAAACATCACTACCATTGATAAATGGCGTCCATCAAGTGTTTTCACCCATTAAGTTCTAGATACTAGAATATTGAAGATGATATATGGACATTATATGTCAGTCAAGCATGGGTTAATTATCCTACTGATATCATGTAAAGGTATCACGTGTCAGTGGTTTGATTGGGTTTTGATGGCGCAGCGCGTAGAAGCATGACTCCTATGGACAAATCATGGAGCGATCCGTTCTCTCACTTACGTATATGATGTCATAATCAATTACATCAAGTCTTAGCTGACCTCGCAATCACAATGATGGATAACCCAGTCATAAAAATTGAAAATCTGTCATACGTGTACAGGGACTTTGATGAATTTACACTTTAATACATATTCGTGCATATTTTGAAACTAATCTGACTGGGAGCCATAAGCAGCAATACCCCCCCCCCCCAGTCAAGTTAATGAAAAAATATTCTACAGATTGCATTTAGGGTTACCTTGAAATTTAGAGTCTGGAAATTCCTGCTTCAAATTGATTCCAACATGTGTAAAATTGGGTTGGACTAAGCTAGAAATGGGCGGGGCAAAGCTAGAAATGGGCGGGGCATAGCTGGAAATGGGCAGGGCATAGCTAGAAATGTGCAGGGCATAGCTAGAAATGGGCAGGGCATGGCTAGAAATGAATCCTATTGTGTTTCATGTGTACGCTGCTATTATCCCGAAGCGCAATTGATGGAACCTCATGGAGGATAGAATCTATTATGATAATAATGATGGTGTGGGGGGGGGGGAAGAGGAGATGGAATAGATGATAATGAGAAATAGATGGTGGTGGTGATGATGAATGGATGATGATGATGATGATATTTAGTGGCTGGTGGGTGTGTATGGCGGTGGTGATTAATGGATGACGATATGGAGGAGGGTTTTATGGATGGCGCTGATGATTATATGGCGGTGGTGGCATCGGTAAATGGCTGATGATTGTGACGATGATAATGATGATGATTTGTTACAGGAATAATGGCAGGATCGAACAGATCTGGTGACCTGATGGATGCGCAAAAGTCTATTCCATCAGGAACTCTCGGTGCCATTGCCACGACGTCCTTTGTCTGTATCCTTTGAAACAATCGAGAGAAGTCATACCGTTTGTACAGTATAGCGCAGAAATAGCTTGACATGTTTCCAAAACAAAAACAGGTAACAGGTTAGTTAGTGCAATTTTGAACTTGATGTAAGAAATGTTTTATTGAATACATATTTTGAACATTATTGGATTGGAAGACATTGCTTGAAGCAATGTCTTCCAGTCCAATTATGTTCAAAATATTCAACATTGTTTTATTTTGTTTTGTTATTTCTTAGCTTTAGCCTGCTGCACAGGTCATGGAAATTATGGAATGTGGCAATTAGAGCTGGGCGGTATTGACATTTACATGATGGTATCAGTACCATGAAAAAATACCGTGGTACCACGGTATACCGTCATCTGAGCTTGAGGCATGCCACGAAATTAGAACAATTTTTTTCATTTCCTTTTCATTTCCATCTCCAATAAATGGTAAATGTAGGTAGACTGTTTAGTTTCGCGACCTTATTAGGTCACTATTTTTATTGACATGATATCATTCGCGGGAATATCGGTCAAAGTGTGTGGTCGACTTGCTAACTATAACCCGCGGTTTGAGACACTGGAGCGTGCTATTTTCAATCTGGATTGTTCTTGCTATTAATGCGTGCGACCAGCAAACGGTAAATTTTATTTTGGCAGTCGAGCGCGTTGATAAACAGAGTCCAGACAAAATCCGCGAGTATTTAAACGAGGCCAGTGTTGTACTCTTTTATTTCTGTTGGAGTCGTATTTTCGGTTACTCGCGAAAACAGGCCTATACACATGCATATAACACGACATTGAATATAGCCGATTCCAAAGCTTCTGATAATTACCGAGTACCCAATGTGCAGACTCGTTACTCGCCATGCTTCACGTGAACAATGCGTGTAAAAGGCTATTTCCGCGATCTTCAGACGTGTAGCCAGTTGAAAAATGAATTACAAAAACTAAAACACTAATTTTTAGGTGTCATTACTTAAACTGAATTTAATCTTTAAAGAAATTTCTTAAAACAAGCCAGAAAAATAAAAAATAACGACTTCAAAGCTGCTCGTTGTTAATAAATTAGCACGTGATCAAAATGGCGCGAACAAATACTACGTTTTAGTAAATTTTCATTGATAAATTCAGCATAGTAATGTATTTTCCCACGGTCTAGTTCATGTACAACCAATCAGATACGTCTTTGCGAGGTTGCTGTTGTGTTTGAATAGCACGCGGTTTGTATGTTATTTTGTTATTCTAGCGTGTTTGTTCGGTGACAAAATGCTTGGAGTAATAAATTACAAATAATTGAAACAGGAATAGGGAATATATTATAGTGTAATTACTAGCGGCGGATGGCCAGAGAATGAGTTTAGATGTTTTAAATAAAGCAATTTTACCGTAAGACTTTCAAGACATACGTTTGGCATACAATTCTGCCTGTCATTATTTTGTAATTGACGTCTTGTTGTTTGTTTTTACAATGACCCTTTCACCTCGACTCGGCTAATAGTTAGGGATGCCTATATTTTTGGCACTATTAGCACCTATTTACCCTTGGTCAAGTCAGATTTTATGGATCTATTTCTCAAATATTGCTCAAACATTATGGACGGTATTCACGGTATTTGGAAATGTCAACGGTCACGGTATCGGTTCACGGTATACCGCGGTCCTCACGGTACTACCGTCAGACCGCCCAGCTCTACTGGCAATGTAGAATCATCGTAGAATCTGTCAATGTAGAATCATCGTGGAATCTGGCAATGTAGAATCATCGTGGAATCTGGCAATGTAGAATCAAATGATGGAAATTCTGGAAGATCTCCATGTTTTCTCAAAGTTGTCATGGAAGATTAATCCCTTTAAACCAACATGTTCGAGCATATATTTATTTCAAGACAATCATACATATAAGCTGACTTAAATATCTTGAAAAAAAACTTGACTAGATGCTGCTGCGATATTCCACTATGTCTTTTATTATGTTACAACTTGATTCCTTAATCAGATCACTTTAGATCTATCGTGTGTTTTACTGTTTGGTGGCACCGTGCTCGGTGAGCTGATGCGAGATAAGTGAGTATGATATTTAGGCTTGTGCGGTTATTACTTTGAGTGATCGCGATCGATTATTTAAAGGGATGCTAATCTCATCTCAACTGTTATATTGCACCGATAGATCATGGTTTATAGATTCTATATCATTTGACATGTCCTGTCATGTGATGTCATATCGTATTATACATATATATTGGAAGTGCCAATGTATTACATTCTTTATTATGTAATATTCATCCTGTTGAATATTTTGAAACTAAATTGACTGAAAGTTGTTGCTGCCTAAGGCAGCAACAACTTCCAGTCAAATTAGTTTCAAAATATTCAACATTTTACCTGTATGGTTGCTTTTATTGTCCAGCTATAGATGGCACCTCTATGACTGAGCATATATGCCGAGGCATACACGTTAGGTTTTTTCTGATTGGCTGAAAAGTAAATCATGACAGCTAAGTAAGTTGTAGAAATATACTGACATTTAGCTACTAAAGCCTGAATATCTTTCTTTGACTGGATGATAAAAAGCTTAAAACTCCATGCATAGTTTATGAGTGGCCTATTAGATCATCTGTATAAATATCATGAGATGAGGGTGGTTCGCCGTTACGAATAATCGTGAGTACTCGATTAATCAGCTTGGGTACAATGGGTATAAATTGCAGCATTTACTGGTTGTCATTCTTGTTATACTGTCCAAGTAGCCTAGATATATCGAGCGTTCCACCTATGTGTTTGGCGCCAACACTGATCATGGCTAATCCTTGTCGCATTGCCGTGTTCCCCAGAATTTGAATATCTGGGTTAACACGTTACCTGATTTTTTAGCACCAGCTAACTGGTCATAGATGTTATCATTTCGAAAATAATTTCACTGGCTTCCAGTCAAATTGTTTTCAAAATATTCAACAATATAATTATTTTTTCAGAAAAATTATTTATATCTGGTCGGTTCTTGTAAATGAGATAAATGTAGTTTAATTGAACATTCATTGTCTTGATTTTTCAGGGGTTAACTGCTCAGTATTATGATAAATGAAAAACTGTTCCTATTTAGATTACGAGGAGACGATCGTTTCCTTCAAACATGGAAAGGCAATGTTTACCAGCCTCTGATAACTTTTTTATTAAGAAATTGAAGGGAGGTAACTCTTTCCATTTTACAAATTTTGTAACACGCATTCTGAACAATTATCTCCCTTGCCCTGTGGTTATCAAATAAATTGAGATGATCCCAGTGGAAAAAAATTTCAATAAATTAATAGTCTTCTCTTGACCTGCAAAAGGCCATTCCTCAAGACCACTGTAAAGGTCTGTGTTGGCCATTAGGCACTCTGGTGTCCACAGCATTGTGCTCAAAATGCTACTTATGTCAATTACCCCCTTAATGGGCTGCATTTTTCAAGGCAATTTACAAAAATATCTGTCGGTTGTCCTCCATGCTTCTTTTCACAACTGCAGATGGCATCTTTGGCCGACCAGACCATTAAAGAAATCACAATATTTTCACCATCAGGTGAGTATTTTTTTTAAATTTACCACTGGGATGACTAGCTCGTTTTTAGTATTCTTTTGGTATTTAAATTGAACACTTTTGCTAGTATGTAAGAATTATGAGCTATTATTTGACTATTTGTTTTTCAGAATTGGTGAAAGTGTGGATGGTGGTGCTATGATAGTCGCACATTTAGCGTGGCCACATCCATGGGTGATTCTGATTGGCTCATTCCTCTCGACTGTTGGAGCTGGTCTCCAGACACTCGTTGGTAAGATACATGTATCTTTAGTCGTTGAGTATGTAGCCTGATAGGGATATTAAATTATCAAGAGTGGTTTTGCCTAGAGAACCTAAATAGAAAATGTCCATCTTGAGACCAAGCGAAGACGATTTTTTAAATTGTACCACGGGAATGATGGACTCTCGGGTTATTATAACAGTTATTCCAGTGGCAAAGTTTAAAAAACAGTCTTCTTGGTCTCCAAATGACCATTTCTGCAGACCGCTGTAGAATCCATTTTCACATCAAGAGTATACTTACCTCCCTAATACTTTTGATATTGCTAAATATCGGCTTTCACTCAATAAACACTCAGATTAAAACAGTTAGGTTCCCCTACTGGGCAGGGAGTCAGAGCGTAGTCTGGCGGATGCCAGCCCCACCACCGTGCATGCGCAGACTAGCACTTCCTCTTTGCTAATTTATTGGCAGAGAGTCTACACATGTTTTTGTGCTAAGTGCTTTTCTTCGCTCAATTCTTAGTGTTTTTGTGAAAATTTGGAAGTGTTTATCCCTGATAAAGATGGCAGGAAGGATGACTTCGCCAGAGGAGGGCCCAGGACCTTTAAATCAGGTGACTTCTAGTAAAATTAGCGAGTTGGTCCCCGGTGTAATGTGTTTCCGGGACTCGCGCTTACCGTGATAAGCGCCTTGTTTAGTTGGTTTATTTCAACTAGGTGCTATATCATACTAATCTCTCTTTGTGTTTATGTCCACAGGTCTGTGTGACGACATATAATGGACATCACATCAGCAGAGGGTTTGTTTCTCTCCACCATGGTTCCATTTCCTACTAATACTGTTAGGTTATCTAACCAAAAATTTTATGTCCAGTGAGTCGGAGGCCTAGTATAAAGGTCTTCTCACTTTGCCCTCTTGATCCAATTCCTTCCCCTAGAGGTGGAGAGAATTAAGAGGCGTTCAGTTGGTGGAGTGCTCCAGTTCATCACGTTGGATGGTTTGTCTATACAAAGTGTCAGGTATCTAATTATTGATATGAGGTGATGTTAATTATTTAGAGGAAAGGGAGATAATTAACAGTATTTGCCATTGTTATCAGTATATATCTGATGGTTGTGTAGTCGAAATGTCCATTCTGCACATGTTCTGGTTAGAGATACAATTCGTCCTTGCACTTGGATGTTTGTTGGGGATCGATTTTTTCCTGTCATAGGATTAATGACGTCATAATCAGCCTTGCTCTTTATTAACAATTAAAGTTGTCCGAAGCTGGTTTTCTGATTAATATTGATCTTTATGATCATTTCCTTCTCTTGAGTTGGTGAGTTTCTGAGCTTAACTAGATTGCTCATACTCCTCGTCCTTTGCCCTGTTTCAGAGACCTGGTTGTGCGTCCTGTGGACGGTTTTTGAAGGACAAGTTTGTGCCTCATCTCTGTTATCAGTGTAGCCCCTGTGGTCCCTTGCTTAATTGCGAGATATGTAAGCACTGGGGGGGCGAGCTAATGTCCGAATTCTTGTGCTTGCAGGCGAAGGACAAGGTGGTGGAGGAGGACAAGAAGAAGCAGAAAAGAGAGGTTGTGAGTAAGAAGGGTAAGAGGAAGGCCTCGTCCGCGGTGGACATGGAGGCCTTCCGGACCGAGATGTTGAGAGAGATGAGGAGGACAATAAAGGATTTGGTTCCAGAGTTGCTTCGTGGCATGCTTCCTGGACCAAATCCTTTGCTGGCCTCATCATCTGCTTCGGAGCAGGTAATCCCCACCTCTGAATCACCTTTCCTTAGTACGCTTCCGTTGTTCGAAAATTCAGAGGTGGCCCCATTAGAGGGGGCGTTCCACGACCCTGGCAGCAGGCTTAGTGCCGCGCCGAATAGGGACCGTGGACAGTTGTCGCTGGAACCCGCGGGCTGCTTATCAGTCCAGGGATATCCGCACGCCGCGGGTGCAAGTACCTCGTATGGCACCTTCCCTGGCCAGTCCGGGTTAGCTCTCTTTGCTGACCCGGAGTCTAATCTGTCTGGCCAGGAGGATGAGGATTACCTGTTGGGGTCGCTGTCTGAGGACGTGGCCATGGATTTTGACGCCTGTGCACCCCTCGCGGGGAATACAGGCGACTTATTCCACGGTTCTACTCTCCCATGGGTAGAATCCACGGTTCAGACTGTGGCCCTGGGCGCTGAGGGCCAGCGTTACCGCATACCTCGGCTTGCCGAGAGTGTCGCTGGTGCTGGCCGGGGCCGTGGTGGGGCGGTATATGCCCCGCGCTCTACCACGGAGCCTGCTCCTGGTCAAGCCAGTGAGATTAGCATGCCGGTGTTATCAGGCCCGCATGCTCTCCCTAGCTTGCCAGGGATATCAGCGTATCCGCCGTCAAGCTCTGTTGCTTGCGCTCAGGAGGAAGACGAAGGCCCCCGTCTTGTAGAGCGCTCGCAGCTAGCCACGGAGGAGGATTGGTCTGACGCTTGCCAGTGGTTGGTGTGTGTTAGACCAGATCTGCCCGTGGAGCAGTCGGCTAGCCAGCATTATCACAGGCCGTGGTTAGCTGGTAAGCCTACTGCTAACGCTATGCCTTCTCTGCCGCTGGCAGAGCATGTCGTTGACATGTTCGAGGCGGCGGAGACGTCCATTAAATCGAGTGGACGTCTCGCTAAGGCCCCACGCGAGGTGGCCAGGCGTTGCCGCATCGTGCCCCTGGATTACCAGCGGTACGGTGTGGTACCTAAGCCGAGCGTGGATGACCGCGCGGCTTTGGGTGAGGATGCGCGGCCAGGCTCCCGTTCTGACACGGGAGTCTTGTGTTTGAACGCGTTGCGTTCAGCAAATACCGCGTTGCGTGATGCGGAGGAGAGTGGGAGGGCTTCGATTGCCGCTCTGTCCCACGTCTCCCAGCTGTTACAAGGGGTAGTAACAGCATCCGCATCGCGCCAGCCAAGTCCGGTCACAGTCCAGCGAGCCATCCAGGATGGTATCAACCTGGCTCTGGACTGTATGACACGGGCGGTGACCAGGAGTGTCCGGGCAAGGCGCACATTTGCCTTGGACAATCTGTGCCCGTCCCAGGACCTGTACAATAGGCTACTGCGTACGCCTATGACAGGTCCTGGTCTCTTTGGAGGTGAGGGATGTAGGCACCTCCAGGAGACAGTTACTCTGGTCAATAACCAGAGGGCGCTGCGCGAGCAGTTTGAGGTGCTTCGTCGTGCTAACGTTCGCGCCGCACCCCCTGCGTATCGTCCCCTGCAGGCTCGAGGTGGTGGTGGCCAGGTCAGAGGCCAACCACCATCGCAGCGTCGGCCTCGGCCGCGTGCGATTCGGCCAGCAGCGAGGGGGGGGGCGCAGGCTCCTCAGGCGCAGTCAGCCAGGCAGCCGCCCGCGCACCGAGGTGCGCGCGGTGCTGGTCGTGGCGCGCGAGGATCTGGGCGGGGTAATCGTTCCTGATGGGACGGTTACCGCGGTGAGAACCGCGCCGGTGTTTCTGGCAAAGGAGACAGTGCCGCTCTTGCACTCCTTATGTCCACCTCTATCCCTAGGTGGACCGGTGGGAGGCTGGCTAGCCGACCACATGCAAGAGTGGGAACGGTTAATTCAGGACCGTTTAGTCTTGCGATGGCTTTCAGTCGGGTATCATCCCGATTGGATGACAGGCCCGCCATCGCGACTGTCTCTAGTGCCGATCTGGACTCCAAATCCGAGAGATCCAGAGCAAAGGTTGTGTATCGAGGAGGAAATAAATTCCCTCATACAAAAAGGAGCTATTCAGCCGGCACAGAGGTGTCCGGGCTTCTATTCAACCCTGTTCTTAGTAACAAAAAACACCGGAGGGTGGAGACCAATTCTCAACCTCAAGCCATTGAACAAGTTCATAGAGACGCCCAGTTTCAAGATGGAGACTGTGCGCTCGGTGTTGGCGGGGTTAGAGAGGGGAATGTGGACAGCGTCGATAGATTTGAAGGACGCTTATTTCCACATCCCCATACACAGGAGTTTCCGTCGCTTCCTGAGATTTGCATTCCAGGGCAGACAGTGGGAATTCAGGGTGTTACCCTTCGGAATTTCCACGGCTCCTCGGGTTTTCACCCGTGTGGTTCTTGCGATCACCGCATACCTCCGCAGGAGAAGCATAGCAGTCCACACGTACATAGACGACTGGCTGTTGAAAGCGCACACCCAGGAAAGTTTATCGGCCAGTCTGGAGATTGTTTTGAAGACTCACAGACTTGGGCTGGATGATCAATTTCCCAAAATCAGAGCTGACTCCATCCCAGAAGTTTGTTTACCTGGGGATGTTCTTCGATCTAGAGACAGGATATGTTTTTCCTACTCAGGAGAGAGTTCAGAAACTCATCTCATTAATTCAGTCAGTGTGCGACAGTCGTCATGTCCTGGCACGGGTTTACTTGAGAATGCTGGGGTTGATGGTTTCATTGGAACCAGTCATTCCTCAGGCCGCCTTACGCAGGCGGCCGATCCAGTTATTTCTCATGACACAATGGACCCAGAGTACAGGTTCGCTGGACTCGAACGTGTCAGTGTTGGCGCCTCTGATTCATCACCTGCAATGGTGGTTGGACACAGAGAATCTCTTGGTGGGGGTTATGCTAACCCCTCCCCACCCTCAGGTGACTGTGTATACAGATGCATCGATGGAGGGCTGGGGGGCTTGCCTGGAAGAATCCACGATATCAGGGCTTTGGAATCCGGAACAGTCAAAGGAACATATAAATCTACTGGAGCTAAGAGCAGTAGTCCTGGGCCTGGAACATTTCTTACAGAAAGTTCAGGGCAAGATTGTCGCCCAGTCTCTGTATGATGACATGGAGACTGCTTTGTTGGTGCCTGGATCACCAGATTACCTTGAAAGCAGTTCATATTCCGGGAAGGTTAAATCTGCTAGCAGACTCATTGAGCCGAAGGATGAGTGTTTTACCCACGGAATGGCAACTAAATCAATGTGTGGTGGATCGTCTGTTCGACCATTGGGGGAAACCCAACATCGATTTGTTCGCAACGAAGAAGAATGCGAAGATGACGACGTACGTCTCTCCGATTCCGGATCCAAGCACTTTCGCAACAGATGCGTTAGCTATCAGCTGGGGGAGAATGTATGCATACGCATTCCCTCCAGCAATCCTGATTCCAAAAATTCTTCAGAAAATCAGACAAGAGGAATGCCAAGTGCTTCTGATCGCCCCGGATTGGCCAAGCCGATCATGGTATACGGATCTGCTGGACCTTCTGGTCTGCAATCCGGTTCCTCTGCCTCTGATGGACGATATTATCTTCCAGGGCAAGGCCCTTCACAACAATCCGTCAATGTTCAGATTGACTGCGTGGATGTTGTCAAGGAATCTAGAATTAAGGAGGGCTTTTCTGAGCAAGCAGCCATGTTTATGGCCAAAGCCAGGAGGGGGTCAACCTCCAGAGCATATAATTATAAAATCAACAGATTTGCAGAATGGTGCTCAAAAAGATGTATTGATCCAATGGATTCATCTATTCAGGTAGTAGCTGATTTCCTCTGTCACCTGTATGATGCCTATAGCCTCAAGCCTAACTCTATTGCTGGTTATAAGTCAGCTTTAATGTCTGTTATTCCTTGCTTGGCTAAGAGGGGAAGTGATGAAGTAAATACATTGAATGTATTAATTAAAGGCATGGGCAATCTAAGACCAAGGAATCCCCCTGTGATTCCGTCTTGGAGTTTATCGCTAGTGCTTCAAGTACTAGGTGATAAGCCGTTTGAACCACTTAGTTCCATTTCTATGAAACTATTAACACTGAAGACTGTGTTTTTAATTGCTGCGGCCTCGGCTAGGCGTAGAAGTGAAATTCATGCCTTATCAGCCGAGGATGACCGTTTTGTGGTTTCAGGGGAAGGCCTTAAGCTGCTACCTAGGATTAATTTCTTGGCTAAGAATCAGTCGTTGAAATATCCAGGTCAACCTATTGTTTTGCCTGATTTAACTAGATATGATCCTAATTCTAAAGCATGGTGTCCCGTCCGGGCGCTTCTCCGGTACAAACAACGTACATCGGAGTGGCGCACCGACCAGTCGGCGTTATGGTTGTCATATATTGAACCCCATGGCAGGGCTTCTAAGGACACCATTTCCAGGTGGATTGTAGAATGCATTCAGTTTTGTCATAAATCCGCCACCGGGAAGCAGGTTGACGTGGCCAAGGCTCACAGTGTCCGCGGCGTAGTGACATCCACTGCCCTATTTAATGGGGTCCCTGTGGATGATATTATGTCGGTGGCTCAGTGGCACTGTGAGTCAAGTTTTACAGACCATTATCTCCGTGACACCTCTAATCCTCTCGCCTTGTCGATTTGGAAAAGATAACTAGGCTTATATTTTTGATGGGGTTTCCTCATTGCTTATATATTTCACAATTAATTGATGGAAACAACCACTTTTTTGGGACTGCATCGTTCTTCACCAATGGGAAGAGGATGTCAGCAGCCATTTCAACAAGGTCAGTCTTGTGTATGAGTTGTCCATTGTTGATTGTCTTGTCACGTTACCCGTTATTAATATGATGATGGTTTTGTGTATTTATGTGGTTCATTGTTGAGAGTATACGAAAATGGAGTTTTTTCGTCTCTGTCCTGTAGTACATGGCACTTGTACGTAGAGAGCGTATAGGACATTGAGGTCATTCGACTCTTCCTCCCAGGAAGGAGGGGGGGAGCGCATATGACATTCGGTCATCTCTCATACATCGGTGGTGTTATCCGATGGTTAGTCAAATCCTACTGTTTTTTCATAGTTTCAGAAGTTTAAGTGCCTTAAACGCAGAAAAGCGTACAGGGATGAGCTGGTCTTTTGACCTCGCCTCCCTCCCGCCGAATTCACTGTCGAATTCTGGCAATATCAAAAGTATTAGGGAGGTAAGTATACTCTTGATGTGAAATAAACGAAATCTAGGATTTCTTTTTTCACGGGAGTTGATACTTACCTCCCTAGATACGGACCCGGCCTCTCCACCCCACAGAGGCTCGGTCTTCAGGCTCTTAATAGTTGCATGTGTATCAGCCAATAAATTAGTCAGAGGAAGTGCTAGTCTGCGCATGCGCGGTGGTGGGGCTGGCATCCGCCATTTCACTTCAAGAGTATACTTACCTCCCTAATACTTTTGATATTGCTAAATATTGGCTTTCACTCAATAAACACTCAGATTTAAAACAGTTAGGTGCCCCTACTGGGCAGGGAGTCAGAGCGTAGTCCGGCGGATGCCAGCCCCACCACCGCGCATGCGCAGACTAGCACTACCTCTTTGCTAGATTATTGGCAGAGAGAACACACATGTTTTTCAGTCATAAGCTTTTCTTGCTCATTAACGTTGTTATTGGTGTTATTTTGGAAGTGATAAGACCTGATTTGGATGGCGGGAGGATACACTTCGCCACCGGAGGACGTTGGACCTTTAAATCAGGTGACTTCTAGTAAAATTAGCGAGTTTTCTTCCCGGTGTATTGTGTTTCCGGGACTCGCGTTTACCGTGATAAGCGCCTTAGTTAGTTGGTTTAGGTCAACTCGGTGCTACCTAGGACTAATTTCTCTTTCTGTTTCTGTCCACAGGTCTGTATGACGCTAGGTTGTGACGTCACAGTACCAGAGAATTAGTATTCTCTCCACCATGGTTCCATTTCCTACTAACACTGTCAGGTTATCTAACCAAATGAAAAATTATGCCCAGTGAGTTGGAGGCCTGGTATAAAGGTCTTCTCACTTTGCCCTCTTGTTCCAATTCCTTCCCCATGAGGTGGAGAGAGTTAAGAGGCGTGCAGATGGTGGAGTTTCCGGTTCGTCACGTTGGATGGTTTGTCTATACAAAGTGTCAGGTATCTAGTCATTGGTAATGTGGTGATGTTAATTATTGTAAACAATCAAAGGGAGATAATTAACATTTTTGCCAGTAAAGAGTTATCTATATGTATCTGATGGTTGTGTAGTCAACTTATCCATTCAGCATACAATTCGTCTTTGCACTTGGATGTTTTGTTGGGATCGAATTTTTCCTGTCACGGGATTAATGACGTCATAATCAGCTGGCTATGTATTTATTAGCAATTCAAGCGCTAGGCTGGTTTTTGATGTATATTGATCTTTATGATCGTTTTTCCTTCTCCTTGAGTTGGATTGAGTTTCTAAGCTTAACTAGTTGCTCATACTCCTTGTCCTTTGCCCTGTTTCAGGGACCGGGTTGCGCGTCCTGTGGACGTTTTATGCATGTGAAGTTCTGGCCGCATCTGTGTTATCGATGTAGCCCTTGTGGTCCATTGATTAATTGTGACATATGTAAGCACTGGGGGGGCGTGTTAATGTCCGAATTCTTGTGCTGCTTACAGGCGACGGACAAGGTGGTAGTGGTGGAGAAGAAGAAGAAGCGGAAACGAGAGGTTGTAAGTGAGAAGGGTAAGGGGAAGGTCTCGTCCGCGGTGGATATGGAGACCTTCCGGACCGAGATGTTGGGAGAGATGAGGAGGACAATAAAAGATTTGGTTCCAGGGTTGCTTCGTGGCATGCTTCCTGGACCAGATCCTTTATTGTCCTCGTCATCGGCTTCGGAGCAGGTAATCCCCGCCTCTGGATCGATTTTCCTTAGTCCGCTTCCGTTGTCCGACGATTCAGAGGTGGCCCCATTAGAGGGGGCGTTCCACGGCCCTGGCAGCAGGCTTATTGCCGCGCCGATAGGGGACCGTGGACGGTTGTCGCTGGAACCCGCTGGCTGCTTATCAGTCCAGGGGTATCCGCACGCCGCGGTGGCCAGTACCTCCTATGGCACCGTTCCTGGTCAGCCCGGGTTAGCTCTCTTTGCTGACCCGGGGTCTAATCTTTCTGACCAGGGTGATGAGGATTACCTGCTAGGGTCGCCGTCTGACGACGTGGACATGGATGAAGACGTTTGTGCACCCCTCGCGGGGAATACAGGCGCTTTTTTCCACGGTATTACTCACCCTGGAGTAAGGTCCGCGGTTCAGGTGGTGGCCCAGGGCGCTGCTGATGGCCAGCGGTACCGCATACCTCGGCTTGCCGAGAGTGTAGCTGGTGCTGGCCGGGCCCGTGGTAGAGCTATATATACCCCGCGCTCTACCGCGGTGCCTGCTCCTGGTCAAACCAGTGATATTCTCATGCCGGTGCTGTCAGGCCCGCATGTTTTCCCTGGCTTGCCAGGTGTATCAGCGTACCCGCCGTCAAGTACTGCTTGCGCTCAGGAGGAAGACGAAGGACCCCGTCTTGTAGAGCGCTCGCAGTTAGCCACGGAGGAGGATTGGTATAACGCTTGCCAGTGGTTGGTGAGCGTTAGGCCTGATCTGGCCGTGGAGCAGTCGGCTAGCCACCGTGTTCACACGCCGTGGTTAGCTGGGAATCCAACTGCTAACGCTATGCCTTCTCTGCCGCTGGCGGAGCATGTCGTTGACATGTTCAAGGCGGCGGAGGCGTCCATTAACACGAGTGGACGTCTCGCGAAGGCCCCTCGCGAGGTGGCCAAGCGTTGTCGCATCGTGCCCCTGGACTACCAGCGGTACGGTGTGGTACCCAAGCCCAGCGTGGATGACCGCGCGGCTTTGGGTGAGGATACGCGGCCAGGATCCCGTTCTGACGCGGGGGTCTTGTGCGCGAACGCGTTGCGTTCGGCGAATACCGCGTTGCGTGATGCGGAGGAGAGTGGGCGGGCTTCGATTGCCGCTCTGTCCCACGTCTCCCAGCTGTTACAGGGGGTAGTAACGGCATCCGCATCGCGCCAGCCAGGCCCGCTCGCGGTCCAGCGTACCATCCAGGATGGTATTAACCTGGCGCTGGACTGTATGACGCGGGCGGTGACCAGGAGTGTCAGGGCAAGACGCACATTTGCCCTGGACAATTTGTGCCCGTCTCAGGACCTGTATAATAGGCTACTCCGTACGCCTATGACGGGTCCTGGTCTTTTTGGAGGTGAGGGATGTCGCCACCTCCAGGAGACGGTCACCCTGGTGAATAACCAGAGGGCGCTGCGCGAACAGTTTGAGGTACTGCGTCGTGCTAACGTTCGCGCCGCGGCCCCTGCGTATCGTCCCCTGCAGGCTCGAGGTGGTGCTGGCCAAGTCAGAGGCCAGCCGCCGTCGCAGCGCCGGCCTCGGCCGCGTGCGATTCGGCCAGCAGTGAGGGGGGCGCAGGCTCCTCAGCCGCCGTCGGCCAGGCAGCCGCCCGTGCACCGAGGTGCGCGCGGGGCGGGGCGGGTCGCGCGAGGATCTGGGCGTGGTTATCGTTCCTGACAGGGCGCTTACCGCGGTAAGGACCACGCCGGTGTGTATGGCGACGGAGACAGTGCCGCTCTTGCATGCCTTGTGTCCACCGCGGTCCCTAGGTGGACCGGTGGGAGGCCGGCTTGCCGACCACATGCAAGAGTGGGAACGGTTAACTCAGGACCGTTTAGTCTTGCGATGGCTTTCCGTGGGGTATCATCCAGAGTGGGTGACAGGCCCGCCGTCGCGACTGTCTCTGGTGCCAATCTGGACTCCCGTTCCGAGAGATCCAGATCAAAGGTTGTGTATCGAGGAGGAGATAAATTCCCTCGTACAAAAAGGAGCTATTCAGCCGGCACAGAGGTGTCCGGGCTTCTATTCAACCCTGTTCTTGGTAACAAAACGCACCGGTGGGTGGAGACCGATTCTCAACCTCAAGCCATTGAACAAGTTCATCGAGACGCCCAGTTTCAAGATGGAAACGGTGCGCTCGGTGTTGGCGGGGTTGGAGAGGGGGATGTGGACGGCGTCGATAGATTTGAAGGACGCTTATTTCCACATCCCCATCCACAGGAGTTTCTGTCGCTTCCTGAGATTTGCATTCCAGGGCAGACAGTGGGAATTCAGGGTGTTGCCCTTCGGAATTTCCACGGCTCCTCGGGTTTTCACCCGTGTGGTTCTTGCGATCACAGCATACCTCCGCAGGAGAAGCATAGCAGTCCACACGTACATAGACGACTGGCTGTTGAAAGCGCACACCCGGGAAAGTTTGTCCGCCAATCTGGAGATTGTTTTGAAAATTCTCACAGACTTGGGCTGGATGATCAATTTCCCAAAATCAGAGCTGACTCCATCCCAGAAGTTTGTTTACCTGGGGATGTTCTTCGATCTGGAGACAGGATATGTTTATCCTACTCAGGAGAGGGTTCAAATACTCATCTCGTTGATTCAGTCAGTGTGCGACAGTCGTCATGTCCTGGCACGGGTTTACTTGAGAATGCTGGGGTTGATGGTTTCGTTGGAACCAGTCATTCCTCAGGCCGCCTTACGCAGGCGGCCGATCCAGTTGTTTCTCATGACACAATGGACCCAGAGTACAGGTTCGCTGGACTCGAATGTGTCAGTGTTGGCGCCTCTGATTCACCACCTGCAATGGTGGTTGAATACAGAGAATCTCTTACCGGGGGTTTTGCTAACCCCTCCCCACCCTCAGGTGACTGTGTATACAGATGCATCGATGGAGGGCTGGGGAGCTTGCCTGGAAGAATCCACGATATCAGGGCTTTGGAATCTGGAACAGTCACAGGAACATATAAATCTACTGGAGCTAAGAGCAGTAGTCCTGGGCCTGGAACATTTCTTACAGAAAGTTCAGGGCAAGATTGTTCTTATTCGTTCAGACAACTCAACAGTTGTGACTTACATAAACCGCCAGGGCGGAACGAAGTCGCCCAGTCTCTGTATGATGACATGGAAACTGCTATGTTGGTGTCTGGATCACCAGATTACCTTGAAAGCAGTTCATATTCCGGGAAGGTTAAACCTGCTTGCAGACTCATTGAGCCGAAGGATGAGTGTTTTACCCACGGAATGGCAACTAAATCAATGTGTGGCGGATCGTCTGTTCGACCATTGGGGGAAACCCAACATCGATTTGTTCGCAACGAGCAAGAATGCGAAGATGACGACGTACGTCTCTCCGATTCCGGATCCAAGCGCTTTCGCAACAGATGCGTTAGCTATCAGCTGGGGGAGAATGTATGCATACGCATTCCCTCCAGCAATCCTGATTCCAAAAATTCTTCAGAAAATCAGACAAGAGGAATGCCAAGTGCTTCTGATCGCCCCGGATTGGCCAAGCCGATCATGGTATACGGATCTGCTGGACCTTCTGGTCTGCAATCCGGTTCCTCTGCCTCTGATGGAAGATATTATCTTCCAGGGCAAGGCCCTTCACAACAATCCGTCAATGTTCAGATTGACTGCGTGGATGTTGTCAAGGAATCTAGAATTAAGGAGGGCTTTTCTGAGCAAGCAGCCATGTTTATGGCCAAAGCCAGGAGGGGGTCAACCTCCAGAGCATATAATTATAAAATCAACAGATTTGCAGAATGGTGCTCAAAAAGATGTATTGATCCAATGGATTCATCTATTCAAGTAGTAGCTGATTTCCTCTGTCACCTCTATGATGCCTATAGCCTCAAGCCTAACTCTATTGCTGGTTATAAGTCAGCATTAATGTCTGTTATTCCTTGCTTGGCTAAGAGGGGAAGTGATGAAGTAAATACATTGAATGTATTAATTAAAGGCATGGGCAATCTAAGACCAAGGAATCCTCCTGTGATTCCGTCTTGGAGTTTATCGCTAGTGCTTCAAGTGCTAGGTGATAAGCCTTTTGAACCACTTAGTTCCATTTCTATGAAACTATTAACACTGAAGACTGTGTTTTTAATTGCTGCGGCCTCGGCTAGGCGTAGGAGTGAGATTCATGCCTTATCAGCCGAGGATGACCGTTTTGTGGTTTCAGGGGAAGGCCTTAAGCTGCTACCTAGGATTAATTTCTTGGCTAAAAATCAGTCGTTGAAATATCCAGGTCAACCTATTATTTTGCCTGCTTTAACTAGATATGATCCTAATTCTAAAGCATGGTGTCCCGTCCGGGCGCTGCGCCGGTACAAACAACGTACGGCGGCATGGCGCACCGACCAGTCAGCGTTATGGTTGTCATATATTGAACCCCATGGGAGGGCTTCTAAGGACACCATTTCCAGGTGGATTGTGGAATGCATTCAGTTTTGCCATAAATCCGCCACCGGGAAACAGGTTGACGTGGCCAAGGCTCACAGTGTCCGCGGCGTAGTGACATCCACGGCCCTATTTAATGGGGTCCCTGTGGATGATATTATGTCGGTGGCTCAGTGGCACTGTGAGTCAAGTTTTACAGACCATTATCTCCGTGACACCTCTAATCCTCTCGCCTTGTCGGTTTTGAAAAAATAAATCGGTTTATATTTTTTGAGGTGATTTCCTCATTACTTATATATATCACAATTAATTTATGGAAACACCCACTTTTTTGGGCCTGCATCAGTCTTTACCGATGGGAAGATGATGTCAGCAGCCATTGTCAACAAGGTCAGTCTTGTTCATGTGTTGTCCGTTGTTGATTGTATTGTCACGATTACCCGTTATTAATATGGTGATGGTTTGTGTATTTGTGTGGTTCATTGTTGAGAGTTACGAAAATGGAGCTTTTTCGTCTCTGTCCTGTAGTACATGGCACTTGTACGTAGAGAGCGTATAGGACATTGAGGTCAGTCGACTCTTCCTCCCAGGAAGGAGGGGGGGGAGCGCATATGACATTCGGTCATCTCTCATACATCGGTGGTGTTATCCGATGGTTAGTCAAATCCTGACTGTTTTTTCTTACAGTTTCAGAAGTTTTAGTGCCTTAAACGCAGAAAAGCGTATAGGGATGAGCTGGTCTTTTGACCTCGCCTCCCTCCCGCCAGATTCACTTTCGAATTCTGGCAATATCAAAAGTATTAGGGAGGTAAGTATACTCTTGAAGTGAAATAAACGAAATCTAGGATTTCTTTTTTCACGAGAGAGTTGATACTTACCTCCCTAGATACGGACCCGGCCTCTCCACCCCACAGAGGCTCGGTCTTCAGGCTCTTAATAGTTGCATGTGTGTCAGCCAATAATCTAGTCAGAGGAAGTGCTAGTCTGCGCATGCGCGGTGGTGGGGCTGGCATCCGCCGGACTACGCTCTGACTCCCTGCCCAGTAGGGGCACCTAACTGTTTTAAATCTGAGTGTTTATTGAGTGAAAGCCAATATTTAGCAATATCAAAAGTATTAGGGAGGTAAGTATCAACTCTCTCGTGAAAAAAGAAATCCTAGATTTCGTTTAGACTACGCTCTGACTCCCTGCCCAGTAGGGGCACCTAACTGTTTTAATCTGAGTGTTTATTGAGTGAAAGCCGATATTTAGCAATATCAAAAGTATTAGGGAGGTAAGTATCAACTCTCTCGTGAAAAAAGAAATCCTAGATTTCGTTTATTTCGTCCGACGTGACCGTTAAATGGGTAAGTTATACATGTAGTGTGTAATGTAATGGCATGCAGCTTGACATTGATTAAGCAACAATTTGGATTTTGTCCACCAAAACAGCCTCTGCGGGGGAGCGGGCTTGAGAAATAAACATGTACATCTGCAGGAAAACAGTTGTTTTTTAATTTCTACTGGTAACTTTACAAAAAATAGTTTTCTCATGACCTGCAAATGAACATGAATGTGTTTTGAGCGCTTTGAGGCACTGTTAACAGAAAAAGGCTTAAGTTAGGCTTACGCGATTATGTGAGTAAATCCAAAATCGCAATTATATATTGTGAACATGATTTGAAATTAAATAATCGAATAATCGTGAATAATTTCTATTGCATAAAATATTTCAAAAGCTACCTTTTAATTACTCTTTAATGTGATCAATTATGAAAATTTACATTTTTTCTCTGCAAATGCAGGCCAAGAGAAGGCTATTTTTGAAAATTTATCAGTGGAATGACTGGCTCAAGCATCGAGCCAGGTATTCCAGTGATACATTTTCAAAAATAGTCTTCTCATGGCCTGCAAATGAACATTTATAAACACCGTGTCTTTGTTATTATATCTGGATAATTTGTAGCCAGACTGATTAATCGAGTAGTCACAATTGTTTTTAAATAATCTATCGGGATCACTCAATGCAATAATCGCACAAGCCTAGGTTAAGTTAATATTAAGAAGTTCAGCCATGGATGGTTACTTCTACACAATGCTTCCTTACTAGATTGAACCTATGGGATATCACGTAAGTGCCGTGGTCAAAGGTCAAATTGTTTTTCTGATGAGTTGAAAATTCAAATCACTGAATAGTGTGTGATTAAAGGTGCATTTATTCACACCAAAATGGTTGAAAATATAATTGTTAAAATCTTATCCTTTTAGAGGCTTAATTTGTGTACTTCAATGTACATAATGAAATGAATTAGATAAAAAAAAAGTGTAATTTAGTCCGTATTTCAATTTAACGAATAAAAAATCAAATAATTTAATTTATACAGTTTGAAATCATTATATACACCTGTGCAAAAGTTAAGCACCACCCTATTTTTACGCACATGCGAGGGTATATTCATGTGCTATGAAGAAAGCAATAGCATAAACATTTATGTATCCATCCATCTTAGTGCAAGAGGTAATAATGCAACTAGAGGAATGCTGATTATGATGGTGGGGAAACACTGTATGTTTTTGTTTGAACTTGAAAACGAGGCCTGAATATGGTTACGTTGACACAACTCACAACTATTGCCCTACAGTTGACACACGTGGCTAGATTGTCATTAATGGTGTCTGAAAACGAAGTTTAACATCTGTGCACGAGTTTGAGACTGTCATTATTAATACCGGGTATATCCACCTTGTGTCTGGATGACGGCCTGGACACGACGTCTCATGCTGGTCACCAACCGACTGATACGCCATTGTGGTATTCGTTGCCATTCAAGATGGAGTGCGTCTGTTAATTCCTGTAGGTTCTGCACAGGAGGATCCCTCCTTCTCACCATGTTTCCCAGAATGTCCCAGATATGCTCAATAGGGTTCATGTCAGGGCTCCTTGCTGGCCATGGTAGGGTTTCGATGGCATTCTGGCGGAGGTATTCATGCACAGCTTTAGCACGATGTGGTCGGGCGTTGTCATCCATGAATATAGGGTGGGTTCCAGGTGCATGATTTACAAAATGAGGGACCACAACTCTATCCAGTATGGAATCTTGATATCTTTGTCCATTTAGTGTTCCAGGTACAGTCAACAGATCCAGCTTACAATCAAATGAGATGCACCCCCATATCATAACGGAACCTCCACCAAATGGAACTTCTTCCATGATGTTACGTTGGTCGTACGTCGTGCGTCTGGACCTCCATACACGAGTTCGCCCATCTGTGGCATGAAGCAGGAACCGACTTTCATCGGACCAGTGTACCCGTCTCCAGGATCTCATGTTCCAGTGTCTTCTTTCATTGCACCACCTCAGACGCTCGTCTTTGTGGTGTGCAGTGAGGAGAGGGCGTCTGACAGGTCTCCTAGCTTTCATGCCAGCAGCATACAGTCTCCTTTCGACTGTAGACATTGACACTCTATTGCGCGTTTCCCATTGCTGGCTGGGCACTCTGCTGTTGGTGAATGGAGATCTCCTAACAAGGCGTACTAGGGCTCGATCATCGCGGGCAGTAGTCTTCTTCGGTCTTCCAGATCTAGGCCTGTCCTTCACCTCGTTAGTTTGCCCATGTTTTGCAATCAAACGACTGATTACAGTATGGTTAATGTTCAGCTGTCTGCCAATCTCTCTGCATGACATACCAGTGGTATGCATGCCTATGATTTGCCATTTCACACGATCACTTAACCTTCGTCTTGCCATAGCGGTTCACAATCAAGAGCTAATTCTCTCTGTACAAATAAACCACGGTCATGAACACAAAATTCCTAATCTTGTCGCCTAAATCTGTATGTAATGTTCTACACCTCAAACTGGACTTTTACATAACTGAACACGTGTGCTGTTTCCCGCCACGCACGGACATCAAGCGGCGTGAAGTCATGCATGCATGTGCATTTCGTACTTGGAATTATGTCAGCTAATGCGGGGACAAAAAGTATGGCAGCCTAGTTGTACCATCATGTTTCTACGTTCTATTGTTTTTGCTGGTGCTTAACTTTTGCACAGGTGTATATATTAAAATTTATTTCGTTTCATTACATTGAAGTGCACAATTTAAGCCTCTGAAAGTCTAAAATGAAAAAATATTTATTTTCAAGCATTTTGGTGTGAATGTGCACCTTTAAAAGCCCAACTTTATAATGATTAATTTATATTTCCACATACCAGGAGCTCCTAGACTTCTACAGGCAATCGCCAAAGATGGAGTTATTCCTTTTCTGAATGTCTTCGCTGTGACGACTCGGCATGGGGAGCCAATGAGAGCAATTCTTCTGACAACAGCTATTTCAGAAATCGGTATTCTGGTTGCGAGTCTGGATTACATTGCTCCAGTCATCACTATGTGAGTAGAGTTGGGAAGAAATAGATACCCATTTGTAGCGATGTCCCACCCATTTCTAGCTAAGCCACACACCCTCTTTTTTATGTGTGTTGGAATTGATTTGAAAACCTAATTCCCAGAATCTGAATTTCAGAGTAGCTATATGTATATGGATAAGCTGTTGAATATTTTGAAACTACTTTGACTAGGGGCTGTTGCTGCCTATGGCCCCAACAGCTCCCAGTCAACTGAATGATTATTAAATTGTAAATTCTTACACTTTATTTTAAGACTTCAATTTTCATTCCAGAGCTACATGTATGTTATGTTGATTGTGACATCAGCTAACATGTGATGTAATTTATTATGACATCAATGGACCTTTCAATTTTTAGCTATGCCCCGCCCATCACTAGCTAAGATCCACCCACACCTTGCCGTGTCTGGATTGATCGATCCCCGAATGCCCTAGCTATCAATTTCCTGAAAACTATACAGGGAAGCTGTTGAATATTTTGTAACTAATTAGACTGGGTTCTGTTGCTGCCATAGGCAGCAACAGCGCCCAGTCAAATTAGTTTCAAAATATTCAACAGAATATTTATTAAATAGTAAAAACAAACAATTTGTACAACAGCCCATAGACCATCATCAAATATGCGTTCGTGACGTACTTATCGACGTCATTCATGACATCATTCATTATGATGTCATTGTACACACCACGCAGTTCATTATGACATCATATGGTGGGTGGGTACTCTGGAAAGGTGAATTACTTGAGTGGCTGATCAGCTGCCCCCATCTAATGCATGAGTACTGGCTTTGATAGTCACATGTTATAGCACCTGAATAATAAACTGAATTTATTACAGACACTATTTCTTTATTTGTTACTGTGTCTATTAATGGCATTGTATGAATGAAAGGTGGTGGTTTTGTGAGGGTGGGGGCATTTGTTGGTGGTGGCATCACTGGCATGTATGACACAGTTTTCCTGAAACATTTGTATCCTCTACCAATTCAAGTAGGATTATGTGGTCAAATTATTCGAGCAATGATTTTATTATCATACCCGTGCGGATGTTTAACACAGCAATTCCCATGATACCATAATATTTTGTGTTGTACAACCCAATTTTAACCATTCAACACTTGAGCTGGCCATAATCCATTTGCGGACCAAGAGTAGACTATTTTTGAAAATTTACCACTGCAATGACTAGCTCCATAACCGAGGCATTAATTCCAGTGATAAATTTTCAAAAATAATCTTCTCTTGGTCTGCAAATGGGCATTTAAATTTTCTTGGACAAATGTGAGGGTTCAGTGTTTAAGTATTGTGTGTTTCTTTAATCATAGATGTGAGTGTTTCCATTATCTGATGCAGGCAACATTGAAACATTCTGTGTATAGCCAGGTTTGACGAAATTGAAAATGACAAAATTCCAATGAACATGACCATTTTCCACATTTTCTGATTTTTGTTTCTTGTTAGTTTCTTAATGTATACAAGTAATGCTTATATATATGTATGCGATGAATTGTAAATGTATGTCAATTATATCACATGAAATATCTGCATCGGCATATCATGGCAGAAAGACCAAGATATCGGTTACCCTGGCCCTGTATGGAGGAGAGAGTATTGTTTTTGGAGCTGTGCATACGTGTGCGTACATGTGTGAACTTAATGGGAAAGAAGATTTCCAGACTGCCTGTGATCCAGATAAAATATGTTGAATAACTGAGAAACTACTTGTCTGATTTAGCTCATGTTTTAACACAGGGCTGTGACTGTCCATTAGGTTCAGTGTGAGAACATAAAAAACAAATCTGGAAAATCTGAAAAATCTTTGCTATTTGACAAAAAATAGCAGGTCGATGGTCTGCAATCTCTGATGGCTTTGCTTATTAAGGAGCTATGTCTTCCGCTACTAATATTAGCTCTGTTATTTGAATTGCAGGTTCTTCCTAATGTGCTACGGCTTTGTGAATCTGGCCTGTGCATTACAGACTCTTCTGCGCACACCAAACTGGCGGCCACGCTTCCGATTCTACCACTGGTATGTAGATATATAAGATACTGTATAGGCTGGTTTATATTTTTGGCCGCTTTATATGCTCATAACCACCTCTCCGCTATCTGCCTGCTAGTTGTGGTCAATAGTGCCCTATAGCTAGACAATGATATCACCGTCGCCATTTAATGGGTAAATTTGATGAAGAAAATCAAAATATGTGCTAATTGAATGCCTATTTGCAGGACAAGAGAAGGATGTTTATTGAAAGGTCATCCCTGGAATGCCTGGCTTGGTTATCGAGCCAGCCATTCCAGTAATAAATTTTCAAAAATAGTCTTGGAGATCATTTGATTTATCTCATCTAGTTTCAAATTATTCAACATCCCAGTCAAATTAGTTTCAAAATATTCAACATGTTCTCCCAGTCAAATTAGTTTTAAAAATTCAACAGAATGTTAAAATTAATCCAAAGCATACAATTTATACACCTTAGTAACAGGCTTTTAAGTTTTCCTGATGGAGCTACATTATTTTGATTGTGATGTCATCATCTAACATGTGACATCACAAACTTCAGTGACAGTGTGGATACCTCTATTGAATGCGAGTGTAAAATAATTCATTAGCATCCTTGTTTTGTTTTGACAAGACAAGTGGCCAGCAGAACCTTGTTGACATTGTAAAAAAGCCATATAAAAATGTGGAAACATGACCTAATTTTCAGATAATATAGATCAAACCTAATCTTTCTGATTGCTAATTGTACTAAGCTATCAGTATGACATATTTTGTAAGGGTTAGAGTTATTTACTTACTCAATACAACTTATTGATAATTTATCACTTGAATGACTGGCTCGCTTATTGAGCCAGCCATTCCAATGGTAAATTTTCCAAAAAATCTGTTTGCAAATGAACATTTCTCAAAACCACTGTGGAAGAAATTTTTGAACGACTTGACGATTAAATGGTTAGGATGCTTGACGCAGAGAACATTTGATAAACACTGATGATTTATTACCCTCTGCCTCTAACGGGAGAAGTGTATTGCGGTTGGTTCTGTCTGTGTGTCCGGTGCTACATTATATCTCAAAAACTGCTGATCGGACTTGGGTCAAAGTTTAACACAACAAAGAAACGTGTCATGCAAGTAGAATTCCAGACGTTGGCTGTGATCTTTATAAGAAGAACCATGATCTGCATTCAATCAAATTATGGATGTATAGATATATCGGAAAGCACTGGTCCAATTTTGATTAAATTGCAGCACAAGAAAATGTGTCACCATACACTAGGATTCCACAACTTTGGTAGGGACCCAGAAAAGCTTAAAAAAATCCTGAAAATCCAGACAATCTGAAATTTTTTTTACAATGTGACAAAAACAAGAGGGCGAGGCTAGTCTGCAATCTGTCATTGCTCTTGTTCTTATATTGTTTCACCCAGGACACTGTCGCTGTTAGGCCTGGCATTGTGTGTCGCATTAATGTTTATGTCCAGCTGGTACTATGCTCTTGTCGCTATTGTCCTCGCTATCTGTGTCTACAAGTACATCGAATATAAAGGGTAAGTAGCTAAGTACTACCTGATGCAAATAACAAGGATAATGGAGGAATGTAGTTTTAGCTATGCTCTACCCATCTCTAGGTAAGCTCCACCCATGCTCGGCCCGTATTGGGATCAATCGATCCATGCATTATTTCAATCTCAATTTCCAGAAAACTGCTATACAGGTACACGTAAGCTGTTGAATATTTTGAAACTAATTTAACTTGCTGCTGTTGCTGCCTATGGCAGCAACTGCGCCAAGACAAATTAGTTTCAAAATATTCGAGGGCATGTTTATCAAATAGTAAAGACATACAATTCATACAACTTGTCAGACTATTAAGCGTTTGTAACAGACTATATCGCGCCATTCATGACATAATTGATTATGATATCAGCCTATATGTGGTGTAGATTATGATTTCATATGATTGCCTGACAAACTGGATTCATCAATTACGAAGAAACTGTGCTGTTGCTAATAGTGATGATAATATTGATGATGACACAGGAGTTTTTAACACGCATACATAGAAAAAATGATTGGAAATATTGGCAATGTTGTTATGTTGTTGACCAAGATGTCTCAAACGTGGCAACTACATTTAAATATTGTCTCATTTGACCCATTCAGTTTTAGCACAAGAGAATAATTATCTATAAAGCGGCACGACTAGATATGATGGATAAAAGCATACGAAACATAAATTTTTTTGTTTATTTGGAATAAATCTAAAGATAAAATCTAGAAAATATCAAGGTGAAGGTTTGCAACCTCTGATTACTGTTTGTTGTTCGTGAAAAATATTTACTTAAGGGAGGTAACTCTTACTCTCCACTAATTTCAAGACAATGCTAGAGTTAGCTCCCTTGGAATTTGATCAGGACTAAATAATAACCCAGAGGTCTAAAATTTCATCACGGTCTAGACTATCATCAGCGCATGTACACTCACTTACACCCGGTCACGCGCACGCACTCATTCATGCCAAGGTACCAGTATTTCCATTTAAAGGCAAATATAGGCTTACTGTAGCAACAGAAAAACTGTTGAATATTTGCCCCATGACAAAATATCAGCATGTACAAGTAGTAGTTTGTCTTTGTTTATAACCTTGCAGTGCTGAGAAGGAATGGGGTGATGGTATTCGTGGACTTGCCATGTCCGCTGCGAGATATGCGCTACTGAATCTAGAACAAGGTCCACCTCATACTAAAAACTGGAGGTAAGACATAGCAGGGTTCATACAGGTCATGGATACTGTCTGAGAATTTCAAATTAAGGCCAGGAAATCTTAGAAAATCGGTATGTTTTCTCATGGAACCATCATGGAAAATTAATCCTTTGCACAGGAATGTAGTCTCAGTAGTGAATGAGAATTTATCACAGAAACTTTACACAAAGACTTTCTATACATTTTCTTGCCATTTTCTTCAGTAATGTAGATGGTTTTATTTTCACTGTTGCACCGCATCACAAATGTATGCGAATTTATAAATGACCAATTAATTTCTAGTTTTCTGTTTACTCCATATAAACTGATCCTCTGAACTGTCTGCCTGCTGAATTTCAGCAGACTACATCGCCCATGGTGTTTAACTCTGGATATGGTGAATATTTTGAAAACAATTTGACTGAAAGTTGTTGGCTAAGCCACCAACAACTTTCAGTCAAATTGTTTTCAAAATATTCAGCATGTCCAGAGCTATTGCCCATCAGAATTATTGACTAATGGTGTGCACCAGTCAGACAGCTAATATGCTGAAAACTGGACCAGTGTTGTCATTCTTACGAAAAGATTTGTTGTTTGTTGATCTTTTGTAGGCTGATGAAAATCTATGTGATTGTTGATTTTTCAGGCCACAGTTGTTGGTGTTGATGAAGATGGATGAGAATCTTAATGCTCGTACACCATTGATGGTAACATTTGCCACACAGCTGAAAGCAGGTACATGTACTTATCCCCATGAGTTTGAAAAGATAGAGGAGAAATTGCAACTGTCTGTCCATCTATTTGTCCATCTGGTTAATTCCTCCAAAACTATGTGGTTGAATTCAGTCAAATTTGTAATGTGAGTTACCAATGGCATATGACTGGACTGCAAGACAACATTTACATAGGGCAGAATGTAACGTTTGCCAAATTCAACCTAATTTGTTATGTTAGGTACCCATATAATTGCTGATTGCGAGGGTGAGGGGGTTTGGTTAGGGTGGGAGTGCGTGGCAAATTGGTAAATTTGGTGGAATTCAACCAAATTTGATGTGCGAGTTACTCATATAATTGCAGATTTTGAGGCGATGTTTACATTAGCCTCTGCCCCCCAGGTGTACATGTGGTGGTGTGGGTGGGTGGGGGAGGAGGGCTGCAGAAGTTGTCAGAATTCAACCAACTTGGAGGTGATTCTGTGTGTGGTGTGGATGGGTGTGCAAAATGTCAACGTTGGTGAAAGCATGGGGATTAGTGATGGCATGACATTGACTGCACATTCTAGTTAGATTGTATAGTTGACTTAGCGCTGGTACATGTATGCCATTGTTAGTAACATTTGATACATACATGTGAAGGGAAAATAGTACTTTCACAATATTTACCACATTGCCAGAATATTTCTTTCTAGTCATATGTACAGAAAAACAGATGAAAATTGTGAACTTACCATGAATGGCAGCTGATACTTGTCTTAGATGATTACAGTATTCTTATTTAATTCTTTTTCTCTGGAGAGAGACTTCTTGGAATTCATAAGAAAAACTCATAATTTCAGCTGATAGACTATTACTAGTATAGCTTTGTGGTATAATCTATTGATTCTAATTTGCTCATTAGTCTGATGTTAATAATCTGTTGCAGGTAAGGGACTGATGTTGGTAGCAAGTGTTCTGGAGGGAAGTTTCAAAGAGCGAGTGGCTGATGCGCAAGCCGCGAAACAGGTACATAATACATAGTCCATAAACAAAGACTCAGAAATGTTCTCATTTAATATTTAATTAATTCATTAATATCAACAGAAATTTGTATCCATTCAGTGCTCAAGAATGGTCAAGAATTTTACTTAGTCAATGTCCATTTGCAGGCTAAGTGAAGATTAATTCTTGAAAATGTACCACTGAGATAAATTTGTATCCATTCAGTGCTCAAGAATGGTCAAGAATTTTACTTCGTCAACGTCCATTTGCAGGCTAAGAGAAGATTAATTCTTGAAAATGTACCACTGAGATGACTGGCTCGACAGTCCAGCCTGTCCAGTGGTAAGTTTTTAAAAAAATTGTCTCCCTCCAAATGGACATATCCCAAGACCATTAAGTAAATTCTTTATGATGCATAGCGGATTATTTTGAATATGTTGAAATTAATATGACTGGAAGCCACTTGCTGCCTGTAGCAGTAATGGCTTCCAGTCATATTAATTTTTAAATATCCATCAGCTTTCCTGTTTATTTGCCATGAGATTGAGATACTGAAAATTTATTGGTGAAAAGGTTAAAACAGTTTGCTGTTGTAGTATATTCACCTGGTTCTTGTTCCAACAGCCAATCAGAAGAGTACTGTATTGCTTGTGATCAGCCTTGTACGAAATTGACTGGAGGTGTAGCTATCAAAATTTGAGTGAATGTGGAAAAATTTATAACGGACTGGCTGGCTGGCAGTCTGGACATGGTAACAAACATGCAGCTAAAAGTAGATATGTGACAACTGGATTACGCCATATTCTCTAATGCTTAATAAAAGACATATATCACATGAAATAAATGCATGTCATGATTTCAGCACAGATATGGGTGTGTCTAATTATAATTTCAATTTTCTTGTTTGTTTTCAGAGCTTGAATCAAGTGATAGAAAAAACAGGAACAAAAGCATTTGCTGATGTGATAGTTTGTAGAAATGTAACAGACGGGCTGTGTGATATGTAAGTTTGTGTGTCACTGTCCTTTTCTACTCTCTCTTCCCTTTTCTCTCTCTCTCCCTCACTCCCTTGCTTTATTTGCCACTTTTCCCTCCCTTCCTCCCTCCCTCCCTCCCTCCCACTCACTCTATTTGTGGCTCTGTCTGTCTGTCTGTCTCTCTCTCTCCCCCTGCTCCCTCCATCGCTACTATCTCCTCACTCTCCACCCCCCCCCCCCTCTCCCTCCCTCCACCTCATAAATTTATGACACGTATTCATTTTTCTTCTCTCCTCCCCAGTATACAAACTGCAGGTTTGGGAGGGTTGAAACACAATACAGTAGTCATGGGCTGGCCCTATGGATGGAGACACCATCCTGAAAGTGGAAGTTTTAATGTGTTCCTTGGTAAGTTTTCATATCTACATTTCTGCTTAACCCTTACCACTCTGATGTCAAAATCTTAAATTTTCAAATTAAATTAAAAGATGAACTGGTGTTCATTTTTCAACAAATTTGGTGGAAGATGGTGCTGTCATAGACGGCAACATCGTCCACCAAAATTGTTGAAAAATGTACACCAGCTTCTTTGCAATTGACAGAGTAAAAGATGGAAAATTGACATCAGAGTGGTAAGGGTTAAGCCTTTAAAACTGCATGCTTAATATGTCTATACATAATGTTAACCCTTGAACCCCTGAAATTCCTCTGTCTCAATTTCAATACAACTCTCCAGGAGAGCTGCTGAATATGTTGAAACTAATTTAGACAGCAACGTCTACCAGTCATATTAGTTTCAAAATATTCTACAGAATTTTCCTTACATCAAGAAGAGTTAATCGATTTTGGTTTTTGATGGATAAAGGCTTAAGAGTGCATCAGTACAATTCATATTTATGTATGGTTACGTTGCACGATCACGTTAATTAGAATTAATCCATTCATTGATAAAATCCTGTGTCTCAATCTCTGGAAAAACAAAGAGGAAAGCTGTTGAATATTTTGAAATTAATATAAGTGGAAGCCATTGCTGTCTTAGTGAAATTACTTTCAAAATATTCAACAGAATGTTTATTAAATAGTAAAGACATACAATTTGTACAACTTGACGGACTATTAAGCATTTAGCACAGTCTAAATGATGTCATTTATGATGTTGATTATGACATCATATGATTGACTGTGAAATCAACCATTAACCCTTTCTGATGTCAGGAATATTCTGTTGAGCATTTTGAAACTAATTTTACTTGGAGCTGTTGCTGCCTATAACAAATTAGTTTCAAAGTATTTAACGGCTTTCCTATATTGCATCAGTGGAATTTCAAAGGCAAACAGGTTAGATATAGCATTAGTTGTGAGGTCATAAATCATAGTTTTACAGACTAACTCTTAGTAGGCCTAGAGTACGATTTCACATCATGAGAACATACTTACCTCCCTAACACTCTTGATATACTAGTATATCAGCTCTAAATTCAATAATATCCAGAATTATACAAATTTGGTGCCCCTACTGGGCAGGTGGAATGTACACAGTCATGCACATGTCAGACCCCACCTCTGCGCATGCGCATACTGGTACTTCCTTTTTCTAATATATTGGCTTATAAGCAACATTGAAAACAATTTCAAGAGTTATTTTGTAGAATTTTCAGTCATTTCTTTCATCCATTTTCACTATGGCTGAATCTAAAGCATCAATGGAGTCTGCCTCATCATCCAATAAGGTGATATTGTTCCATACATTATTTAAGGGCTGTAACATTTTTACGTTACCGGTTTTCGTTCGCGGCCGCCCTGGCATTAGCGCGTTTTTAGGTGTTGGGAATCCTTGTTAAATTATCCCAGCGCCTAAATTCTACAAATCCCTTGGTGTCTTTGTGTCCACAGGCTCATCTTATGATGGTAGAGCTCCTGCTCTTCACTCAGAGGTTGATCACGTCTCCTTTTTTCTGAGTTATCATTGTGATATATCTAAGGGTCGGAGATATAAGACGAAAAATATCTCCCTCCTTTTGTCCAATCCCCCCATCAAGACTACAGATTCGGCGGATGGATGGACGTGTTCTTCTACACGAGAGGATGGTTTTCCTGTGCTCAGGATAACAGAGTTTATTAGTTATGGCACCTAATTATTTGAAAATTGTTATCAATTCTTGCTGCCATCTTTATTGCACTGTATTCTCTCTTGTGGTTGTGCATGGGTTCTCAGATATATAATTTAATATTATATTATTCTTGAGTGATAAATGTAGGTAGTCCCAGGTATTTTTTGCATTCATATTCTGATGTCTCCTCCCCTTGAAGGGGTTTTTGCATTGAGGTTTAATATCATAATCAGCCAGAGGTTTTTTCCCTTTTCCTAGAAAAACAATTGATGTCATTATCATCCTATGTTATGAATGTGAAGAGTTATCTGGATAGTCATAATCAGTCTCTCATCTTTTCTAACATTCTTTGTTATCCCTGGCTGTGTTTTTTATTCTTTAATAATCAAGAGAAGACATCTGTCCCTTCAGGGTTGTCAGTAATAAAAGTGAGTGTCTTTCTCTCGAGTTTGTTCTTGTATTTACATATAACAAATAACAAATTAACAAACTAAAATACTCATTCTCTTCATATGCCTACCTTTCAGAAATCATCATGTCCATCATGCCAGAAACATCTGAAGGCTAGATTCTTCCCCCACCTCTGCCCATCTTGTACAGATTGTAGAATTTCTAACAAACGTGCTTTTTGTAAAGAGTGGGGGTGGGATCTAACCTCTGAATTCTTCTGTTCACAGGCGAAGATGAAGGTAGAGGACGGCAAGAGGGTGAGGAAGGAGAAAGAGGGTAAGAAGAAGGCCTCTGAGAAAGGTGAGCTAGAGGTCTTCAAGGTAGAGTTAGTGAGTGAGATGCGCAGGACCTTGAAAGACCTGGTGCCTGCCATGCTTCACGGCATGCTTCCGGGCACAGGTGTTTCAACTTGCTGCACATCGACCTCAGTGCAGGTAGCCCCTGTCTCTGGATCATGCCCTCCTAGTTCAGACAAAGCTTTCTGTGATGGAGGGGGCGGCTGACTTGGACCCAGGCTTGATGTTCGCATTGCTTGGTGATCCAGTGGCGTGAGTAGCATCAGGCGGGACCCAACCAGTGGGCCTGACCACGATCACCAGCGGAGTACCCTCATCATCTACCTACGGGCCTTCTCCTGGTCAGTCTGGGTTAGCTCTCTTTGGTAACCCGGAGTCTAACCTTCCTGACCAGGATGATGATGAAGACTACCTGCTCGGCCCACGGGACGAGCATGAAGCCATGTGTGCAAGCGGTTACACTCCCCTCAGAGGGAGTGCGGCCGCTCGCACCTATGGTATCGTTCCCTTGGGAGCGGGTTTCATGATTTAACATGTTGGCTGATTTGGAGTGGATGGCCACCCGTATACGATACCACGCTTAGCCGTGGAGTCTTATACGGATGACCCGGAGTGCGCTAGCGTGGCTTATGCCCCTCACACGAGCGCAGCCCCGGTGTGCGACCTGCCCATGGAGAATGGCATGCCGGCCCTCGCAGGCCCGTATGCATTCCCCAGGCAGTCGGGTATATCGGTAGCCTCCTCCACGGCCCCACCTGCGAATGCTATTGAAGATGACGAGGGCCTGCTGCACGTCGGCAATTTGTAGGTGGCCATGGATGAAGACTGTTCTGACGCGTGAGCGTGGCTCCTCACTGTCAGACCAGAGTTCTCCATGGATGAAACGGCCGCCAGTAACCCACGGGTGTGGTTGCAGGCTAAGCCGTTGGCCACCTCGGCTCAATCTCTGCCGTATGCAGAGCATATCATAGATATGTTTGCTGCACCAGAGGAGTCGATTGGACTAAAAGCCCCCCCCCCCCTGCAAGGTTGCTACACCGCTCTGGGTGAAGACACGTATCCAGGCTCTCATGCTGACACAGGTGCGCTGTGCTCGGGCGCTATGCGCTCGGCAAACGCCGCCCCACTTGACACCGAGGAAACTTCGCGAGCAGCATTCAGTGCGGTGTCTCGCGTCTCTCAGCTGCTAAATGGGTTAGTAGCAGCCTCGGTTCACCAGCAGCCTAGTCCAGGAACAGACAGTCCAACAAGCTATCCAGGATCGTATCAACCTGGCATTGGACTGCTTGACTAGGTCGGTGACCAAGTCACTGAGTACGAGGCGCACATTTGCATTGGACAATGTGTGCCTGTCCCAAGAGCTCAAGTCACGCTTATTGCAAGTGCCGATGGCGGGCCCTGGTCTGTTTGGAGGTGAGGGTTGTCGGCACCTCCAGGAGACAATGAACTTGGTCAACAACCAGAGGGCGCTGCGCACACAATTTGAAGTGTTGTGCTGAGAACATGTGCGTGTTCAGCCCTCGGTTGTTCGGCAGTAGTACGCTCGTGCCGGTGCTGGCAGTGTCAGAGGCCAGTAGGCCGGCTGCGTTAAGAAATCTCACCAGCCGCGCCAGCAGCAGCGTGCTGCTGTACATCAGCCAGCGCTCCAAGCGCAGCCAGCCAGGCAACAGCCTGCGCACTCCACATTCCCATTACAAGGAGTTTTTGTCGGTTCCTGAGATTTGCTTTCCAGGTACGCCAATGGGAATTCAAAGTTCTCCCATTCGGAATTTCGACGGCTCCGGAGGTCTTCACTCGAGTGGCCCTTGCTATATCACAGCTTTCCTCCGCAGGAGAAATATAGCAGTATGTATGTATGATTACTGTATTCTGCGGCTGTAGTAGCAGAAACATCCTACAGCTGCAATCAGTCATTCTTCGCTTTTGCCCACTGTGTCTTGTCCTCAGCCAAAATCCTTAGGTTCCTCAGGTCCATTCTTGATTTGCGTGTACCGAGTCCTGCTTTCTTGAGGTCACCTCGTAGCACGCTTAGCAGATTTATGCAATGACGTCCTCTCCTGGCTTTGTATTTGCTGGCTCCGAGTAGGGCGAATTCCAAGGCTCTCTGTGCTGGTGTCTCTTCTGGCATCCTTGGCACATGGCCAGACATGGACCATCTTTGCTGGGCGACCTTTATAGACAGCGGCGACGTATTACACATCTGGTATAGTGCATCGTTGGAAATTATGGAAATCGGTGTCCTGTGATGGTGCGTAGGTGTTTGCGGTGGCAGGCATCGAGTTTGTCTAGAGCTGCCTTTGGAGCTGCCCAGCTGCTACAGTTACACAGCATCAAAGGATACGCAGGTTGCATTGTATAAACGTAACCTCTTTATCAAGGGCATCTTTGATCTATGAATCCATAGCTTCTAGAAGGACTGGAAAGCTATGTTCCCCATGACGCAGCATGCAGATATGTCAGCAGTACTGCAAAGTAGTGAGCCCAGGATTTTACTTTTCCTCCATGGTTCGCTGCCACGAAGTGGGTCATCATTTTCTAGTTTCATGCTTTGTCGATAGGTATATGTGGGTGAACTCTGTTTTGGATTCTTTCATAATGAGATTCTCAATTTTTAGTTTGCTTGCAGCTATTGGGAGGAGTTCGTCAAGGGGTTTCTTTTCCTCGTCTATGAAGTCCACATCGTCGGCATATTCTATCTTGAGCGGCATGCCCAGTATTGACACTGGGGGGGTTTGGTCTTGTGGAACTTTCCCGCACAGATTTCAATGCGGCAACAAGGTAGCACGTGAAAAGCACCGGAGATAGACCGATTGATGTCTCAAACTCTACAGACTTCACTGACTTGACTCGTACTCTCAGCTTGGTGTCTGCAAGCAGTAGTCTCACCAGTCGTAGCTCATCTACATTGCAACTGGCCTGGCGTAGTACAGCTAGGATCTTTGAGCATTTAATTGTGTCGAAGGCTCGTGACATGGCAATGCCCATTTTATGGAAGTCCCAGTGTTTGGACACTACCACCGACACAAGCATGCATTGAGCCCATACAATGTCTGCGCAGCTGCGTCCACGTCTGAAGCCACTTTGACATGATCCGGTGAAGTAATCGATATATAGCATTCGAATATAGCACTCCCCACTTATATAGACGACTGGTTGCTAAAAGCACACATCCCAGAAAGCTTGACAGCAAATCTGGAGATAGTTTTGAAAACTCTCACAGATTTAGGCTGGATAATCAACTTTAAAAAATCGGAGCCGACTCCATCCCAGAAGTTTGTTTGCCTGGGTATATTCTTCAATCTGGAGATATGTTTATCCATCCCAAGAGAGAGTGGAGAATCTCCTCTCATGCATTCAATTGGTTTGCAACAGTCGTTATACTCTAGCACGAGTCTCTCTGAGAATGCTAGGTCTGATGGTTTCAAAGGAACCAGTCATTCCTCAGGCAGGCTTGCGCAGGCGGGTGATTCAGCTGTTTCGCATGACTCAGTGGATGCAGAATTCAGGATTACTGGACTCACGCATTCAAGTGTTGGATCCTCTCATTCATCACCTTCATTGGTGGATGGAGAGAGAGAATCTCCTGGCGGTGGTCATGCTGACCCCTCCCCACCCTCAAGTAATGATGTTTACGGATGCATTGATGGAGGGATGGGGAGCTTACCTGGAAGAAGCCACAAAATCAGGGCTTTGGAATCTGGATCAGTCAAGGGAGCATGCTAGAATTATGAGCTGTTATTCTAGGCCTGGAACACTTTTTAAAGGAAGTGGAGAGAAAGTTTGTGTTGATACGTTCAGACAACTCAACAGTAGTGGGTTACATAAACCACCAGGGTGGAATGAAATCGCCCAGTCTCTGTATGATGATATGGAAACTGCTTTGCTGGTGCATGGATCATATGATCACCTTGAAAGCAGTTCATATTCCGGGAAGGCTGAATCTGTTACCCCTCATTGAGCCGAAGGATGAGCATTCTGCCTACGAAATGGCAACTAAATCAATGTGTGGCGGATCATCTGTTCAATCATTGAGGAAAACCAAATAGATTTATTCACAATGAAGAAGAATGCGAGGATGACGACGTACATTTCTCCGATTCCAGATCCAAGCGCTATCGCAATAGATGCGCTAGCTATCAGTTGGAAGGGAATGTATGCATACGCATACACTCCAACAATCCTGATTCCAAAGATTCTTCAGAAAATCAAACAGGAGGAATGCCAAGTCAAAAAATCTGCAGTTAAGGAGGGCTTTTCTGTGCAAGCACCCAATTTCATGGCCGGAGCCAAAAGGGGGTCAACCTCCAGAGCAAAAAATTATAAAATCAACAGATTTGCACAATGGTGCTCAAAGAGATGTATCAATCCAGGTAGTAGCTGATTTTCTCTGTCACCTGTATGATGCCTATAGTCTTAAGCCTAATTCTATTGCTGGATATAAATCAGCATTAATAACTTATCCCTTCCTTGGCAAAGAAGGGAAGTGATGAAGTATGTGTTCTAAATACTCTTATCAAAGGTATGGGCAATCTTAGACCGAGAAATCCTCGAGAGCCACCATCATGGAGTCTTTCTCTGGTTCTTTAAGTTTTGAGTGATACACCTTTTGAACCTCTTAGTGCTATTCTATAAAATGATTGACACTTAGAACTGTGTTTTTAACTGCGGCAGCATCAGCCAGATCCAGAAGTGAAATTCATGCCTTGTCTGCTGAGCCTGACCGTTATGTAGTTACAGGTGAAGGCCTTAAGCTTCTACCGAGATTGAATATCTTGGCTAAGAATCAGTCTTTAAAATATCCGGGTCAACCTATTATTTTACCTGCCTTCACCAGATATGATCCTGATGCTAAAGCATGGTGTCCTGTCCATGCCTTAAATAAGTACAATAGAAGCACTCAGGTTTGGCGGACAGACCCATGCTCCCTATGGTTGTCATATATTGCACCCCATGGTAGGGCGTCAAGAGACACTATTTCCAGATGGATAGTAGTAGGGCTGCGCGATATACCGATACCATATTTAAAACCGATATCCTGCACTGACGGTTTCATAACCGATTATAAGAAATAAATATCGAAAAACCGAATATGAACATGTTTTCGGTTTTTCGTATCAGGATTGTTAAAAATAAAAGATACTAACGAGCATGAAAAGTGTAATGAATAATAATGACCATACTTTCCATTAAGCTACGTTTGGGCCAACTAATAATTGAACGTGGCCCCAATTGCGCATATTGTGTAACTCCATGTAACTCGCTGTACGCCGAGAGAAATCAAGCGGAGAATTAATAAAATAAATATCCACTCGTCTTTTCTCTGGTAGTCTCCGATAAATTTGCAATATAAAACACAATACTAATGCGGGAATTTGTCATTGAAATTTGTATCGGGGAAAACATTTCTAAACAACGGCATGCATTTTATTTACGTCACCGGCTAATTAACATAATGCAAAGTCGTCCCAAAACTAAATCGCCCGAATGCATAGAAAATCTCGCCAATAAATATAATGCTGAATACATTTTGCTGATTAGGATATAATTTTAAATAAAATTATTACTCAAACCGTTTTTAAAACGTTATCTTCTATACACAATATCATATTAACTTATGAAATTCGCATTCGCAATATTACAGTTAATATTTTCTTCAAGGCATGATTTCGTCGCCGGGCCGAATTGGAAATGAAAGAAGAAAGGGAGATAATTACATCATAATTAATTACAATCACGTGATTTACGTCTTTTCGCAACCTGTTTTGCTGATGATTTATGATTAATTTTGACAAAATAAACGATGCTTACTTAACTGTGCGTAATATTTAGGTGGCCTAATTAATAATTTCACTCACGCGATGATGGATATTATGAGGTATATTAAGCTTTAAAGGCGTAAAACGTTACGAATGTATCGGGGCGTGAAAATACGTTCTGTTTTCGTGCTATTTTTTATAATGTACATTTTTTGATTCATGTCCATAAAACCGATATTCGGTTAAAACCGATATGAAAAGTCATATCGAAACCGATATGGCTGTAAACCAAACCACGCAGCCCTAGATAGTAGAATGCATTCAATTTTGTCATAAGACAGCCACTGGAAAACAAGTAGATAGAGCCAAGGCTCATAGTGTCCGTGGTGTGGTAACTTCCATGGCATTATTTAATGGTGTTTCTGTTGAAGACATTATGTCAGTAGCCCAGTGGCACTGTGAATCAAGTTTTACCGGCCATTACCTCTGTGACACTTCCAACACGCTCGCCGTCTCAGTCCTCAGAAAATAATGCAGAGGTATTTATTTGTGATTAGTTTTCCTCCTCTGCTATTTACAAATATCACATTTGTTAGTAGGGGATCCCTACTATTTCCGGTTACATTCTCTTCATCCGTATGGGGCAAGAGGTGATTTCCGCGCTCAAGACATCAGAGGTCAGTATAGGTGACCATATTTGTTTTTTGTCTTGTTGATTGTGTCATGTTATTATTTAATATGGTGATGGTTAATGTCTCTTAATTGTGGTCCTTTCAGAGAGTTTCTTTGAAAATGAAGCGATTCTTCTTTTTCCAATGTCTAGTAATACTTTTTTCATGTATTAGAGAATGTGCTAGTCGTTTATAGCAGCGTTTTTTCCTGACCTTCCTCAGAAAGAGGGGGTGGGGGTGGGAGGGGGGAGCGCATTTGCCTTTAGATCAATCCCTCTTCATCAGTCGATTATCCGATGCAAAATTCTATCCTGGTCGTGTTTTCGGACACAATTTCAGATGTTTTAAATCTCTTGAAATTTCAAAGATCTAATCCCTTCGAGGGTGAACTGGTTTTAGGACCTTGCCTCCCTCCCGCCAAATTTACTTTCAAATTCTAGCTTTTATCAAGAGTGTTAGGGAGGTAAGTATGTTCTTATGATGTGAAATAAGATAATTTATCAAATTTCTTTTTCACGAGTGAGATGACATACTTACCTCCCTAACAGGATCCTGGCCTTGCCACCCCACTGAGGCTTGGTCCTTTGGTTATTTGAATAGTTGCTTCTATGTCAGCCAATGTTTAGTAACGGAACTACCTCTATGCGCATGCGCAGAGGTGGGGGTCTGACATGTGCATGACTGTGTACATTCCACCTGCCCAGTAGGGGCACCTAACTTTTTATAATTCTGAATATTATTGAATTTAGAGGCGATATACTAGTATATCAAGATTGTTAGGGAGGTAAGTAAGTAAATCATCTCACTTGTGAAAAAGAAATTAGATACATTTTCTTAATCTGCTGGGGGAATGAGAACATTTATGAATCTTTATTATTAGACAAAAAAGGTTTCTGATTGCTCCTCGGAAATGTCCATTTGCAGCACAAGTAAAGAATATTTTTTGAAAACTTTCAACTGTTTATCCTTTCTTGATGTTTAATTGTCAAGATTTGTCAAGAAAAATAAAAAGAATTTCCTCATTGAATATCCATTTGCAGGCCAAGAAGCTTGTTAAATTTACTAACTGGTACATACTGGCTACATCATGGCAGTCCTTCCAGTGGTAAATTTTCAAAAATTATGTTCTCTTTTGGCTGCAAATGGACGCAAGGCTTGACCATTAAAGGGTTAACCGAGCCATTCTTAATTTCTGTGGAGCACATATCACTTAAGAATGTTTCTGCTTTCTTCAACTAATTTTGACCATACATCTTTCTTTAACCCTTTCACCGATGAATTCACCATATCTCATTTTCAAGGCAACCATACAAGAAAATGGTTGAATGTTTTGAAATTAATTTAACTGGAAGCCATTGCTGCCGGAAGCCATTGCTGCCTTACTTACAAATTAACTTCAAAATATTCAACAAATCAAGTCATGTCGTAAAGAATCTGCTTTTTCAAGGATTTGCTGGTGAAAGGGTTAACTGCCTGGCTGCTACAAACCATCAAAGAATAATTTCAAGGGACAGTAACTCTCGAAATCCTGAATATTTTGAAAACAATTTGACTGAAGTTTGTTGGTGGCTTAGCATATGTACATGTATCCGCACAAATTCAGCAGTCAGACAGTTAAATTGTTTGTATCTTGCTATAATTTCAGACACAGTAAAGAATGTGAATAATGGTCAGCACTGTCTGCTGGTCATTAAAGGTGCTGACCATTTCCCGGAGAGTTCAGGAAAACTCAGCGGTACCATCGATATCTGGTGGATAGTGCGTATCCTTTAGTGATGGGCATTATACGGAAAAGTGTGCATTATGTTGTTGGATGCCAAGTTGAACTTGTGACCACTATTGATTGAGCCCACCTTAATTTCATGGAATGACCGAATAGATGAATCCAATCCACCACTCAAGTATATTATGGCGTCATAATCAATTGCATCACGTGTACATGTAGGCTGACATCACAATCATAATTGACAGAGAATACTCTGTTAAAAGCTGGAATAATCCGTCAAGTGTACGAAATATATGTCTGATAGCTTTACTATTTAATAAACATTCTGTTGAATATGTTGAAACTAATTTGACTGGGGAGCTGTTGCTGCCATAGGTAAAAACAGCACCCAGTCAAATTAATTTCAAAATATTCAGCAGCTTAGCGGTATACTTACCTTGAGATTGGGATTTTGGTATGTCAGGGTTCAAAGTATATAAATCAATACCACACATGTACAAGGTGGGCGGAGCTTAGCTAGAAATGGGTGGGGCATAGCTGGAAATGTATCACTATATTAATGTGCTTATTATTGAGATGGTCTAATAGTGAATGGCTTAATTTAATTGAGGAGTCCAGTTTCTTAGTCAACCATATAACATCATAAGAAACTAATCACATGTAGGCTGATGTTATAATCAATTACGTCATGCATGGCGCGATATAGTTCATCACAAATGCGTAATAGTGTGACAAGTTATACGAAGTGTATGTCTTTACTATTTAATAAACATGCTGTTGAATAATTTGAAACTAATTTGTCTGGGCGCTGTTGCTACCATAGGCAGCAAGAGCACCCAGTCAAATGAGTTTCAAAATATTCAACAGGTTACCTGACTAGTTTTATGGAAATTGAGACTCGGAGAGTGCAGGGATCTATTCATCCCAACACAGGCAAAATGTGGGTGGAGCTTAGGTAGAGATGGTCATGGCTTACGTAGCTAAAACTAGATTCCTCCATTGTCTGACCATATTAATGGGATGGGCTTATTAATCATGGGAATGTTGTTATTAGTGAGGTTGGCTAGAGCAGATCCAGCCAAATATTAAACAGTTCTTTTCAGTATTGGGCTGTCATGAAATTAGGTACCGGTGTCAAGTTTGATTCACTAAAAATAGTCACTTTGTTTGTTTAAGGAGCAAGAACCAAGGACCTTGCTTTCTTTAGTCAGTGGCATCAGTAATGCTTGTCCCATTGATAAATGGAACTTGTTCCATTGGGTAATAGTGTTATGGACACTTGCGATCTTAGTAATTAGTGTCAAGGATCATTTTCTAAGTGGTGAATAATGATAAGGACCATGACGCTCTTGTTCTCTGGCAACCATTATGCTTGGCCCATTTACCTATTGGGGCTTGTTGTGCGTTAATTAATGTAAACATATTTTCAGTTTCTCATCGGCCAGGTGAGCATGATAGCCTTTGGTCCTACATGGACCTACTTTTGGGGGTCCCAAGCTGTGTTTTGGTGGTATATACCCTCTGAAAAATCCTTATGAGAGAAGGGAGGTAGCATGTCTGTTTGAGCAAGAAGAGGTGTGTATGCACCCAGTAGCTCTCACCCTCTATGCCCATGATCACGATGTGGACTGTTTTACAAAAAGCTACATGTAGATTGAACATGAAGATCAGATATGTTCTCTACGTGAATATTTTATTAAAGGTAGAACAAGAGCAATCAGAGATTGCAGACCTTCGCCCTCACATTTTTGTCACATTGTAAAAGGTTTTTCATTTTCCGAATATTTCAGATTGTTTCGGATTCTTTTCGGATCATGCCAAAAGTTGTGGAATCCCAGTGTATTGTCTCACTCATTCTAGTGTTAAAATTTGAGCCAAATCGGACCAGTAATTTTGGACTAATTTTCACGATCCAGAATTTCATCCATTCACGATCCGTGTTCTTTTATCCAGGTCATGGGCAATGTCTGGAAATCCTCTCGCATGTCAGGTCTCTTCGTTGTGTTCAATTTTGAGCGAGATTTGATAAGTAGTTTTCGAGATACAGCTCCAGACTTATCCACACAGACAGACAAATGGACAGACACTCCCTTAATATATACTGTGCCATAAGTGTGTGGTTCCCTGTGCCATATGGTCTTCAAGAGCCACCTTCATGTTACTTTAAAATCACATATAATTGGCTGTAATATAGGAATTCAGTTTTAGCTGTGCCCCATCCATTTCTAAACTAAACTCTGCCCACTTTGTATAGGCAGTTGAATCCCTGGAATCCCAATTTCAATGTAACTACTCAGGTAAGCTATTGAATATTTTAAAAACTTCCAGCAACATCTCCCAGTCAAATTAGGTTTAAAATTTTCAACAGAATGTATTGTAAATTGTAAATGCGCCAGACATACAATTCAGAGGCTTACTGTCAGATCTCGGCCACATTCGTTACATACCTACATAATATGCTTGTGACATCAGCTAACATGTCCCATGTTTCGATTATGATGTCAGAGATTTGCGTGATAAGTCAGATCCCTCCATTGTGTTATTATCCCCACATTTTTCTCAAATAAAAGTGGAGATTATCTCTTCCCGCACATCCATCCGTCTGTCTGTCTGTGCTGAAATAGATAGTAGCTCACATACTCCAAAATTATTGGATGAAATTCTATGTAGGTGAGCTACCCATTAGATTATGGAGTGCATGAGTACATGTACATTTGCCTCGGCCCCTGGGAAGGCCGTGGTTGTGGGGTCAAATGGTCAAAGCCGTGAATGTGGGAATTTGTGATGGCACACCATTAACAGTTTTATCAGGTTAGTCAATCCTGGGGCATAGATATACAGAGGTATTTGAAGATGGACACGTTTACTAAATATATTTAAAATTATTTCTTTTGAATTTATTATTAATTCTTAATGATGTCGTTCAGACGAGGGTGGATTGCTGATGCTGTTGCCTTTCTTACTGCGTCAACATAAAACATGGAAGAACTGCAGACTCCGCATCTTCACTGTTGCACGTATCCTTTTTAGTAAAGCGGTATTAGATAATACGTATAGATTTAATAGTGATGTATTTGATTATGACATCAGATACTTGAGTGATGGATTGCATCCCTCCATTGTTTAGTTTATGGCCAATGAGTTAAAACAAAGAAATTACTAGCACATATCAGAATTTCATGAACATTATGAACAGAGATTCAGTGTTGAGATAGCATCTCTGATAATAGTTTTGGCGAAAACAGGTTACTGTGCAAAACCTGTGTAGCATTTCCTACAATACAGCTCATAAATACGTTCAAATGTTTCCAAAACAAAAACAGAAACATGTTAGTTAGTCGAATTTTGAACATGATGTAAGAAGTGTTCTGTTGAATTTTTGGACATAATTACATGTATATAGGAAGACATTGAGATTGCTGCTTTAGGCAGCAATGCCTTCTAATCCAATTCTGTTCAAAATCTTTAACGATACACCCTAGTTATTTCTGAGCTATACTGTGGGAAGAGAAACGAAAGACAAATGAAACCGAAACAATACAAATATGAAAGAAAAAGAAATGATTTTAAATGAATCTGTTCTCACCAACTAGTGGGCCAATTTCAATTAAATGTGGCAGGAATTCTACATATAGCATTTAGATACAAGATTGAGAAAGCTTCATCTAGGCCAAGGATTTGAACAAGTTTGTTCAAGAGAACCTGATTAGTCGATTTGTCTGGTTGCCTTCTGACATGGATGACCTATTTTTCATAAAAACTATTTTTGAGGAACCCTGAATTGTTCAGGCCAAAACGTGGCAAATATTAAGGAACTAGGGGCCATGTAAGTTTGTTCAAGGGAATTTGGTATGTTCAAACCATTACTGACATTAACCAATCAAATTTGAGTATTTGCTAGTTGATTGATTTTGACAGCGAAAATGGCGATATACGGGTTCTGGTTGGTGTTAAATACAAATATGACTCAAATCAGATTTTAGTGACCAGGTTATTCAGCCAAATCTGATTGCATGGTTTCGTTGGTGGCCATCTTGGATTTTGCACTATTTTTTAGAACCACTTAAACATCTCTGAACTGATTTACTGATCGATTTGAAACTCAAGAAACTTCATCTAGGGCATGAGCATCACCAGGTTTGTTCAAGAAAACTGCTTTGTTGATTTTTCAGGCGGCCAGCTACGACAACGTCATTTAAAAAAAATAAATTGCCCTGAACCTCTGTAAGTAGAAATCGGGAGTAAGCATGACAATTATAACTAGAGACCAGGCGCCATTGCAGTTGATACCCAACAAGGGCAAATTTGCTCAATACCCAAATCGTTGATATATTTTTCAGTCGAGCCATTATGTTGGCAAAAGCATCTACATTTTGTATTTTGGAAACAATGTTCCTGAAAGCTGTTTCTACCTCGAATAATGCGTACCAGATGTACATGTACTATTATGATAATGTGTATTATCTAGTCTAGCTCAAAATAAACAATTAAAAACTCTGCACTCCATGATCCTGCCCATACTGTGTCCGGGAATCACCATAGCCCCAGGTACCGAGTCAATTCCCAATCACAGTAAGATTCATCGATTTTGCTCGACTTTGCAGTCACGCTTTTTGTCAGCTCAATTTAAGTCTAAATTTTGCATGTGTAGTTAGAGTTCCACTTTGCTATCGTCATGGAAGGAAGAGGGAAATCAGGTTGTATCAATCTAGAATTAATACATTCATGCAGTAAACTTCCTTAAATTTGCAGATTGTTTTAAAATGGTACCCATTGTTGGAGTCGCTTCCGTTAGCCATTAACTTTTTAATCTTATCCGGGTACTCGGTTAATTTCTCTTGCGACTCGGTTCCTTCCAAGATGGATGCGTCTGTAGCCAAGATGGCGGCGCCCATGATTAATGTTTTGTCTTGGCTTGGCGTGTCTATGCACTCTGTTTTAAGCCGATCTTTAGCTTTCATTTCATTGTCGAGGGTGTTTGTAGCGATCGGTCTTAATTTCTTGGCTATTTTAACATAATTAATTACCAAGTCGTGTTTATAAAATTTTCACTCTAAAAACTTTCAAATATTTCCTGCCTGGAACTTGATTATCATTAATCTAAGAGTAAGTTAATGTTTTTAAGTAATTTTAAAATTACAATCAAGTAAATTGTGCGTGTTGCTCGTCATCGTCTTATCATGTGCAGCATTTTAATTCTTATTCTGTGTTCGCAGAAGATGAAGGGGCAAGGCCCCGCCAGATACATTGTGTTCGCGCTGTAACCTGTTCATGAAGCGGAAGTTCACGGGCCATCACTGAGTCGCCTGCGCGAGTTGCAAAGTTGGAAGCCCTTGTGATGTATGTGCGACGTGGTCGTCGGAGTTGGTGGCGGAATTTGATCACGATCGGCGTGCGTGTTTGGAGAGAATTGTGAGGGACAAGGCGGCTAAGGTGGATCAGGCGTCCGTTAAAGGTCTGGAGGAGTGCCTGAATGAGCAGATGGACTCGGGCTTGGGTTTTGGGCGGCCCAATTCAAGGCGATGTTTGAGTCCTTGCAGTCCACGGTCCCGTCGATGCAGGCTGGTGCAGGATTACTTATCCGTGGTCCGGCCAGTTCTGCGGCGGGACATGCACCTGTCCTTCCTCTTGTTTTGGCTCATGAGCCAATGGCAGAGGAAGAAGATATCCTCCTGATGGAAGACTCTGGCATGCCAGAGCTTTCACGGGTGACAGATTCCAGTACTTCCTGTGGGTCACCCATGGGTTTTGTATGGGTTTGTCAACCGGGTGGAGATGTCGACGTTCCGTCGGGCCTTTAATTCTTACTCTGTGTTCACAGAAGACCAAGAACCAGGACACTGTGTCAAAAGTGTAACAGGTTCATGAAGCGCAAGTTCAGTGGTCATTGTGTGGCTTGCGCGAATTGCAAAGTGGGAAGTCTTTGTGACGTGTGCGCGAAGTGGTCGTCGGAGTTGGTGGCAGAGTTCGATCGTGATCGACGTGCACGTTTGGAGAGAATCGCGAGGGGCAATGTGGCCCAGCTGGATCAGGCATCAGTAAAGGGTCTTGAAGAGCGTCTGAACGAGCGGATGGGCGGCCCAGCTTAAGGCAATATTTGAGTCCTTGCAGTCCACGATCCCGATGATGCAGGCTGGTGCAGGGCAACCTTTCAGTGGGCCAGCTAGTTCTGCGGAGGGACGAGCACCTGTCCCTTCTCTGACCTTGGCTCAAGAGCCGACGGCGGAGGAGGAAGATCTATTTATGGAAGATTCCGGCATGCCAAATATTTCGTTAACGGCTCAACCAGGTATATCCTAGGGATCTCCCTCGGGTTTTGTATGGGTTTGCCAGGTGGGAGCTGATGTCGACGTTCCGTCGGGCATTTTTCACCTGGATTTCGCTCAACCCGCGTTGTCGTTGGAGCCGTGTTTTGCGGTTCCTAGCGGCATCCTGGCGGCGTTAGGTGCGGCTCCTCTCGGAGTTCCGTCATCTACCATAGTGAAAGCGGCTGTAGTCTCGACTCCCGTGCTGGAGCCGATGGACTGCGGTGAATCCGTGTCCTGCGATTCGCTGGACACTGGTGCCGCTAGTAGTCGGGCTATGGATGCGCTTCATGTTGGAAGAAGTGCGGGCCATAGTTCTCAGCATGGGTCATCGGTGACCTACTCATCCAAGGGTGAGAAGGAAGATGAGAATGGTAGTCCATTGATGGACGAGTCCTCATTTTGCACCGAAGCTGAATGGGTGCAGGTCCTTGACTGGATGTCCAGCCGCCTCGGGTTGGCATCGTATCAGGGATCTCAGCGTGATCCGGCGATGGAACGGATGTCAGAGCGAGCGGCTAGTGCGCGGTCAAGTGGCTCTTCGGCCATGCCGACGCTCCCATTGGACACACAGACTTCTGACATGTTGGAAGTTGCGGCATATCGTCTGGTTCAACCAGACTATTCGTTGCCCAAGGCCCCGAAGGGGATAAGGAGTAGGGTCCATTTTCCTGAGTAGGCCTACTATCAATATGCCCGGGTTCCACGGCTTTCCGTCGGGGAGTGAGAGGCATTGAATAGACCGTTGGCTGGCAAATCGAAGGGTCGTTCTTGTCCCTTAGTTTCCCAGGCCAATAAGGATCCTTTTAATGAGTTAACGCTCATTGAGGTTGCGGTGAGGGCAGCCATGGATGCACTCTTGCACGGATGTACATGTACCGTCCTGCAGGATATGCTGACCTGCATGGCGGAAGGCGGGGAAGTGCCAGAGGCTTGTCCCAGGGTTGCTTAGCCAGGGTGATCACCAGATCATTGGCGGAGCGCAGGAGAATGGTTCTCGATTGTGTAGAACCAAGACCTGAGATTAGGGCTGCGTTATCTTCTGCGCCTGTCATTGGTCCAGGCTTGTTCGGCGGCTTGGCACGGCAAGCCTTATCCAAGGTCGCGTCAATGGTCACAGAGCAGGAAGTAGTTGGCAAGTCATGGAAGTCGACTAAGAGGACACAGCCGCAGCAGTCCTACAAGCAGCCTCGGCATGAGCAACAGAGGCAGCGCCAGAGATCGCCCTTCCGTCCTTCTGGACGTGATGCCCATCGGGTATCCGGATCGCAGGGACCTGGCCGTTCGTCCTCATACAAGTCCTCTAATAAGAGGCTGTATGATGAGGACAGGAAGGGTGGTGGTTCAGGTCGCGGCGGTTATCATAAGGATAGTCATGGCGGCGGTCCTGGACCGTCATACTCCAAGAAAACGTGGGGCTGCCATGGAGGTCGGTCCTGACGGGTTTCCGGCGGGATCAGTTCCGGTGACGGCAGGAACGAAGGGAGTCGAGAATCTTCACCCAAGCGATTTAGCGTCTTATCATGCAATATCGACCGCCAGCTGTGTGCAGATTCCTACCGTCGGAGGCAGACTTCAACTGTTCTCAAGGTAATGGGAACGGGTCATGGGAGATTGTTTAGTCTTTCAGTGGTTAAGAAACGGCTATGAACCGGTTTGGCTCATCCGTCAATCGTTAGTTCCATTAACATCGACTCCAGTGTGGACTCGCGTTCCAAGGAAATCTGATTGTCTAGATGCCATTTGCTAAGAAGTCGAAGATCTTCAGCGGAAGAACACGATTCATCTAGTCCGCAATCAGTCCGCCCTAGGCTTCTATTCGATGATGTTCCTCGTTCCGAAACGTACATGAGTTTGGAGACCAATTCTCTATCTCAAACCGTTAAACAAATTTATTCTTCCTCCAAAGTTTCAGATGGAGACTAGCAGCGGTGATGACAGGGCTGAGAAAAGGCATGTGGATAGTGTCGATAGATCTGAAGGATGCATATTTTCATATTCCAATGTTAATTCCTTTTCAGAAATACCTTCGCTTTGCATTCCAAGACAATGTTTGGAAATTCAATGCGCTTCTATTCGGCATGACCACAGCACCAAGGGTCTTCACCAAAAGGGTTCTCACCATGACTTCTTATCTTCGCAGGAGAAACATAGCTGTTCATACTTACATGTACGACTGGCTGCTGAAGGCGGGGAATCCAGTCACTCTGCGCAACAATCTTCAGGTAGTTCTAGTCTTACTAAAGGACCTAGGATGGATTGTGAATCTAGAGAAATCAGAATTGACTCCATCCCAGGAGTTTGTTTATCTGGGAATATTTTTCAACCTCAGGGACGGCGTAGCTTTTCCGGCGGAGAGCAGAGTCAAGAGTTTGATTGCAGTACGGGAGTCAGTTTCTCTAGGAGCCAGTTTCTCTAGGAGCCTTTCTGACGGTGCGCCAATTTCTCAGGATACTGGGTTTACTAGTGTCTCTGGAGAAAGTGGTTCCTTATGCGCAGGCCGATTCAGATGTATCTAATGTCATTCTGGTCTCAGAGAACAGATCCATTATCTCTGAGAATTCCAGTAAAAGAACCTTTGATATTCCACCTTCAGTGGTGGTTATCAGGACAGAATCTCCTGCGAGGTTTTCCTCTACAACCTCAACCACAGATGTCCATCTACACAGATGCATCGACGATTGGTTGGGGAGCGGTATTGGACAATCGATCAGTATCAGGGAAATGGGATCGGACCAATGCGCAGAAACATCAATGTTCTCGAATTATTAGCGGTGGTATTAGCACTTCGAAAATTCGAGAATTTAATTCAAGACAAGATTGTCCTAATAAGGAGAGACAACTCAACAGTGGTGTCTTATTTGAACCGCCAAGGCGGGACAAGGTCACCAGAGTTGTGCATGATGATTTGGAACCTTCTGCTGTGGCAGTAGACACACTGGCGATAAGTTGGAGAGGAATGTACGCGTATGTGTACCCTCCAACGATTCTCATCCCGAAAGTTCTGGCAAAGATAAGAGAGGGAGTATGCCAAGTACTACTGATCGCCCCTCATTGGCCAAGCCGATCATGGTTTACGGATCTGCTCGACCTTCTGGTCTGCAATCCAATCCCTCTTCCAGACCGAAGGGATCTAATCACTCAGAACAAGGGTCTGTGTCTTCACGACAGACCGGAAATGTTCAAATTGACTGCATGGATGTTGTCAAGCAGCGTGCAATTGAGGGTGCCTTTTCTGAGCAAGCAGCGAAGTTTGTCGCTTCAGCCAGAAGAGGGTCAACCACCAAAACATATAATTATAGAATCAACAAATTTGCAGAATGGTGCCAGGGAAGAGATATTAATCCCTTATCTGCATCTGTTCAACATGCAGCAGATTTTATCTGTCATTTATACGAAGTTGAAAAACTTGTACCTTCAACCCTAGCAGCATATAAGTCTGCATTAGCTTCAGTCGTTCCCAGTCTGGCCATTGAAGGAGTGAGCAATTTGCGACCTAGACAGCCAATTCCTATCTCAGCATGGAATCTATCTCTTGTTCTACAGGTTTTTGGGCATGCTTCCTTTGAACCGATTAGATCTATAGTTATTAAACTGTTAACTATTAAATCAGTTTTCTTGGTTGAAGCAGCGTCAGCAAGAAGGAGAAGCGAGATTCGCTATCTGCCGAGCAAGACCGTTTTGTCATCACGGGTGAAGGTTAAAGACTACTTCCACGTCTTTGCTTCCGGGCAAAGAATCAGTCACTTAAATATCCATGTCAACCGATCAATTTGCCAAGTTTAGTTAGACATGACCCAAACTCTTCTGCTTGGTGTCCTGTCAGATGTCTGAAAATGTATAAAAAACGTACTGAGGAGTGGAGAGATGACCCGAAATCTCTGTGGTTATGTCTCAAAGCTCCTCATTTGCGCGCCTCGAAAGATACTATTTCTCGCTGGATAGTTGATGCTATTCAGATGTCACACAAAATTGCTACAGGAAAGCAGATTGATCGTGCGAACGCCCATCAGATCTGAGCATTAGCAGCATCATCGGCCCTTTTTAAGGGTGTCTCATTAGAGGAGGTGATGTCTGTAGCACAATGGCATGCCGAGTCGTCATTTACTGATTTCTACCTTCGTGACATCTCCAGCGCACTTAATCCGGTAGCCATCGCCAATTTGTCGAACATTAGTTAAGCCACATCCGACCACTATTTCACAAACATCGCACGTTACTTCCTCCTGCACTGAGCAAGAGCCATGCACATGACCAGTGAATGACCGTGGATTGGGCCGAGCTCCTGGGATGATCAAGAAAGAACAAGCACTCAAAATGGTGAGTGTTTACATTAATTAAGTGACTAATAATAATATTTACTTACAGTCGAAATATCAGACTGCTTAGGTAAATAGTCTGGTGTAAGAGTATACTTATCCTCTCAAACAGACATTAGACTCATGCCAATTTGAAAACTTAATCGATATACTGATATTTTTTCAAAATTAGAAGTTGTAGTAGCGTCTTTGCACTCTACTGGACTGCCCTAGCTGAGACTTAGGGCTGACACAGGTCTGGTTGGTGTTGCATCCCCTTTTTTCGACAGTCCTGTGGATTTTGTGCGGACAAAAGAGGGGGAGCGCGGTCTAGACCATGGAAGTTTAGCACTCTATGAGTCAGATGGCAGAACCCAAGTGTATGCCATGGTTCTAGTCTCTTCACAACCTTCTCTTTTGGATGGTTGATGAGTGCTGGTTCGAGCCTCACCTCCTCCCACCGGTATTTCTTGGCTGTTGAAATCCGGAGTTTATCATAATAGTACATCTGGTAAGTATTAAGAATTCTCGTAGAAACAAAAGCGGATGCTTTTTTGAAACACAGTTATGCACAGTTATTTTCTCTTGTGGTTGTGCATGGGTTCTCAGATAGATAATTTACTATTATATTATTCTTGAGTGATGAATATAGGTAGTCCTAGGTATTTCTTGCATTCATATTCTGATGTCTCCTCCCCTTGAAGGGCCTTTTGCATTGAGGTTTGATGTCCTAATCAGCCAGAGGTTTTTTCCCTTTTCCTTGATGTCATGATCTTAGTAGGCTTGCACGATTATCCGATATCGAAAATCGCGATTTTTTTTCCAGCCACAATTTTTTACGTGATTTTGAAAAAAAAATCGAAATATCGCCAAAATTTTACTGTCACTAGACCTGGTCTAGCGCCCAGACCGAGCGCAGATGACCGCGCCGCTCTGGACGAAGACACGCAGCCAGGCTCTCATGCTGACATGGGAGCGCTGTGCTCGGGCGCTATGCACTCAGCTAACGCCGCTCTGTGTGATTCCGAGGAGAGTTCACGAGCAGCGATCAGTGCGCTGTCTCACATCTCAGCTGCTATCAGGGGTAGTGGCAGCCTCGGTTCCCCAGCAACCGAGTCCAGTGACAGTGCAACGAGCCATCCAGGATGGGATCAACCTGGCATTGGATTGTTTGACTAGGTCAGTGACTAAGTCACTGAGGACGAGGCGCACATTTGCTTTGGGCAATTTGTGCCCATCCCAGGAGTTCAAGTCGCGCTTATTGCAAGCGCCGATGGCGGGCCCTGGTCTTTTTGGAGGTGAGGGTTGTCGGCACCTCCATGAGACGGTGAACTTGGTCAACACCCAGAGGGCGCTGCGCGCACAATTTGAAGTATTGCACAGAGAACATGTGCGTGTTCAGCCCTCGGCTGTTAGAGAGGAGTACGCTCGTGGCGGTGCTGGCAGTATCAGAGGCCAGCAGGCCGGATGGGTTACGAGACCACACCGGCCCCGCCAACAGCAGGTACGTCAGCCAACGCCTCAAGCGCAGCCAGCCAGGCAGCAACCAGCGCACCGAGGTGCATGTGGTGCTGGGCGTGGCACATGCGGAGCAGCGCGTGGTAACCGGGCCTGATGGCATAAAAGAATTTTCGGTTACCACAGGTACCACTCTGGTGTTGTCACATGTACCAGAGACACACCCACTTCTAAAATTTATGTCCACCCCGCTAACACCAGTGGGAGGTCGTTTGACTTTCCACGTTCAGGAATGGGAGAGGTTAATTCAGGACTGCTTAGTCTTGCAGTGGCTTTCGCGCGGATACGGTCCAGAGTGGATAATAGGTCCCCTATTGCATCTGTCTCTGGTACAAGTCTAGACTCAAATTCCAAGAGATCTAGACAAGCGGTTGTGCATAGAAGAGGAGATAGAATCTCTAATTCTAAAAGAAACAATTCAACCGGCGCAAAATTTCCCGGACTTCTATTCAGCATGTTTCTTGTGACAAAGAACACTGGAGGGTGCTAGACCAGGTCTAGTGACGACCTCAAACCTCTAAACAAATTTATAGACACACAGAGTTTCAAAATATAAACAATAAAATCGGTGTTGGGGTTAGAGAAGGGGATGTGGACAGCATTGATAGATTTGAAAGACGCTTATTTCCACTTTCCCATTGCAAGGAGTTTTCATCGGTTCCTGAGATTTGCTTTTCAGGGACGCCAATGGGAATTCAAAGTTCTCCTATTCGGTATCTCGATGGCTCCGAGGGTCTTCACTTGAGTGGGCCTTGCTATCACAGCATACCTCCGCAGGAGAAATATAGCAGTCCACGCATACATAGACGACTGGTTGCTAAAAGCACACAACCGAGAAAGCTTGACAGCAAATCTGGAGATTGTTTTGAAAACTCTCACAGATTTAGGATGGATAATCAACTTTCAAAAATCAGAGTTGACTCCATCCCAGAAGTTTGTTTACCTGGGTACTGTATGTTCTTCGATCTGGAGATAGGATATGTTTATCCATCCCAGGAGAGAGTGGAAAATCTCCTCTCATGCATTCAATTGGTTTGCAGCAGTCGTTATATTCTAGCACGAGTCTATCTGAGAATGCTAGGTCTAATGGTTTCAATGGAACCAGTCATTCCTCAGGCGGCCTTGTGCAGGCAGCCGATTCAGCTGTTTCTCATGACTCTGTGGAAACAGAGTTCAGGATCACTGGACTCGCACATTCAATTGTTGGATCCTCTCATTCATCACCATCATTGGTGGATGGAGAGAGAGAATCTCCTGGTGGGGGTCATGCTGACCCCTCCCCTCCATAAAGTAACAATGTTTATGGATGCATCGATGGAGGGATGGGGAGCTTGCCTGGAAGAAGCCACAATATCATGGCTTTGGAATCTGGATCAGTCAAAGGAGCATATCAACCTGCTAGAATTACGGGTTGTAATTCTAGGCCTGGAACATTTCTTAAAGGAAGTGGAGGGAAAGTTTGTGTTGATACGTTCAGACAACTCAACAGTAGTAAGTTACATAAATGGCCAGGTGGAATGAAGTCGCCCAGTCTCTGTATAATGACATGGAAGCTGCTTTGCTGTTGCATGGATCATATGATCACCTTGAAAGCAGTTCATATGCCGGGATGGCTGAATCTGTTAGCAGACTCATTGAGCCGAAGGATGGGCATTCTGACTACGGAATGGCAACTAAATCAATGTGTGGCGAATCATCTGTTCAATCATTGGGGAAAACCCAACATAGATTTATTCGCAATGAAGAAGAATGCGAAGATGATGATGTACGTTTCTCCGATTCCAGATCCAAGCGCTATCGCAATAGATGCACTAGCTATCAGTTGGAAGGGAATGTATGCATACGCATACCCTCCAACAATCCTGATTCCAAGGATTCTTCAGAAAATCAAGCAGGAGGAATGCCAAGTGCTTCTGATCGCCCCGACTTGGCAAAGCCGATCATGGTTTACGGATCTGCTGGACCTTCTGGTCTGCAATCCGGTTTCTCTGCCTCTGATGGACAATATTATCTTCCAGGGCAAGACCCTTCGCAACAATCTGTCAATGTTTCAATTGACTGCATGGATGTTGTCAAAAAATCTGTAATTAAGGAGGGCTTTTCTGAGCAAGCAGCCAATTTCATGGCCAGAGCCAGAAGGGTGTCAACCTCCAGAGCATATAATTATAAAATCAACAGATTTGCAGAATGGTGCTCAAAGAGATGTATCAATCCAATGGATGCATCTATTCAGGTAGTAGCTGATTTTCTCTGTCACCTGTATGATGCCTATAGTCTTAAACCTAATTCTATTGCTGGATATAAATCGGCATTAATGACTGTTATCCCTTGCTTGGTAAAGATGGGAAGTGATGAAATATGTGTTCTAAATACTCTTATCAAAGGTATGGGCAATTTCAGACCGAGAAATCCTCCACTGACACCGTCATGGAGTCTTTCTCTGGTTCTTCAAGTTTTTAGTGATAAACCTTTTGAACCACTTAGTGCTATTTCTATAAAATTATTGACACTTAAAGCTGTATTTTTAGTTGCGGCAGCGTCAGCCCGACGCAGAAGTGAAATTCAGGCCTTGTCTGCTGAGCCTGACCATTATATAGTTACAGGTGAAGGCCTTAAGCGTCTACTGAGATTGAATTTCATGGCTAAGAATCAATCTTTAAAATATCCGGGTCAACCTATTGACACAGGTCTGGTGGGTGTTGCCTCCCCTTTTGACAGCCCACTGGAATTTGTGCGGACAAATGAAAGGGTGGTTGGGGTGGGGTGGTTGGAGCGTGGTCTAGACCATGGAAGTTTTGCACTATGAGTCAGATGGCGGAACCCAAGCGTATACTGGGGTTCTAGTCTCTTCACAACCTTCTCTGTCGAATGGTAGATGAGAGCTGTTTCGAGCCTCACCTCATCCCACTGGAGTTTCTTGGCTGTCAAAATCTGGAGTTTATCATAATAGTACATCTGGTAAGTATTATCCGAAGTAGAATCAAAAAAGCATCTGCTTTTGTGTCTACGAGAATTGGTAATACCTACCAGATGTACAATGGCCCGTCTCACCCGCCCCGCTGAGGTGAGCCTGAGCTGCTTTCACTGTTCGTCAAGACAAATATAAGAGGAATCTGACTGTGATTGGGAATTGACTCGGTACCTGGGGCTATGGTAATTCCCGGACACAGTATGGGCAGGATCATGGAGAGTGCTGAGTTTTTAATTGTTTATTTTGAGCTAGACTAGATAATAGACATTATCATAATAGTACATCTGGTAAGTATTAACAATTCTCCTAGAAACAGAAGCAGATGCTTTTTTGATGCTGTTCCAGTTTAGTCATTGACCCCCAAATTGGCACACATTTTCGGGATACAACCGACAAACATTCACCCATGTTTGAAGAAGGTAATTCGTGTAAAACCAGAGTTCTTGTAAAATGTGTGAAAAATTTCCATTTTGAAAACAATTTTCCCGAAAGCTGTTGCTGCTGCATTTTAGCTTTTAAATCCCAAGATTGGGATACATCTTTGGGACCCCACGAGCAAGCTTCCACCCGAATTTGGAGAATATCCGCCCTGTAGAAGCAAAGTTATTGAAAAAGTCTTAAGAAGAAGCACTCCATGCTCACATTAACCCATTAAAACATGGCCACCATAAACCAATTTAAAACTGAGCTGTTGTTAAACGTTCTTATATTTACTTAATAGACATATTTTCCAAATAAATCGGGGAGTATTTGTTAGTCTATAGGCACTAACTAGAAGTGTGGACACCATTTTAGATTTAGATTGCAATTGCCATTTTATTTTAATCTATTGTCTGAGCTGACTGGAATTTCTCGTATAAAAACACAGCTTCCCCTCTTCCCCTGCTGGCGCAGTCATTCACCTGCGAGATTCTGAACAGTAAGCACGTGCAACTTAGGCAATCTAATTTTGCCTAGGCCATGTATTTATAAATTGCAATTCAAAACTACACAATAGTAGGTCAAAAATTAAATATGAGTGATTTTCAATAATTATTGGTCTTATAAAATTAAAAATAAAATAATGTGCCTGTTATATTACATAGGTAAATGTATTTTGTAATGCAGTTATCGCATTCATATTGAAACGTATTTATGTCTAGATGTCTATTTTATGCATGTCACAGTTTTGACTCTGATTGTTCTGCCATTGCGAAGTGCATGCAGCCACATACGTAATCGGTGATCCACTCATTATTGCTCACTGCAAATGCCAATACAAGCTCACTGGTGATATTGACATGCATGAAAGACACTTGAAGGCCTATGTATGTTTCAATACGAATGTGCATATCCGGAGTTAACCCGCTTGTGTCAACGTAACCCTTTAATGCGCAAAGTGACGAAAAAAGAATTTGCAGTAGTCTTCAGACATGGGTATTTGAAAGGCGTAGAGAAGAGTATTTTTGAATATTTACCACTAGCATGACTGGCTCGGTAAGCGAGCCAGTCATTCTGGTGGTAAATTTTCAAAAATACTCCTCTCGGCCTACAGATAGACACTGGCTAAGTAAAAACTTTAATTTTCTTTACCATTGCTCCTTTAATGGTCAACCTGGAGAAACAAAATTCAGTGGTAAATTTACAAAAATAGTCTTCTAAAATAAAAATATCGTGAAAAATATTGACCATCAAAATGTTTAATTGATATATGAAGTAGTATTTTGAGTGCTTTGAGGCGATGTTAGCACAAGAGGGGATAAAGACCATGCAAGATTTAGTCTGCTGAAATTTAGCAGGCAAATGGTTAAGTACTGATGTCCTTGGGCCGCTTCATGTCCTTAACAGTTGTTCAGAGAGTGGTGACTGTAGTCTGCAGATGAAGATGGATTTGGAGCACTATCTCTATCAGTTACGTATCGAGGCAGAGGTCGTAATCGTGGAAATGGTAAGAGCACGTCAGACTCACTCAGTCAGCACAGATTACATACGTCTGCTTTTTTACTTTCCCTGTCTTTATCCATTCTATTCTCGTGAGGGGTGGGGGAGGGGTGGTTTCTGATTTCTTTTCCCACATTTAACCCTTACCACTCTGATGTCAAGGTTCTATCTTTTACCAATAGCAAAGAAACTGCTGTACAAAATATACATTTTCCAAATTTGTTGAAAAATGGACACCCGTTCATCTTTTAATTTAATTAAAAAAATTAAAATGTTTACATCAAGATGCGAAGGGTTAAGGAACTGTGGGGGGGGTCACAATTTGAATATTAATTTAAAAAACTGGACTGTTGTTGAGAAATAATGACTATTTTAGCCCGCTGACATGGATGAATTCAATCTGTCGCTCAAATATATGACATGTTAATGAATTACGGCGCATGTAGGCTGATGTCACACTCAAAATGTGTAGGCTAATGAACGACGTAGCTACATGTAAATCTGTCATGAACTTTAAAAAGTCTCATGTGTACGAATTGTATGTCTTTACAGCACACATTCAAATAAATTTTTAAATATTCTAAAACTTACCTGTAAAGTTTTCTGGAAATTGATGAGGCAGATCTTTGCTACAGATGGGTGGGGCATAGCTAAAAGTGGAGTCATGCTTTAAAACTAACATATCTAGTCAGACCAAAAAATTGTAATTGTATTGAGCATTTCACAGTACATGTACCCCACCCAACATCCTTTCATGTCACTGGTCCAATTTTATCCCAAAGATTATTTTAGGAGTGTGTTAATCCTAGATAGATGGTACATTTATATCTGTGCTTATGTACGTGAATGAATGCGTTGGCACTCCATTTTCGTGGCCGCCATATACAGGCGCACAAGGTTGCCATCATATGGACCTATTGACAGCTATGTTGCCTGGAGCAATGCAGAGTTAAGTGACTTATTCAGAGACACAACGCGACAAACTGGCAGGGAAGTGAACTTGCGAATATAGCCACTCACCCACCGCGCAGAAACCCTTCCCATGTATGAATGATAATTTAACCGTAATCTTAATTTGATCATGTAGTAAATTTCCTAAAATAGTCATCTTGGCCTTGTCACTCAGTAAGCAAAGTGTTGTATAACCTTTCAGCCTGCTCCATATTTCTCGAAATGAACACATGTGTAATATTCAGCATTGGCTAGATAATGCATAAGAAAGATTTTCATTGCTTAGATAACGTAATAATCCCACATACCCCATGAGACTGCAATTGTTTCCTCGCGACGACATTGGCGAACATGTAAACAAGAAGGGATGCATTTGTTGTTGATTTAAATTTTTTATATATATATAAAACTACTTGGTTATGAAATACATTAACTTTGTAAATTTGCATGATGGGCGCAGAAATCTTATAAGTTGGATTAAAAGTAATTTCAAGTCCGAAATATCCATGTTTTGTTTGTCATAATTTTGTGTGGTGCATTGATCTTAGAAAGGGAAGCCTCGCAGCGACAAAAACAAACAGCACAAAATGGCGCATTAAAAAGGGGGTCAGGTATCAACCTTATTGGAAAATTAGTCAAAATATCTGTTTTTATGTTAAATGGAATCTGAAACTGTCCTATTTCATATCACTTATTACTGTTATCAAAAATTGTCACATTGCACTTGTAATGTGATAATTTTCGACTCTGTTGATAATATTGATATGAAATGGGACCTTTTTCCAGATCCTCCCTCTCTCTCTCTCTCTCTCTTTCTCTCTCTCTCTCTCTCTCTCTCTCTCTCTCTCTCTCTCTCTCTCTCTCTATATATATATATTTCAACATTTTATTTTATAAACTAGTAATACATGTACATGTACTTTAGTTCTTACCAGTACGTGGTACTATTAGCTGATTCCTCGTTCTATGTATATATAAAGATGATACATGTCTTGTTTGTACATTTGCTTCAGGCTGACAGTGACATCTCGGCATATACATATGAGCGAACACGGATAATGGAACAGAGAACACAGATATTTCATGAAATCAGAGGCAAGAAGAAGAGAAAGACGGAGGTATGCTTTTATCACAGAAATAAACTGACAAGCAAATTATTCAATGACCCTTTAGCCCTCAAATTTGTTTTAAAAAATTCAAATATCTCAGAAAATGTCCATTTGCTGACCAAGAGAAAACTATTTTTGAAAATTTACCACTAGAATGACTGGCTCGGTTAATGAGCCAGGCATTCCAGTGGTAAATTCTTTAAAATAGCCTCTTGGTCAGCAAATGGTTGATCATCCGCACGAGAATGCATGAACACATCACGCCTGTTCTCCACGAACTACACTGGCTGCCAGTTAGAGAACGGATCAGCTATAAGGTCGGACTCTTAGTGTTCAAATGCCTTCATGATCTTGCACCACCTTACCTAAATTCACTGATCGTACGAAGAACATCAGCAAGGTCTCTTCGATCAAATTCATAATTACTATGTGTCGTACCACGTTCGAATTTAACCATCGGTGAACGCGCCTTCGCGAGAGCAGGACCAAAATTTTGGAACAATCTACCATCTGACATTCAAAATTGTAACAAAATTGAGCCATTTAAATCTATGTTAAAAACTCACCTTTTCACAAGAGCATATTTTTTAATTTTGTAAAGCGCCTTTGAGCGGTTTAGTCCGGAATCGGCGCTATAGAAATTTACATACATACATACATGGACATTTCTCAAGTCTTATGGCTTATATGAGTGTTAAAGGGTTAAACCTACCAGAATATGTATTATATTCCGCTAGTGTTGCACGCTATGACATGCTTTGCGAGAAATATATCAGTGTGCAGTTGTCGCCTGGTAGCAATGCCGTAATAATACTGCTTGTGATGTTATTTTCCTACAGTTAAAATGCTTTATAATGAAACATTTTGATTAAATTTAACTCTTTCACGACAAAGCCTCCCCAAACTGGCCTCTGTAGTGATCTTGGGGAATGTCCATTTGCCGGCCAAGAGAAGAATGTTTTTGAAAATTTACCACTGGAATGACTGGCTCGATAACCGAGCTAGAGATTCCACTGGTAAATTTTCAACAATATTCTTCTCTTGGTCTGCAAATGGACATTCAATAAGTAAATAGTTTAATGTTTTGAATGAACTTAGTCATTAAAGGGTTAATAGAAAGCTTGGAAATTTTAAAACATCAATTAAAAATAATTTAGGACATGAGATAATAGGATGTTGTGTTTGTAACTATAGTTTGTTGCTTATATGTCAGAACTCACAGTACTTAGTGAAGCGCTACGGTGATAACAAATATTGTACAATGGCAGGAAAATAGTCAGAATCAGGGTGAAAATTCAAATTAAAACGTATGTGATAATTAGAATATCACACTCATTGTGGTTTCGTATCAAGTTTATCACACTCTCTTAATAAGATCTCATTTGGAACGTCCTAAAGATCATACCAAATAAGATATTTCTAGATTTGTGTAATAAATCTGATACGTAATGTAAAATTGTGTGTGATCTTCTATATATGGCCTCGTCATGTTGTCTGTTAAATGATGATAAAGGTGATATAATGGAGTGATCCCATCTGCCACTCAAGTATTTGACATTATAATCAGATACATCACAGGTGATCTGATGTCATGATCGAAATGACATATATTATAGCTTTGTTCTAAAGATCAAAAGGTTTGCGATTGAGTACAAATTGTATGTCTTTGATGAATTTACGTTTTAATAACCATTCAGTTTAATATTTTGAAACTAATTTGGCTGGGAGCTGTTGCCGCTATTAAACAAGATAATTTTAAAAGAAAACGAATACAAAAAGAAAACAAACAAAAAGGAAAGAGAAAGATTGCAAAGACAAAACAAAACCAATACTAAATTTAAAAAAAAAAGAGAAAAACTTATGCAATCTTAGTTACAATATAGGATTGTCTCATAACCTTTGAATCATAAGCGTGATAAGGGTATTGCAATTTGACCTGTCTCTACTATGTTTCTGTCAATTTGTATCTGCGTGTCCAGAGCCGTATCTCAAAACTACAGATCCGATGCGGCTCAAATAGTAACACAAAGTCCATTACCATTAAAGAGGATTACATGTACAAAAGATTTATCTTGGAAATTATTGGTCTGATTTGGCTCAAATTTTAACACAAGAACAGTTCTACCTGTATGCTACATGTAGGAGTCTACAACTTTTATTGTGATCTGTGTTATAGAGAACAACGTCATATAAAAACTCCATAAAATACGAAATCTTTTTTAAATGTTACAAATGTGTGAGGTGGAGCAGGGCTCAATTTTAACACTAACCCGCTGACACAAGGATAGTAAAATTACAGGTGGTTTAGTAAAATTACACCTGCATTAATGTGTGTGGTTGCAAAAGAAAATATAAATTATGAGCAAACTCTAGATTGTAACATGGCATAAATTGCAAATGAAATTAACTTGTTTTTATTTTTCATATACTAATACTACCTGTATTATATTACGGCAACAAAATGATATCTCTTCAAGAAACAGGAAATTATATAATATGTCCATTGCTCAGTTGTAGTATTAGACAAGTTAGAGCACAAATATAGCTCACTCAGAAACAATCAAGAGTGTACAATTCATGAATCCAGTGTGTCAGTCAATCATATGATGTCATAATCAACTACATGACATGTAAGCTGACATCATAATCAATTATGTCATGAGTGACTCGATTTAGACAATCTTAATTAAGCATGTAATAGTCCATCACATTGTACGAATTGTATGTATACTATTTAATAAACATTCTGTTGAATATTTTAAAACTAATTTAACTGGGAACTGTTGCTGCCATTGGCAGCAACAGCACCCAGTCAAATTAGTTTTAAAATGATCAACAGTTTACCTGACCGTTTAGTGTATAGTTTTGTGAAAATTGATAGTCAGGGAGTTCAGGGATCAATCGATCCCAACACAGTTTAGAGGAGCGGCTAATGCCAGAAAGTGGTTGGATACCCCTCTCCACTGTAGAACGAAACAAAACCAATTTTTGTCTCGCCTGAGAAGCAGGATCGAGACATAGGTATCACTTTTCCAGCGGCGGTGGCGTAAACTTTTAAGTTAAGTTTATATCTCAGCAATGCCTGATCCAATTGGAACCAGACTTGGGTGCATGGTAATATACATCAAAAGGAAGCAACCCGCAGATAAAAAGGCCATGAGATCAAGGTTACAGGGGTCAAAGGTTACAGTCTAATCTTTGTTAATATTTTACGTTAAGTTTTTGCGTTAAACAAAAGTTATTGCCTTATATCTCAGCAATGCCTGATCCAATTGGAACCAAACTTGGGTACATGGTGAAATACATCAAAAGGAAGCAGCACGCTGATGCTGACATCATGAGGTCAAGGTTATGGGGTCAAAGGTCATGTTATAATCTTTGTTAATATTTTACGTTACGTTTTTGCGTTAAACAAAAGTTATTGTCATATCTCAGCAATGCCTGATCCAATTGGAACCAAACTTGGATACATGGAGTTATACATCGAAAGAAAGCAGCACGCTGATGCAGGCATCATGCGTTCAAGGTTATGGGGTCAAAGGTCACGGTATAAGCTTAGTTAATATTTTATGTTAAGTTTTTACGTTAAACAGAAGTTATTGCCTTATATCTCAACAATGCCGTATCCAATTGGAACCAAACTTGGCTACATGGTGATTTACATTTAACCGAAGCAGCATGCTGATGCAGACATCATGAGGTCAAGGTTATGGGAATCAAAGGCCACGGTATAATCTTTGTTAATATTTTACGTTACGTTTTTGCATTAAACAAAGGTTATTGCCTTATATCTCAGCAATGCCTGATCCAATTGGAACCAAACTTGGGTACATGGTGATATACCTTAAATTGAAGCAGCCCACTGATAAGGCAGTCATGACGTCAAGGTTATGGGGTCAAAGGTCACAGTATAATCTTTGTTAATATTTTACGTTAAGTTTTTGCGTTAAACAAAAGTTATTGTCTTATATGTCAAAGGTCAACGTCACTGTGACCTTGATACAGAACTGTTATTTCAACGTTAAAATTTTGCGTTTAGCAAAACTTCTCATCTTATATTTCAGGATTGGTTAAGCCTATTGCAACTGAACTTGGATACATGGTTAGCTATCATGTTAGAAAGCACCATGATGTTGGGGTACACAAGGTCACGGTCACTGACCTTGATACAGTACTGCTTTTTCAACATTAAGTTTTTGCGTTTAGCAGAACTTTTCACCTTACATGTATGTTTCAGGATTGGTTAAGCCTATTGCAACTAAACTTGGATACCTGGTTACCTATAATCTCAGGAAGTGGCATGATAACATTGAGGGCTGAAGGTCAAAGGTCAAGGTAGCTGTGACAAACAGGAGACAGGCGAGACATTTAATTCCGCTGAATTCTTGTTTCTTAAAGATTATCATCCATAAAGTGTGAAAGGCATGGTTGTGGTCATCAGTTTCGGTGGTAGATATATTTTCTGACACCTTTTAATCAGTAAGAATTTCGAAATATTTTCTGTTCCATCCAGCTTGATGTGGGCAGCAAAAAGCCTATAGCTGTTCTACATCTTCTAGGATACTCTGTGTCTTATGATGTAGTGAGACATTTTGTGATTTCTGTCGCAAAGGATCAACTTCCACAAGCTGAAGATGTGTACATACCATGTGGAATACAAAATCTGGTGGATGGGGACATACATACATACGCTGATGCAGCCATTGTCAATTTTGATCAGAACGAAAGAACACTTGATGAAAAATCAACAACCCATGCCATAGCCATTGTGTTGGACCAATGATGTGAAACCCCAGATGATGACAGCAAGATGCAATGTACAATGCAGAAGGCACTGGATGTGACAAAAGATAATGAAAAACCATTGACATGATATGACAAGCCACACAAAAGACCAGAACCACCTACTGTATCAGACGTTTCTTGTTTGGACACAAAGACAGAGAAAATCTCCGAAGTCATGTCGAAAGATTTAATTTGAGAACTTGCACGACTTAGTGATAAGGATGGACAGACTATTCCAGCATGGAGTGGCTTCAATGCAATAATATCAAGAAACAGTACACCAGTAGCAAACGTCAAATATCTCGCTTTCATCCATGCAGCACCATCTGATTTATCAACAGTCTATACAACATTGCTGAAGTTAGTAGCTATTGTATATCTAAAAAAACGGGATAGAATATTATCCTTATCAATGAAGATATGACAATTTACAGTAAATGTGTGATAATACGTCACGGTGGCATGAACTTTCTACTGGCATTTATTGCAAGCTTTGGAAAACTGTTTTGTGATGGTGACCTGTTACCGTAACATACATTTACGCTTATGCCACAGTTCATCAAATGCTCCAGGGTAAGCAGTTGAATTGGGCTGTCAAAGGAATTAAGCTGGTAGCAGAAGCATTATCACGACTGTATTTGCAATCTACTCAATCCTCGTCTGAGAAAAGGGTTTGCCTTAGATTGATGTCAACACAGCACAAGGACTAAATGACTTGCAACACACGGTTCAAGAAAAGGACAGCCAGTCATGTATTGTGCAACACACAGTTCAAGGAAAGGACGGCCAGTCATGTATTGAACTCATGGATGGCTTAGATATTTCTAAAGGGAAAGAAACGCTGATCCAGTTCCTGTCTGCTGGACGATCACAGTCAGCAACATTTGTTTTCTAGAACAACATAATAATTGATGCAGCACATGGCATGCATATGGTGCTGAGAGCAGGATGTGAGGCAGACGTTATTCTTCATCCTGATGCAGTCTGTGAGGCGATACCATATTTTATTTTTGCTGGGAGGAGCAACTATGCCACATACAGTACTCATCTTTATGTGTATCTGAAATGAGGCAGCTTGAATTTGAACAGCCTCCTTCCAGCATACATTTGGATAGTTGAAGATTCATTGACCATAGATCTGCTAAATACCAATTCAACTGTGTACCTAGTGATCAGGTATTGGAACAGAGAGTAAACCGTGAAGCTACAGGGCAGGGTGGCATCGTTGGGTTTCCATTACAAAGGTGAACTCTGCTATAATGGCTGTTTACTAAGCATGTTTCTGGTGCATATTCACAGGCTATCAAATCGATGTGTACCACTTCATCAACCCCAGAATGCAATGCTAACCTGTGTAGCGCAAGACTCCCTTTAACTTCGACACTGTGCCATGCTCTATGATTAACATTATAACAGGATTTGTTGCAAGTAGAGGAATAATTGTCAAATCTAAAAGCGTCTGGTGAGTTACAAATGGCCAACTTTATAGAGAAAGGCTTGATAAAAGACAGCGAATTCAGTTTCATGGATCCACTAGCACAGACTAAAATGAAAACATTTGAGAATATGCGCAAACTTCCGTCATCAGACAAACAAAAGGAACTTGTGTTTCACTGAGAGTACTGCTTCGACGACTGTTGTCTGTATCAATGACACGATGACGGATCTACATGTATGAGTAAAACACCAATGGTTGAATTGGCTAAGAAGCTTGAATCACTGTGATGAAATTTACGTCCTTCCACACAGGCTAAGCAGCAAGGCAGCATTTCATCTGGATGGAATGGCAATGATGCAATCGCTCAATGAGAGATTTGCCAAGGAATTTGATTACATGTCAGATCAAATTCTAAGGAAGTTTATGGGACTTCTACAATACGAGGAACCTGGCATGACTAGTTTCACAGTAGTATTTGATCGGTATGACAAAAAAGATTCAGTAAAAATGATGGAGCATTAACGCCGTGCAATTGGTGAGACAACAGCCAATGATCAAGTCTCAGTTACCTCTGACATGTCAAATTACAGACTCCAGGAATGCTCTGCAAACAAGTCTGCACTGGTTGTATGTGTAATTGAAGTGTGGGGTGACAGAGGTAGAGCATTTGTCATCCACGCAAGAGAATGCAGATACAAGAATTGTACTTCACGCCATTGACCTTGCTAAAACTCATTTAGGTTTTTTGTATATTGTGACGATAATGATGGTCTAGTGATTCTGATCTACTACTAGTGTCTGGGTCTTCTGACAAGCGAGGTATGCATGCAAGCTGGGCACACTGACAAACTTATAAGTCGAGATAGATATATTCCAGTTCACCCCATTGCGGAGAAGTTGGATAAAAAGGTCGGCCTTTGCGCACGAGCTGTACATGCCCTAACAGGATGTGTGAGACAACAAGTGCATTCAGCATAGGCATTCAGTCATCACAAAACTAGTGGAACACATTAATAATGTACACAAGCTCTCTGATCTCGGATTTCCAGCGTCAACATCAAGCACGTCACTCAACAATGCAGAATCATTTATCCTATTGCTTTATGGTCAAAGGGGAAAGCAATCAAGTCACTTGATGAGCTGAGGCACGTGTTGTCCTCGATAAGCGACAAAGTACGTGCTATGCTTCCACCAATGGAAATTCAGTTCAACTGCATGTCCTCAGATCCCTGTACCAGACATCTGTGTGGTGCTATAGCTACATAGCAAATCTAGATCTAAAGGACCCTGTAGATTATGGATGGATCAAAAAGTGATGGATCACTGAAACCTAAAATGTATGAAAAGGAGTGTGCCCCTGTTGAGTTTAGACATATCACCCATCTGTGTCATGTTGTACTATGCCAATGAAAGCTTGTGTTTGCGTTCTGGTCTTCCTTGCATTGAAATGTGCACTTGTGCAGATTGCACAAGTTAACAACCACCACACCATGAGGAAACTGATGAATTAGACTAGTTTAGTGAAAGTGACGACTGATGCTGTACTACATGTATAATTTGATGATAACTAATGTCTATGGCATTTGATTTTGCTGGTTGTCCCATTTCAGTTATGATTGCTATAAATGCTCATGTTTAAGTGTCTGAAATATTGTGGACAAATTTAGCACATAGCTCTCTACTTCATTCATTCAGATTGACATTGCAATGAATCTGTCTATAAAGCTACAGACCTGTTTATAACGGACACCCTAGATGTCATCAAACAGACAAATTGTCAGCAAAATGATTTATTACGCATCTCCATCACTTTTGATGTCAGGATTTTGGTTCTTAACGATAAGTGGTTTTATGATGACTCGTTGTTAAGAATCATCATCTAATGCCCCCAAAAGCAGATGCTCGTTATATACAGGTTGAAAATCAGATAACATCACAAATAAACACAAAATCACACAACATGCTATAAATGTATGTTCATTAAATGCAATTCAAGTTAATAAACGTATGAGCTTGTCAAATCCAATGGTATATGTGGCTGTTTTTGGATATTTATATATGTCAGTGGTTCAGTTGCCAATTTTAAGCCACATTTGGATAGGTATAGCAAATTAGAAATTGAGCTAGTGTGTATGCAACACCCCTACCACCAAGAGAAATCACCACAACCATCATTTTCTAATACTATATACATGAGGCATTAAGAAAAATACAACTGCATTTTGTTCTACCATGCAGAGTTGTAACACCTTAAATATGCCTCTTTATACGAATGGCCGCTCCTCTAGATGAAGTGTGGGTGGAGCTTAGCTAGAGATGGGAGGGGCATAGCTAAAACAGGATTCCTCCATTAACTGTATAGTGGATATTTTTGTCGTTTAGTAGAATCTTTGATGTACTATTCTGATTGGGTTACTGGAATAGGGGAAATAATCCCTACAATCTATGCCTGGTGACGTCTGCAATCTGTTTTCTCTTGTTTTTCTTTTGTTTTTGTTTTGCATTTCTTTCCAGTATGACAGTTACGTCTTAGTAGGCTCGTGCGATTATGTGATTAAATCGAAAATCGCGATTATCTTTTAAATCATTAATTTATATGATTAAAAATTAAATAATCGAATAATTGTGAAAAATTTCTACTGTATATAATATTTCAATTCCATCTATTTAATTACTTTTTTAATGAGATGGGTCACGACAATTGACATTTTTCTCAGTGAATGTATGTCCATTTGCAGGCCAAGAGAAGGCTATTTTTGAAAATGTGTCACAGGAATGACTTGCTCGAGAATCGACACAGGCATTCCAGTGATACATTTGCAAAAAGCGTCTTCTCTTGGCCTGCAAATAGACTTTACAAACACCATTGCACCGTTCGTCATTGATATGCTTTTGTTGTTATGTCTTGGTAATTTGTACCCAAGCTGATTAATCAAGTAATCGCGATTATTCTTAAATAATCAATCGTGGTCATTCAGAATAATAATCGCGCAAGTCTACACATTAGTGTTTCCATGGCTAGAAATGCTTCCCTTCTATAAATTAACATTTAACATTAACCTTGTATGAATGATAATTTATTATCTTTTACAGCCTCAGTTTGTTATGGAGAAAGCTCGTTCAGCAAGTTTGGAACGGTCATCTGAGGATGGGGAATCTGACATCATCTATGATAGTGCCACAAACACCGCTCATAACTCACGTCCAATGTACACGTACTCACAACCTGGTGCTGGCGAGGATGGTGACGTGGTCGTGAACAGTTTAACAAACATCACACCGTAAGTTGAAAAATAGCATCTAGTAATGTATTGTTTGAATTGTGTTATTCAGTGGATTATTTACTGGGGAATGTCTTGTCAGTCATCTGTAAAAAGTCCTCTGATTGGTAGTGGTGTGGTTTCAGCATGAATTTAGATGTGGATGAGAATGGACCTTGATTATTTGACTAGTTAACTATGTCTGACATCGCCAAGTCGCCGGAGGATGCTCCCGGTTCTAGCCATCAGGTGTATTTTAGTAAATTTATTGATAAAAAATTTGAGTGTTGAATCGGATGGTGTATCCGGGATTCGCGCTAACACATGGATACGTCTATATTAGGCTATCTCATTTTGGTGGATTCCTAAATATTCACATGTATCCTTCATCTGGACAATTATTTGTACTTGGTTTTAGGTCCAAATAATTATATTATGGGTTTGCAGAGGGAATTAGTACCATAAGAAGTAATTTTTCCGCATTCTCTCTCCATCCCCCCCCCCCACCACTGGCTTTGGATTCAGGACTAGGTATTCCTGTTGTTGTTTAGCAGACCGCACTCGTTTCTTCAGTTTATTTTTCTGCGGTCAGGTATTGAGAGTTAGTTTTCAGTCATTTAATTTTTTCAATATTTCACTATTTTATGACTGTGTGTTGTTTATTCTATCTCTCTTGATGGTTTTGCTTAGGTCCATTGTGTTATAATGTTCAATTACTAATGAATCTTTGTTTGAGTGTTGAGTCTAGCATTCGCCTCTCAAGTATTACAGTTCAAATTCTGATTATCTCCCATGTCTTCATGAAGAAGAAGTAGAAGTTCATTGTTTGTTGTTATTTGGTCAGGTCCATAATATTATCTTGGCTTGGCTTTGCTTTTTCATCTATGGGTCTAAGTTTCCTTAGGGAAATTATTAGCTTTCTGCAATTGGTTTTTAGTTTGGTCTATAAACTAAAAACTACATGTAATTGTTTGCGTTTTGTGTTTTTTCAGAGGGTCATTGAAAAAAAATGCCTTATCTACCACCGGTTTATAAAGGCCCACTTCTTTCCACTTGATTGCACTAGGTGCAGGCCTTTGCTTAAATGCCATGTGTGTGAGTCATGGCCGGTGTAGTTGTTTACTGATTTTCTAAATCAGCAGCTAAAGGATCGACCGGGCGGCCGATGAAAAGAGGCGAGTGGATAAGGAGTTATGTGGTAAGAAGAGGAAGGCATCCATGTCTGACATGGAGGCCTTCCATCTGGAAATGATGAGGGAAATGAATAAAACAATTACGGAGTCCCGGAGTTGCTTCGCAGCTTGCTTCCCGGTGTCAAGTTTGTCATTGTCTTCTTCATTTGCTCCAGGACATGGTGTTCCCGTCTCTGGGTCTGGTTCTGTTAGGGTACCAGTTTTCGATGTAGACCCAGAGATGGCTCCCGCTGGTCCAGTGCTGAGGCTTTCCTCGCCCGTGGACCTGTGAGCGAAGGCCATGGCCACTTATCGGTCGCCCTGGAGCAGCCAAAGGCTAACGATATCGGCGCCTCATGCGATATCCCTCTTGCCCAGGCCGAGTTTGATCCCTTTTCAAGCTTGGCATCTAATCTTTTCTGGACAGGAAGATGAGGACACTGTTGTAGCCTGCCGATGGCCACGGCCACAGCCCCCCCCCCCCCCCCCCCCCCTCCTCTCCCCACCCCCACCCCACAGAGGCATGGTCTATCGGCGTTTTATGTTGCAATTTGTCAGCCAATAATTTGGAATAGAAAGAGACAGCCCTGCTGTTCGAGTTTGGGTGGCACATCCGCCGGACTGTCATGCTCCACCCATCTCTATCTAAGCTCCACCCACACCTTGCTCATGTTGGGATCGATCGATCACTGAAATCTCTGACTCACTTTCCAGAAAACTATACAGCTAAGCTATTGAATGTTTTGGAACTAATTTGACTGGGCGCTGTTGCTGCCCAAGGCAACAACAGCCTCCAGTCAAATTAGTTTCAGAATATTCAACAGCATGTTTATTAAATAGAGACATACAATTCGTACAATGTGTCGGACTATTAAGAGTCAAACACAGGCCAAATAGAATCATTTATGACATAATGATTATGACATCATCCTATACGTCACATAGTTAATTATGATGCCATAGGATGTCAGATGATGATGGATACATTTGCAAAGGTCCACTGATTGATTGAGTGATTGTTTGGATGGATTGTTGGTTTGTTGCTTGGTTGGTTGCTCAGCTGGTTAGTTGCTTGGTCGGTTGGTTGGGTGTTTGGTTTCTAGTTACATATGTACATTCATGAGCACGTGCATGTGTCTGTACATACTTGCATTTCTACATATGTATGTGCATATGTATTATATGTGCATATGCACGTATGTAGTTAGGGACTGAGGGAGGGGGTTTGGGTGTGAGGTTGGTTGGGTGAGCTGGAAACTACATCTGTAGGTTGGTATGAATACTGAAAAAGAAATTGCTGTAACATTGACTTTCAGAAAATATCATCTACAAATCTATTGAATGGTGTGTTTTCCCTTTCAGATATCACATATCAGATGGCAGGAGCATCTTTAGTTAAACTAGTTTCAAAATAATAAACATGTATTAACTGCATTGTTACCGTAAACCACTAGGTTAGGTTGGTTTTGCCAAGAAAATCTAAATGATTTTCTTAGAGAATGTCCATTTGTAGGCCAAGGCGAGGACTGTTTTTGAAATTTAACCACTTGAGACTGGCGGGATTATCAAGCCAGTCATTCCAGTCATAAAATCTGAAGACGTCTTCTCTTGACCTGTAAATGAACATTGTACAAGACCACTACATGTACACCAGCCATTAATGGGTTAAAGCAGATACTGTAATTAGAGCATTGAAAGGGTTAATCATCTGCACATTTGTTTCACAGGAGCAAACGGAACGTGCGAAGGATGCACACAGCAGTGCGTCTGAATGAGACGATTGTAGAGCAATCACACGCAGCACAGCTTGTTATTCTGAATATGCCCGCTCCGCCACATGGTACTGCAGGTGAAGAAAGCTGTATCCTTTTAATTGAATACTCATCAAGGCATTTCTAGATCAGTTAACCTTCATAGATACCATGGGAGATTTTAACCCTTTATTGGTCACGCTGACCATAACCAGCTTCTGCAGTGGTCTTGAGAGCGATATATTGGCAGGCCAAGAAAAAGGTATTTTTGAAAATTTACTACTAGAATGCCTGGCTCGATAACCAATCCTGTCATTCCAGTGGTAAATATTTAAAAATAGTCTTCTCTTGGTCTGTTCTTAAAATATTTCATCTTTTCCTATGTTCTGATTTGATTCTAGAGAAAATGAGGATGGATAGAATTTGGTAACTTGTCATTCCAATTGTTCATGGCAAAGTTTTATATGGAATTGTGTTATACTTATATCTCATCGTGTGTTGGTCAATAAACTCAAGAGTTTTGCTTAGTCAATGTCGATTTACAGGCCAAGTCTTTGACTATTTTTGAAAATTTACCACTGAAGGACTGGCTAAATTATCAATTTGAAACTACATGTAGTCTTTCCACAGGTAAATTTTCAAACGTAGTTCTCTTGGCCTACAACTTCTTATTCTTTAAATAAAAATGAATGTTTTTGTTAAATTTTGGACATTATAAAGTTAACCCTTTGAACTCCAAACACAAAATGCTGTAGATCGTTTATACTGTAAGCTCCTGGGAAATTTGTTTCAAAATATTCAACCGCTTACTGTTGCCTTGAAAATGAGATTCTGGACTAGGATTCAAAAGTTTAAAAAAGAATCTCAATGTTATTTCAGGCATAACTTTGCCTATTAGAAAAAAACACCAAAGTATGTGTGCTTTAGGGAGAAGGAGGAGGTGGGGTTGTTGGCCCAATCTCACACACCCCAACCCCCACATCCCCCCCGTTGGATCCGCCCATGTTTGCATTGCCAGTGAACCTGATCTTTCCGAGTGCTGCAGAAGAAAAAATATAGACTCAATACTTATAGTATTTGTGTTAGCTGGAACTAGATTACAAAACAGAATCACTGAATGGAGGGATCTGATCTGTCACTCATTTCTAGCTGATGTCATAATCAATTACATCACTTGTGACCTGATGTCATAGTCAAAATGATGTAGCTCTGTCTTAAAAATTGAAGTCTGTCTCTAAAGCATATGAATCATATATCTTTGATTAATGTACAATTTAACGAACAATCTGTTGCATATTTTGAAACTAATTTAACTGAGAGATGTTGCTGCCAGAGCCCCCAGTCAATATAGTTTTAAAATATTCAACCACTTACCTGACTATATAGTTACCTAAATTTAGATTTTTAGAATTCAGGTTTCAGTCGTAAATCTATTCTGGCATGCACAAAAAGTCGGTGAGATTTAGCTAGAAATGGGCAAGGCATGGCTAGAAAGGGCCAGCGCGTACAGTAGCTAGAGATGGGACCTCCATTATTGTTTACGTCATTAATTCCTTAATGAACGCGTCAGATATGGAATATCTGGAGGTATTAACGGAAGGTTTGGAGCGTGTCTTGATGGTTCGTGGAAGCGGACGAGAGGTCATCACTATCTACTCCTGATTTGCCAATAGATCTTGCAAACAAAGAAATAATCACTTCTTATTTTAAATAACTCGGTGATGGGGATAGCGTAGTGTACAGAGAGAGAGTGAGAGAGATTTAGTCCTATTTACATATATACGTATTTATTTATTTTTTATGTCGCTTGTTCAAATGGCATATCACGGTATCTGGCCAATTTCTTTTAAAAAAGTCTGCCAGATGCATGTAAAGCTCTAACTATCAGACTGCTGCAAGTCCCCGGACAAGAATTTCCATTGGGTTTAATGCTGGACCTGCTGAATATTTTGAAAACAATTTAACTGAAAGGTCTTTGTGTCTTAGCCACCAACAACTTTCAATAAAAATTGTTTTCAAAATATTCAGCGTATCCAGAGTTAACCCCCATGAGCATTGTAGTCTGCCAAAATTCATCATTCAGGCAGCTAAATCAGAAAATGGATTAGCTGCTGTTTATTTGGAAAATAATTATTTACGTTGTGGCTGATTAAAACTAATCTGTCATGCTAAAAGAAGCAGTGTTTAGCGCACATCGTTCTATAAATAAATTTCCATTTTCGGTAATTCAATTACGAGTCTGGGTATTGATTCATTAAACAGGACAACCGCAACACTTCTCAGCCACTATAAAATGATTCTTTCAGTACAGTGAGTTAACATTTAGCAGCATGTGTGGTACGTGGGCATTTGCGAGGTGAGCACTACACGGTGCAGTGATAGGCAGAGCTGTCGCCTGTGCATTACTTAGCTGTCACGTGCTTGCACCAACACATACAGGCTGACTCCGAGCTCTATGTACTGAGCGAATCCTTTTATAATGCACTAGGAATGGTAGGCGGGTCTTGTTTAAAGTAACAATACTTGTACTCGTAAAAGAGTCTCCCAAAATGGAAATTTATTGATAGTAGTAAGTTACTTGTAGGCATTAAAACTGCTCCTTTTAGCATGACATATCAGCTTTAAGACAACAACAGTAACCAGTATGACTTTTCATAATGGTCGCTAGTCTTCCGTACATCCACTTTGATTGGAAATGTTATAATTTTGCACTTGATGGCATGGCCAGGCCTCAAGGTGGTCCTACATTTTTGGCTTTTTGAAAATTGATTCTACTTTGTTCTACTTTTTAGGATTTTGTCCTACTTTTTAACAGAAAATAAAAATTGAACTTTTAACCCTTTCAGGAACAAATCACAAATTATTTACAAAAGAAAAATTAATCTGTAGAATATTTTGAGATTAATATTCAAATAAAAATGGTTTATTTTTCACTATGGAACTCATCTGAATTCGACTCAATATAGTAGCCCTACTGTTTGTTGAGAGCTACACAAAGTGTGGAATGGCTTGACATAGAGACTCACATGCTGCCTGGCATGCACCAAGAACTATGAGAATTCTAGTTGTTAAAATATTCCCAAAAAAGCTCAACCTGCTTCCGCTTCTCTATCGAGCTGATTTTGAACTCGGAGTAACCCTTGATTATGTGATCGTAGGATCAACAGGTAACTCTGACTTACACGAGCCATAATGTGCAATCAGCTATTAGATAATCGACCTTTCCACTTTTAGCTATGCCCTGCCCATCTCAATCTAAGCTCCACCCACACCACGTCTGTGCTGGGATCGATCGATCTCTGAACTCCCTGACTATCAATTTGCAGAAAACATAAATGTAAGCTGTTGACTATTTTGAAACTAATTTGACTGGGTGCTGTTGCTGCCTATGGCAGCAACAGCGCACAGTCAAATTATTTTCAAAATATTCAAAATATTTGACAACATGGTTATTAAATAGTAAAGACATACAATTCGTACAACATGTCAGCCTATTAAGAGTTAAAGACGGGTCAAATAGAATCATTTATGACGTAGTGATTATTCATGACGTCATCCTACATGTCACCTAGCTGATTATGACATCATAGGATCGATGGATAAACTTGGAAAGGTCCATTGAGCTCTACGGCGTTGGGCGTCTTAATACGCGCCATGTTTGCCTGTTTTTAAAACCTCTTATCTTGCCAATTTTCTTAATTACCGTCATAGAATTGCCACATTCCTATGCAGTTCTTGTCCAAGTTTTGATTTTTTGTATATTTTAAGATTTTAAAAACCTTACTCAAATTGCCATCTGGCACATATAATACTGCTGGTTATTTATTGTGATATTTAACCTTTGGGACTGCAAATGGACATTCACTAATAGAAGTATGTCAATTTGACAAGTCTTCACTATTAATGGGCTAATCATATCAAAATAGTATTTTGTAATTTTTTATGCTCCCTGAAAAAAATTTTGCGTTACCATATAGTCGCCGCTTTGTCCATCCGTTCGTCCATCCGTCCGTTTGTCCATCCATCCATTCGTCCGTTCACAATATATAAGTTTGTCCGGGGCATACAGTAGTTTCAAGACTTTTTCACTTATGGTCACCAAACTTGGTATGTCGATGCATCTTAGGGAGAAGGTGTGCGGAGTATCAAAAGTAGTCATGCTGACCTACTTTTCATGGTCGACTGAATATCACAGAAAATGTTTGTCCGTGCCATAGTTTCAAGACTTTTGCACATATAGTCACCAAACTTGGTATGTGGATGCATCTTAGCGAGGTGTGCGGAGTATGAAAAGCAGGTCAAAAGTAAGTCATGCTAACCTACTTTTCATGGTCGACTGAATACCACAGAAAATGTTTGTCCGTGCCATAGTTTCAAGACTTGCACATGTGCTCACCAAACTTGGTATGTGGATGCATCTTAGGGAGAAGATGTGTAGATGCTGACCTACTTTTCATGGTCGATTGAATATCACAGAAAATGTTTGTCCGGGCTATAGTTTCAAGACTTTCACATATGGTCACCAAAATTGGTATGTGGATACATCTTATGGAAAAGGTTGTGGAGTATCAAAAGTAGGTCATGCTGACCTACTTTTCATGGTCGACTGAATATCACAGAAAATGTTTGTCCGGGCCATAGTTTCAAGACTTTTTCACATATGGTCACCAAACTTGGTATTGATTATTACAGAAAATATCTCTGTTCATTTTGAACATAGTTTTTATATGTATTTTTCATAAGGTGCCAAGCAAAGTCTAAGTGTGTTTATAAGAGAAACTTAGATTTTGCTTTTATTAAGCTATCCTTAACAAATTGTTGTTTAGGGCAAATCCCACCAGACCAAAAGAATGATGGCCCACCGAATCATCCTACTCCCCAAATTGTAGATTTAACATCATTACCCCAAACCAACAATATTTTAAGGATGGCCTAATATGGTGATATCTCATTGACAATTTCAAGTTCGTTTCTCTGTCTGAGCCACAGTTCCATGGCTATGGTAGCAATGTCTTCCAGTCAAATTAATTTCAAAATATATAACAATATATTTAATATCGTAAAGAATATACTTTTTCTGGGATTTGTCATTTCAATTTTTACAACTAAGTCACTGGGATGTCGTGCTGGCTTCTATGTGTTTGACGGATTTACAGTTTAATAAACATTCTGTTGAGCAACAGCTCCCAGCCAAATTACTTTCAAAATATTCAACAGCTTATGTGTTGACTTACATTGAAATTTAGATGTTTAAATTCAGGTTTTTAATGTTTCCAATCGATTCCAACATGTTTTAAAAGGGGGTGGGACATAGCTAGAAATGGGTGGGGCATAGCTAGAAATGGGTGAGGCATAGCTAGAAGTGTGTGGGGCATAGCTAGAAATGGGTGGGCCATAGATAGAAATGGGTGGGCATAGCTAGAAATGGGCAGGGCATAGCTAGAAATGGGCAGGGCATAGCTAGAAATGGATCCCTCTATCGCTACTAGATGTCATCAAATGTTTTGAAAAATATTTAAACACTTCATTCATATTTCGAGCCAAGATTTTAATATTTACACACAATTTTCCCAGAACTTTTCTTAATATTTTATCAACAAATTGATTTTGTTGTAAACGTGTGAGATATGCAAGTTAATTACATTAGATTGCAATAGTTAAATACTATGTAATTTAAATTTTACACCATACATGCCAGGTAAATACCATTTTAAAATGTTTATAGTAGACTTCTATTTGACTTGATAATTTGTTATACCAGCAAGCCATGTTTTAACTGATGTTCATATGTAATATAAATAACTGTTTTATATTGTATTTAATATTGTAAAATAATATATACATGTAGTGCAGATAATAATATTTGTTATTGTTAAATAGTAGATCTAAATAATATAACATAGTGCATTTTTATATTGTCCACATGTTTCTTGATGAAATGAACTGTTGTAAAACAATATCTTAAGTGACCGTATTATGGGCCACATTGGTGGTCTTTTTATCCTTGAATGGCAAAATTTTGTCACGTAAATCAAAATATTGAATGTCCATTTGCAGGCCAAAAAAGACATAGTTTTAAAAATTTACCTTTTGTAAAAACTGACTTGGTTATTGAGTTTTAAAAAAACTGACTTGGTTATTGAGCCAGTCATACCAGTGTTATATATTTTAAATAGTATTCACTTGTCTTGCATATGTGTGGATGCTAATGTGGTTCTATAAGCCTTTAATGACCAAGCCAGCCATCAACGCTTTCTGCAGAGGTCTTCATACATGCTCATTTACAGGCCAAGAGAAAACTATAATAATTTTAAAACAATTTATCACTGAAATGTCTGGCTTGATAATCAAGCCAGGAATTCCAGTGATAAATTTTCAAAAATAAGCTCTTGGCGTGCAAGTGGACATTGACTGCAACTATTTTCATTTTCTTGACCAATCTTAAACATTTGATGATTATGGTGGGTGGCCAATTGACCACCTGTCTTAAAAAAGCCATCATTTTTTGGCTACGATAGATGAATCCACTTTTATCTATGCCCTGCCCATCTCTAGCTAAGCTCCACCAATGGTTTGTGCATGTTGTGGTCGATTTAGACTGAATCCTGAATTCCCAAAACCCGAAATTCATGGTAACTATATATACAGTTAACCTTTTGAATATTTTTAACACTAATTTGACCGGGGGCTATTGCTGCCTATCAAATTAGTTTTAAAATATTCCACAGAATGTTTATTAAATAGCAAAGACATGCAATTTGCACAACTGATGGACTAATCCAGGTTCATGACACTATTTCTGTCAATTCACCTTTCCAGAGTATTCATCCATCATCTGACATTGTATGATGTCATAATCAGCTCAGATTGTTTATGATGATGTCACAATCATTATGTCACAAAGGGTTCCATATAGACCATCATCAAATCTCAAATAGCCCGACACATTGTATGAATTGTATGTCTTTATGATTCTTTTCTATTTAATAAACATGCTGTTGAATATTTTAAAACTAATTTGACTGGGTGGTGTTGCTGCCTTAGAGCCGCAACAGCACCTAGTCAAACTAGTTTCAAAATATTCAATGGCTTATTCAATGTATTTTTTTGGAAATTGATAGTCAGGGTGTTCAGAGATCGATCAATCTTAATACGAGCGAGATGTGGGAAGCGCTTAGCTAGAGATGGGCGGGGCATAGCTAAAACTGGAAAGGTCCATTATGATTGTGACATCAGCCTACCTATTTTTGATGTAATGGAGGAATCCAGTTTTTGCCAACCCCGTCCATCTCTGGCTAAGCTCAACCCACACTTTGCCCGTGTGATCCCTGAATATCAATTTCCAGAAAACTATGCAGGTAAGTTGATGAATATTTTGAAACTAATTTGACTGGGTGCTGTTGGCATAGGCAGTAACAACACCCAGACAAATTAGTTTCAAAATATTCAATATGTTTTCAAAAAATAGTTTTCTCTTGGTCTGCAATTGGACATCTATTCGCTGAGCAAAATGTAAATTTTTATGACAGGTCACAATGAAAGAGTAATTTTGAAAAAGGAAGGTTTTGAAATATTTTACACAGAAATTATTAACGATTATTAGATTATTTAATGTGTATATGCCCGCGTAAGCGGGGGTCGTATTATGTGTTGGCGCTCGCCTTGCGTCTGTCCATTCATCCATGTGTGCGTCCATCCATGTGTCCATCTGTCTGATTTCTTGTCCGGAGATCTCGAAAAGTTTTGAACCTAAAATCACACATTTTTTTCAGCAGATGTGTTAGGGATAGATGAAGTGTCATGATTTCGTTTCGACATAATCCGCCCATATTTGCCAGAGTTATCTCCCTTGAAATGCTAAAATTTGCCAAAACTTTCTTGTCCTCTCCAGATCTGGAAGAGTTTTGAACCTACACTCACTATTTTTTGTTCAGCAGATGTTTTAGGGATAGACATTTTCAAAGACAAAATGTTCACATTTAGCGTTCCTCAAACAAGTATGCCTGTGGGCGTATGTTGAGTTTCACTAAAACTTGTTAATCATGATATAAAAACTAATCATGATTTTTGATTTAATCATGTAATCGTGCAAGCGTAACTGTGGATGGGATGAGGTTTGGTTGGTGGTTCTAAAATCTACACTAGTTCAATAGTCATTAGTAAGCAATATATGTCTGGTGCTTTATAGGGTTATATATTTTACAGATTCAGCACTGTACTAAAATTTGTTAATGTGGTGATTAACCCTTTCAATGACAAATTGAATGACAAATTGCTGAAATAGATTCTTTACGATGCATAGTATATTCTGTTGAATATTTTGAAATTAATATTGAGGGCAGCAATGGTTTCCAGTCATATTAATTTCAAAATATTCAACAGCTTTCCTGGACCGAAAATTAAGATATGTGGAATTTATCAGTGACTGTTTTAAGTAAGGACTCAAGGCTATGTTTCTGCATTTATTATTCAAATTTCTTTACGAATACTGCCGACCAAACTAAAAAATTGTATAATATTTTATGAATTAAAAATTATTTGACAAGTTTCCACATACTTTATCAATGTGAAAATTTTGGTTAAAATCTATTTGGAGAGCACAGAAAATTCTCGGTATGATGTCATTGCGTGATTTGTTAACCATGTGTATTTAGATTCCACTACACATGTTTTGAGATTAGAAGAAACTAGCATCTACTAAAGTTAGGACGCAGGTCATCAGCTTTGATTCATATTCTAGTGTATAACACGCACTACCGTTTCTCTTACATTTCATTAATATAATGGAGAACGAATGAGCTATTGTAAGCTATCAATGGACCTTTCCATTTTTATACACCCGCGCAAAGCGAGGTCGTATTATGTGATGGCTGTCCGTACGTCCATCCATCCGTCTTGCCGTCCGTGCGTCCGTCCATCCGTAGAGTTTTGAACCTACACTAAAAAAAAATTCCCAGCAGATGTGTTAGCGATAGACGAAGTGTTATGATTTTGTTTCGTCAAAATCCGCCCATATTTGCCCGAGTTATCTCCCCTGAACTTGCACTCGCAATTTTTTTTAAGCAGATGTGTTAGGGATGGATAAAGTGTGACAAATCCACCCATATTTTCCAGAGTTATCTCCCTTGAAAAGCTAAAATTCATCAAAATTGTCTTGTCCAAGCAATATCTCGAAGAGTTCTGAACCTACGCTCACACTTTTTTTCAGCAGATGTGTTAGGGATGGATGAAGTGTCATGATTTTGTTTCGTCAAAATCTGCCAATATTCGCCAGAGTTATCTCCCACGAAAAGATAAGATTTGTCAAAATGTTCTTGTCCGGTCCATATCTCGGAGAGTTTTGAACCTACAATCACAATCTTTTTAAGCAGATTGGTTAGGAATGGATGAAGTGTCACAAATCCGCCCATATTTTCCAGAGTTATCTCCCTTGAAAAGCTAAAATTCATTAAAATTGTCTTGTCCGGTCCAGATCTCGAAGAGTTTTTGAACCTGCACTCACAATTTCTTTTCAGCAGATGTTTTAGGTATAGACGAAGTGTCATAATTTAGTTTCGGCAGAATCTGCGATATTCGCCTAAGTTATCTCCCTTGGAAGATTAAAATTCATCAAAATTGTCTTGTTGTAATTGTAATGATCAATGCAGCTGTGAATACTTTCAAGATTTTTAATAATGTCTTTGCCGTGAATTCCAAATATGTACCTAATAGAAGTCGCCCCTCTCCCCTTTCTCAGAGAACTATCAAAGACTACTTGTTCACATTTAGTATTCCTCAAACAAGTATGCCTGCGGGTGTATGTTGAGTTTCACTAAAACTTGTTAGCTCTGCCCCGCCAAGCTGTAGTTAAGCTCCACCCACAACTTTCATGTTGGGATTGATCGATCTCTGAACTCCCTAACTCAATTTCCAGAAAACTATACAGGTAAGCTGTTGAGTGTTTTGAAAGTAATATGACTGGGTGCTGTTGCTGCCTATTGCAGCAACAATGCCCAGTCAAATTAGTTTCAAAATGTTCAACAGCATGTTTATTAAATAGTAGAGATAACAATTTTTATGCGTCGGGACTATTAAGAGTTATAGACAGGCCATATAGAATCATTTATGACGGAATGATTATGACTGATTATGATGTCATATGACATCTGATTGATAGATGGATACTCGGGAAAGGTGAATTGTTAACAAGACAACAGCAGTTATGCGATTACGTCATGCCACAACAATCATTCAAGTGATCACATCACTGCAATTCTCATGGAAATTGATGAAAATGATTTTCCGTGGCGGAATTTAGAAATTAGAAAATATGGAAATATAATATTTACTTTTAAAGGAAAGGTCCAGGGAACTAACAAATGCTGTTGAATAATAACTTTATTTAATAATCAACCTATAGCCACCATTAAAAAACCAAATAAATGGAAATAATTTGAAAAAATCAGCTAAATCCCATTTATGTCACTCAAATGCGAAACATTTAGTGACGCTGCTGGTGATTCGCACTCTGATCTGCGCCGAGGGAATAAATAATACCCGGTACAGTCGGTCATATAATCTGTTATTTTTTAGCTTATAAGCTGATCTTCTTCTTCTTTTCGATCGCTGGTATCACACTTGGAGAGCCGTTCTCAAGATAGCTTATAAGCTGATTATCCATTACGTACTACCGCTAAATTACTGTTTAATTTTAAAACAACTTAATTGAAAGCCATTGTTTCCAGCAACAGGACCTACTTTCAGTTACACGAATTAAAAAATATTCAATAGGTATCGTGTAGGCTTGCACGATATTGTCCTAGGAGGTATCGCGATATGCCGTGGTGAAAAAATTGATATTTCGATATATCGTATAGCCTATTTTAAGGTATATGAATTCAAAGGGGCGGGGGGGGGGGGGGGGGGGTTAATTTGTCCTGGGTTGAGTTGGGACTGCACTGTTTGGCTTATGTAGACATCGGTTTCGCTCTGAGTTTTCATATCAGTTTTATCCGGTTGACTTCTAATTGGTAAATTTCAACAAAAACTTGAAATTCAGTCACCAAGATGCTTAAACTAAGACCCGATCGTTAATAACACGAAAATAGGACACAATTAATAATTTCTTGCTGCCTTACCACTTGGCTTAATGTATACCATATTCATCATTGCAGGAGTGAAATTATTATATTGGACAACCTAAATATTGTGTACTCTGTTAAAATCATCGTTTATTACATGAAAATTAATCCTAAAATTTGGCATTTCATGTCGTCTTTGTGAAAATATACAAATCACGTGATATTAGGAATGTACTTTAGATCCATAGATATCTAATGTTTAGATCTGCTCCGCATTTACCGAGTACCCGGTTAATAATAATAGTTAGCCTTCAGAAACATTTCGGATAGTTCACCTTGCTTGCTAAAGCGTGTATATCATCTCATTTAGCTATCACATTTGTGAACGCACCACCCTCGCCTCCAAAACCAGGAGAGCGAGCAATATCACGTGATTTATATATTTTACTAATAATAGTTAGCCTTCAGAAACATCTAGGATAGTTTGCCATGCTTGCTAAAGCGTGTATAACATCTCATTTAGCTATCACATTTGTGAACGCACCACCTCTCGCCTTTAAAAACAGGAGAGTAAGCAATATCACGTGATTTTATATTCCCGCGACGCCATTTAATGTCAAATTTTGGATTAATTTTGATTTTATAAACCATGCTTATTACAAAACATGCAATATTTATACCTTCCCAGGTAATAATTTCACTCCCGCGATGATGGTTTTGAGGTATACCGTTAGGCGGCAAGAAAGTATACCAGTAAATTGCGTTGAATTTTCGTATTAGTGTCCATCTTTTAAAGCAATTTTAGAGAATGAACTTCAACTTTTTTAACCTATTCCTAGTATAATCCCACCCCTTCCTCTGAGATGTTGGTTTGAAAATAAATTGAACAGCTTGCCGTAATAGACACCTATGCTACAAATAGACCGAATACGGCATGACAGTAAAATTTTGGCGATATTTCGATTTTTTCAAAATCACATCGTAAGAAATTGTGGCTGGGAAAAAAAATCGCGATTTTCGATAATATCAGACAATCGTGCAAGCCTAGTATTGTGTTGCAACTATGAAAAACAGCAGTGTATTTTGAAAACATTTTGACAAACTTGCTTTCACCAGAGACAGTGACTTTCAAATATATAATTTTTTTAATTGATCAACAGTGGATTAACAGTAGAGCTATAATCTCTCTATATCGGCACCTATAGCGAATACTCTTCATACCACTTATGAAACTATATTCAGGTCTGGTTTCGTTATATTCAGATACGATATGCAATACCTGCACACACAGTTGACATGGCGGAGCGCAGGGTTCACCAATTGGTTCTAAGCTAAACACTGCTAGAGCTAGTAAATGCTTTTTCTCAAATTATGCTCATTCGTTTCAGTTTTACCAGTTGTATATATAATAGTATATGAGATTACCAATAAACATTTGATAGTTCCCTTTCCCCTTCCTTTAATTAAATTATAGTCATTTAGTGTGCTTTGGCCGTTTTAAGTTTTTCTCAACACTATGATAGTTTTTAAGCCATACCTTGCCATTGTTTACTTAACTGTCTGTTTTCTGCCAGCCACAAGACAATATTTTTAATGGATATTAACTGGATATGTTGAATATTTTGAAAACAATGTGACTGAGAGTTGTTGGTGGCTGAGCCACCAACAACTTTCAGTCAAATGGTTTTCAAAATATTTAGCATATCCGGAGCTAAACCTATCATAAATGTAGTCTGCAGAAATTCAGCAGGAATGCAGTTAAAACAGTTAAAAATATTAAGTCCAATACTCTACTTAAACCTTTTGAACCATGAATTCACTTAATCCCAATTTCAAGGTCGCTATATGTGAAAGCTGTTGAATATGCGCAACAGCTTCCAGCCAAATTATTTTCTAAATTTTCAACAGAATATTGTTTAAATCATATGGGATTTTGGTGTTTTTGGTCTTCCAGCTTCAAAGGGTTAAATTTAAGAAGAATGTATAAATAATTGTATTGTTATGTGACAGAGTCAGTTGTGTTTATTTTCTAGCAATAAGTATAGATATATTTAAAATAAATAAATAGCTATTTATGCATGAACATGAATATATAATATAGATAGATAGATATCATGTATTTTATATTTGTATTTTGTGGTAGGGTGTTTTAATACAGTGATTATAATTTATTATTAATACTTCCAAATATTTGTTAGTTCCCTGATTTGGGAGGGGATTCTTTTATTCTTTTATCCGTTCATATGCGGCAATATAGATTTTGAGGCGCATGCAAAACTTAACTTCCAATACTAATATTGCTTCATCTTATAGTAACTTAATGGCGTTTCATAGGTGGGATGATTATGTGGCGCGAAACGAAACTTATTTGGTCTTCAAAATGCAACGGATAACATCCTCATTACAAAGATAACATTTTTTTTCGTGTGCTCTAATAATTTTGATATTTGCTTTATGTTATCTTGTGTTAGAGAAAATTATATATTATGTCAAAGCACCAATGAATACAACGAAATACAGTCACAGGGAGCGATCGGATCTGTCATAGAAGTGTCTGATTTCATAATCAATTACGTCGCTAGTTATCTGATGTCATAATAGAAATCAAAATGACATAGATTAGTCATAGAAATTAATAGGTCTGTCAAGGATGTGTACAAATTGTATGTCTTTGGTGAATTTACAATTTATTAAACATTCCGTTGAATATTTTGAAACTAATTTGTCTAGGAGCTGTTGCTGTCATAGGAAGCAACATCTCTTGACAAATTAGTTTCAAAGTATTGAACATCTTACCTGTCTACTTAACATGAAAGTGGTATTTTGGAAAGTTAGCGTTCAGCGTATGTAAATCAGTAACAAGCCACGGATAAAATGGGTGGAGCTTTGCATGAAACTGCTGCATATCTCTCCGCTATATCACATATCAGAATAAAAAATAATTGTACGGTAGCTGAATGTTTTAGCAGTGGACGAATCCTCTTTTATCTATGTCCTGCCCATCTCTAGCTAATTAAGCTCTGCCCATGCTTTGCTCGTTGCGATAACAGCCAGTCATTCAAGTGGTAAATTTTCAATATCTTCTTGGTTTACAAATGGACATTTTCTATGAGAAAATTTAAGTTTTCTTGAACAAATTTGAGGGCTCAAGGTGTAAAGAATTAATGTACTCGTATCACAATTGTTTTGCCTCTATTTATCATGATGTGACCGATGGATGTGTCGTACACACTTGAGAGATCACAAAAGAGGTTGTGTTCTGTTTTCTACTTATTATACATATTTATGTGACAAGGTAATTTTATTGTTGAAATGGATGGTGGATCGACATAGTGGTCGAAATGGTGTGCAGTGTCCAGCATCCGATCTGAGAATTAGATCGAATGTTGTAAGTTTTTTCAAAACCTTTTAAATGGCCTGAATTTTCGGTATTATTAGGCCTTTAGTTGACCCTTTCACTGATAAATTCCCCGTGTCTCAATCACGAGGCCAACATACAGTAAAGCTGGTGAATATTTTGAGATCAATATGACTGGAAGTCATTTCTGTTGAGGCTGTAATGGCTTCTGGTCATATTAATCTCAAAATATGTAACAGAATATGCTTTATTTCGCATAGAATTTATTTTTTCCAGGATTTCTCATTCTTATTTTATCAGGGTATTTGTAGCTACTAGGCTTAAATAAATTACGTCTAACTAACAGTTGTGATATACATGTGAAGTTAAACCTGTCTAAAACAACCACCTTTGTCAGTGCCAAAATATGTCCACTGTATAGGCTGGTACGTACGGTCACAATACAAACAAGGCCGATAGAATCTTGTCGCTGTATTTGACCTTTTGACCCCATTGGCAATCTTCCACCCAAGTTTGGTCAAGATCTCAAGTAGAACCAGAACTATTGACAAATGTGTCTTTCAGGCACAGTTTTCAAATTAATCATTTTAAATTGGTCGTCTTGACCATGACCTTTGACCTTTTAGTCTCAAATTTATCACAAGTCTTCAGGACATCATGGGCAATGTTTCGCCTAAGGTTGATTACTGTAGTTTAAAAGCTCTTGAAAGTAGATTCCAGAATAAGCTTTTGTGACTGACTGGTTGGCTAGATAATGTGGCGGTTTATTGAGCCGCTACCCACAGCTAAAAATAATCACTGGCCATTGTAAGTTCAACAGACTAACAAATGGATACCAGTATCTAGAATTTTATGTTTGGCCACGTGTACAGTATCCGGTTGTTCCTCTAGATAGATTTCACTGTACCTCAACAGCTAATAATCATATTGACATTCAATATTTTAAAAGCAATTTCACTGAAGACTAACTATGCTGTAGTTTTATATTTGTTATGGTAAATATTTTATTAACTTATGACATTTTGTACCTATTGGCCATGGTTTATTATTATTATTATTATTATTATTATTAGTCCCCTACCAGTAAAACCGGGGGTATTATAGGTTTGTAGTGTATGTCCGTCCGTCCGTCTGTCGCAGTTTGGTTTGTCGCCCCTTTTTTCGCTGTCCTCCAAGGTATTCAACTGAGAACTGGTACATTGCTGTGTTATGAGTAGTTACAGACCAAGTTCGAGGTTTAGGTGTATGCAGTAATATTTGTAGAGTTATATGCCCCCTTTCGCCTTAAGAAATATAAAAAATATCAGCTTTCCTCACTTTTCTTTTGCACTCCTTCAAGGTATTCAAGTGAGGTTTGGTAGGTTGCTTATTATACCGAGTTACAGAAGCAAGTTTGAGTTTCAGACCTTTTCATCAATTTTTCATAGAATTATGCCCCCTTTCAACTTATGAAATACGAAGAATGTTAGTTTTCTGCAGTTTTTTTCGCAGTCTCAAGATATTCAGCTGCGAATTGGTACGTTGCTTTGTCATGAGAAATTACAGATCACGTTCAACTTTCAGGAGTTTGCGTCAATTTTTATTGAGTTACGTCCCCTTTCAACATGAAATACGAAAAATATCCATTTTCCACACTTTTGCGCACTCCTTCAAGAATTGATAGGTTACTTTATTATAGGGAGTTATAGGGCAGGTTTGCGTTTCAAACAATTTCGTCAATTGTCCATGGAGGTATGCCTCTTTCGACTTGTGAAACACAAAAAATATTAGTTTTGCACAAGTTTTTTCGCTGCCCTTCAAGATATTCAGTTGAGAATTGGAGAAATTACAGAGCAAGTTCGAGTTTCAGGCGTTTTTGCATAATCGTTTGATGGAGTTATGTCCACTTTCAACTTATGAAATACAAACATATCAACTTTCAAGACTTTTTCCTTCTCCTTCACCGTATATAACTGACACTTGGTATATTGCTTTGTTATGAGAAGCTACAGTTCAAGTTTCAGCTGCTTCTGTCAATTTTTAATGGAGTTTTTAACTGTCAATCTCTAAAGAGTTATATCACCAGGTAGGGGACATGTATTGTAAAGCAATACTTACAGAATGTTTGTTATTATTATTATTATTATTTATGCGCATTTAATCAAACTGCTGCAACTGCTGATAATATCAATCCTCTATTTGTTTATTTATTTATTATGTCACGTGTAGTAGTATTTTTAAAATGCCTATATTGTCCACTTACGCGGCAAAACTAATGTAATGGACATTAAAGGTAAGGCTGTGTTTTCATGGCTGCTTTATCATTAGATAGTTTGTCTTATTCAGTATCGCCATGTTTTGTGAAAGTGGCATGGGGTGGGGTGTTGGGGGTGATCATGATGCTTTTTGCATCTGTCCAGTGGTGTGGACATATTTTGGATTATATTCTATTTACCTGAAGTCAGGTAACCATTTACTAGCGATTATTTATATCTGAAGTCATGTAACCATTTACTAGTGATTATTCATATCTGAAGTCAGGTAACCATTTACTAGTGATTATTCATCAAGAAAAGCAAGCTTGACTTAGACAATGTTCATTTGCGGTGCAAAAGAAGACTGAAAATTTACCACTGGAATGACTGGTACCGAGCCAGTCATTCAAGTGAGAAATTTCCAAAAATGGTCTGTCTACTTGCAAATGGACGTTGCCTCTGACCACAGCAGAGGCCGATTTTGGCCTGCTTGACCATAACATTGTTAACCTTATATCACTGATCCCATTATTCCAGTCGCCAATTTTCAAAAATGTTCTTAACCTGTAAATGGACATTGACCACTGCAGAAGCCGGTTTTGGCATGCTTAACCACTGAAATGTCAAATTCCATTCTTTTTCCTATATCTACTGGTATTTAACTTGCTAACAGTAGTGTTGTAAGATGCTTTTCAGCAACATTCTTTCTATATTGGTGCTTAATTTATGAACCCACTTTTCGGTTCAACCCCCCGCTCCCATTCTCTAGCGAAACTTCGCCATTGCTTTGCTCGTGCTGGGATCGATTTATATAACTTGGATCCTTAATTTCCAGAATCCCAATTTATGGTAAATATACAGCCAACCTGTTGAATATTTTGAAAGTAATATGACTTGGGGATGTTGCTGCCTATTGCAACAGCGCCTAATCAAATTGTTTCAAAATATTCAGCAGAATGTTTATTAAATAGTAATGACACGATTCATACAACTGAGAGACTATTCCAGATTCATGACAGACTATTTCTGTCAATTATGATTGTGATGTTAGCGTACATGTCACATTGATTATGACGTCATATACTCGAGTGGCAGATCAGATCTGTCCTTAAGTCTTGTGCCTGCCTTACTTCCAGAAATAGGTGCAGAAAACTATTACAAGGTGTGCGAGTACGGTACTGTCTATCTGTAAGATTCTATTTTGAATAAAAAAAATAGTTTTTGATAAATATTGTAGGTAGGTTCTAGTGTTGCGAAATAAAGTCATGTGGGATTTTAATGTAAATTTTTGGTTTTATATGTAAAGGTATTTGTCACAGAACCGCGAATCCGGAAAATGATGTTGCCATTTTTCTGAACACTTTGAAGGTCATTTAGAGGGCATTTAATATAATGACCCCAAATCACCAATTTTTACATTTGGAAATACTTAAAACTCTGAATAACCTAGTCATGTAGCATATCAAATGAAAGGTAGCGACTGTTGAATCTTCGGATTACTATTGATTATCTTACTTACTCATGTCACTCATCTCCTAAGCATATTTAAGTCTATTTTAAAACTTGTTTAATTTAAAACATTTTTTCGATTCAGTGATTTATGAATGATTTCACGTCAGTAACTGATAGCTGACATTTGCATGTTCTCTGATGGAATACATGATAATGTACATACACTTCCTGACACACTGGACTACTTTGGATAATTTTGGCACCGTTAACAACATTTAAAACTGAAACTAGGGAAAAATCTGTCGTTTCAGAAGTATTGCCCAGAATATAATATACACTTATAACTCTAATCTACAGGTGACCTATGCACCTAAGCATGATAGTACACGTTTTCACCATCCAAATGAAAATCCTTTGGTATTTGGACTTCACATGGCAATACACGGGGCTACAAGAAGCAAGACTAAAGTTCATTTGTTACATAAACTTGGATACTGTGTTAACTTCATGTATCGCGTATACTGCATGCAGAAAGTCATTCAGCAGACGAGGCAAACTGACGGTGTGTACATTCCGACATTCATTGTTCATGGACAGTACATATCCTTTTGTAGCAAACAATATGGATTTCAAGGAGGACACTGTTAATGGAAAGAGGACACTGCATGCAACAGCGTTAGGAATATTCCAGCAGAGAATGTCAGTTGATCCATCATGTCAAAGGAAAATAACCTTATTGCCCCAAACTAAGGATAAATCATTAGCAATTGTTACTTCAACCATCAATGAACTGCTACCATGCAACATCAAAGGGCAGGCAAATGTAGCAAATAACACAAAGTATGATCATGACTTTCAAATACATGAGCAAACAGAAAACAGCAGGAAAATCAAATTGATGACATTGCTTGGCTGGTGGTACGCTCATTTAAAAGAACCATACAGGAACCAGAAACAAATCTGCATGCAGAGAATGAAATGGATGATGTAATTGTAGAAAATGACTAGTTCGCCATATTGGTCAATCACAGACAACTCCCACTCAGCTCACAAATCACTAGGCTGTACATAGACAAACCCACAAACATCTGTCCAAGACTTGTCACTCGTGAATGGCAGACGTTACTAACTGTCTTGAAACAAGCATGTCACATAAATGCTGTAAATCGTGGGCCCAGGACAAAAAGTGTAATTATCTTGGACATGGCTTACAATGAAAAATCGAAGACTGGAGATGCTAGAGCCCAACTGCAAAGACCAATCAGTGGGTTATTCGCATTGGTGAATCCGATAATTTATGCTACAGACAATAGGCTTAACTATAGGTGGTGGACTTAATTTACATGGGCCTTTGACAACGCGTCAAATTATCAAAGGACACTATGAAAAGATCATTTGAAGCACATATCACTTCCTTGGAGGTGTTGGTTGATCTGTTTAAAGAACAAACTTGTAACGGAAGGATATGTTGGGCAGATGCAGACCTCTGATGCCTGTAGCAGTATGGCAGGCAATGATATAGTGTAACGACGCAAAAACCTGGTAGATGTGCTTAGGTTTTTATCAATGTTATGCAGTTGATATTGTAATTCGTTCCGAATTACAATATCAACTGCATAACATTGATAAACACCTGCATCCCTTGTTTAGATTCATGTGTCAGTATATGGAAATAGTTATGATTCTACTTTACATTAGTGCAACTCGGGAAGGAAATTGGGTACTGCATATATCTTCTCTAGACAGATTGTGCAGGTACTTCTTTTCTAAATAAAGACCGATTGAGTTGGTGTATGGGTGGTTCCCCAGTACATCGCTGATATGTCATTGGAATAGACATGTCTAGACCATGACATTGAGCATAATTAATATGATGATAAAAGGAAAAGGTGTGTTTGACAGAATAACGCAGAAGCCTGTAGCACTATCCAGGGATCGCCCCAGCGCTTATTTGTCTTTCAGACAATCTGCAAACTATGGCAAATATTTCTGCAGAACCCTGGACAAGGCATGGTTCATAGCGGTCCTTGAAAGTACTTAAGGTTATTGAATAGAATTTATTTTTCAAGGCCCTTAAGAGCTTGATTTTAGAGAATTGGCTTGAAAGTGCTTGAATTCAAAGATGTAGTTCATCACTCAGAATGTAAGAAATGGCTTGTCAGAGAATCTAACTAAAATCATGTGGGAGAAAACTCCCTGAATTGGACTGATGGCAGCCAAGTGGATTTGGTGAAACTAACAAGAGAGATTGAACTAAAAGAAAACATGTTTGCAAGCCTGCTAATCATTTCACGATCGTGCACAAACATTAATCTACTGTAGGTGATTGACGAATACAAATATTGATGCCTTTCACGATCTTTGTTTTTCCTGGCCATTTCTCTTCTTCCCTCTACAGATAAATGTGAAGTGATAGAGAAGTCAAATGCCCGTTGAGGAAGCGATGAGTCACGATGTTGATGAACATGTCATTATTAGAGCCATTTGGATTGATACTTATTTCGGTTGTACAAGAAATATCAGGTCAGACTATCAAGTCAGGTGTAGAAATATTCGGGCAGTTTTTACATCCTAAGTCAAGGAAGTACGAACTTGTAATATAATATTTATCGCTATATGGACCCAGATAACGCAGCTTACTGGGCCGATACCGGCGCGGTATCAGCCCAGTAAGCTGAGTTATCTGGGGAACATTCACTCGAAGAAAGTACACGAAATCGTCGCCAAAATCAAGATGCCACAGCTTTCTCGTCAAAAGCAAAAACAAGGATGGACTAGCTAGCTATTTGGCTGACACATTACTTGACCATTTCAAGCATGATCCCAAGGCCTTGCTTGTGACCAACAAGGATGGTGCCAAATTCAACCACCATGATGTCAAGCACCTATCCAGCAGTCATGAGGAAGGAGATACCATGTTGTTTCTTCATGCTATACATGCTGGTCAGCATGCTCATGAGGTGCAGATTATTTAGCCCGATACTGACGTATTTGTCATAGCTCTGAAGAAATTCCCTAGTCTCAACAACAACAACACATGTATGATAGTTGTCACGGGAGACAAAAGGCAGGTAGTACATTTGCAACATGTCTACAACGCTATTGGCAAAAAACTGGCTTCCAAGTGTGCAAGCCTTTACAGGCACCGATACCATTGGGTGAATATATGTGGAGACTAAAGGGTAGCGTGTTGGAAAACATTGCAAGCATCCAATAACAATGTTATTAATGCATTTCACGAATTAGGGAAGACAACACAGCCATCTGAGCAGGCCATGAAAAAACTGGAAGAATATGTGTTCGTTATTCTAAGAAACTAAGATAACAGAAGTGAGCAAACTCGGATGGTATCTGTTCAGGAAAACAGGCTGAAATAGAGAAACTACACCCAACTCGCAAGTTTCTTGAAGCAGCATATTCTGCGTGCACCGTATCAAGCTATGATATGAACTTTAACGTTCCGCCGCCTGTAGAAGATGGCCGGTAAGAAAATGTTTCCAATCTGCCACCTGCTCCTAATGCAACTCTTGTGTTTGTAAAATGTGTCTGTAAGACCAGCAAATGTGGAACAAGATTATGCTCATGCAAAAGACAAGGCCTTACATGAACTGAAATATGTGTTTGTCACACAAATAGCCAATACTGTGAAAATGCTCATAATATGCCTGGACCTGATTCCGAAGCTTACGACGTTGATGAGAATGTTTAAATGTGTACGCTTATAAGCTGCTATTGTAGTATTGCTTTAGGTGTTATTGTTTCTTCAAGATACAAAGTGAATAGCTTAAAAGATAGGTTGTCCAAGATAGGGTCTAATTTAATGAAAGATGCCCAGCACTAAATGTAATTCATTGTCAAAGTTACCTGTTAACAGCTAATATGTACTATTTAGATGATGTTATTCATTAAATGAGTTTTAGCATCTATTTTGTTCTATATAGTTCTTATGTAATTACTAAATTTTCTTAAAAATAAGTAATTCAGATTGCATGCAATATTGTGGCGTTTAAGTGTAAATTTTTAACATCATTCAGAAAAGTGATATTACGAAATGTCTTAAATGTGCTTATTTGGTTCCAGAGATTAGTAAGAGCAATATAATAATAATAATAATAATAATAATAATAATAATATGTACTTTGGCAATTTTTCTTCATTGTTTCATTTGATATGCTACATTTAAAAAAAAAAGATTTCCAAGTGTAAAAATGGTTATTTTAGGTCATAACATTAACTGACCGCCAAATGACCTTCAATGGTCAGAAAAATGGCAACACCATTTTTCTGATTCAGGGTTCCATGACAATTACTTTTATATATGATGCCAAAAATTAACATTGAAATCCCACAGGCTTACATAGGACCCTACACTAAAAGCTGTTTCCCCCCAACGTCATTTTCGGTATACGCTTATCGCGTAATATATTCCTATAACTCATGGCATTTCCTCCCGCGTAAATACACCACAAACAAAAATGTGTTTTATTTTCGCGAGGCACATCAAATTATGTTTTGTAAAACAAAAATGTGTTTTATTTTCGCGAGGCACACATCAAATTATGTTTTGTAAAACAAAAATGTGTTTTATTTTCGCGAAGCACATCAAATTATGTTTTGTAAAACAAAAATGTGTTTTATTTTCGCGAGGCACATCAAATTATGTTTTGTAAAACAAAAATGTGTTTTATTTTCGCGAGGCACACATCAAATTATGTTTTGTAAAACAAAAAGGCACTCCAACTAAACATACTGTCTGAAAAAAAGAAGCTTTTTCCACTCTGCGAATTATGTACATGTTGATTTTTGCAATAGTTTTCGGAATGAAGAGGGGTATCTAGGAGGTGGTAGTAGGGCGTAAGAACAAGTCATTACCTTTATTAAAGATGTATATATTTTACCTATAATTTAGACTAAGGCCGCGCTCTCACTAGGGACGTAATCGGGAATAACGCCTTACTTCAGTATAGCGTTATTCCTGATTACGTCGCTAGTGAGAACAAGGCCTTACATTCTAGAGAATTACATAAAACTATGTAAACAGGTTTAAGGCTAAAAATATCCTGATTACGTCGCTAGTGAGAACAAGGCCTTACATTCTAGAGAATTACATAAAACTATGTAAACAGGTTTAAGGCTAAAAATATATTTTTTTATTTTTAAAATACTTAAAATTTGAATTTGTAGAATAGCACCACAATATGAGTTCAGATTTCAAAACAAACCAGCTTAAGCAACATTTCCAGTAGGTCCATAATAGTAATCCTAAATGAAACAGTAATCCTAAATGAAACAGTAATCCTAAATGAAACAGTAATCCTAAATGAAACAGTAATTCGAATATGTATATTTTATCCGTAATATAATTTTTTTGCTACATATTTAAAATAATTTTGTAGAATTAACTTGGTGTAAAAAAAAGATTCAACTGTGGCGATTTGAATTTAATGATAAATGCAATGGAGCGGTTGCTGTCCCTAGTTGTATAGCTGACAACGTTGTCCGAGATCTGCTTGTTTTACGCTTGGTTTTGACAACATCTTCTATTTTAATAGGAGGTGGTTGGGAAAGAGATGCCAGTGACCCTTGCTGCCCAACTCGTCCGCTTTCTCGTGATTCCTTTTCTTGCTCCACGGGAGAAAGGTGTCTATTGACTTGATCTGATATCATAGGTATAAACATATTGCTATCCCTGTAAAGAAATAATACACGAAAACAGCATGTTAACATTTTAACCCTCGAATTTGTTCAAGAAAATATAAAAATTTTCATAGAAAGACTGAAATTTACTACTGAAATGATTGGCTCATTTATCGAGCCAGTTATTCCAGTGGTAAATTTTCAAAAATAGACTTCTCTTCGTCTGCAAATGGACATTTCTCAAGACCACTGCAGAAGCCGTTTTTGGCTGATATGAGTGTTAAAGGGTTAATATTTACGGTATTTTGTATCGATTAAAGGGATACTAATCTCATCTCAAATGTATACACCTGTGCAAAAGTTAAGCACCACCCTATTTTTACGCACATGCGAGGGTATATTCATGTGCTATGAAGAAAGCAATAGCATAAACATTTATGTACCCATCCATCTTAGTGCAAGAGGTAATAATGCAACTAGAGGAATGCTGATTATGATGGTGGGGAAACACTGTATGTTTTTGTTTGAACTTGAAAACGAGGCCTGAATATGGTTACGTTGACACAACTGACAACTATTGCCCTACAGTTGACACACGTGGCTAGATTGTCATTAATGGTGTCTGAAAACGAAGTTTAACATCTGTGCACGAGTTTGAGACTGTCATTATTAATACCGGGTATATCCACCTTGTGCCTGGATGACGGCCTGGACACGACGTCTCATGCTGGTCACCAACCGACTGATACGCCATTGTGGTATTCGTTGCCATTCAAGATGGAGTGCGTCTGTTAATTCCTGTAGGTTCTGCACAGGAGGATCCCTCCTTCTCACCATGTTTCCCAGAATGTCCCAGATATGCTCAATAGGGTTCATGTCATGGCTCCTTGCTGGCCATGGTAGGGTTTCGATGGCATTCTGGGGGAGGTATTCATGCACAGCTCTAGCACGATGTGGTCGGGCGTTGTCATCCATGAATATAGGGTGGGTTCCAGGTGCAGGATTTACAAAATGAGGGACCACAACTCTATCCAGTATGGAATCTTGATATCTTTGTCCATTTAGTGTTCCAGGTACAGTCAACAGATCCAGCTTACAATCAAATGAGATGCACTCCCATATCATAACGGAACCTCCACCAAATGGAACTTCTTCCATGATGTTACGTTGGTCGTACGCCGTGCGTCTGGACCTCCATACACGAGTTCGACCATCTGTGGCATGAAGCAGGAACCGACTTTCATCGGACCAGTGTACCCGTCTCCAGGATCTCATGTTCCAGTGTCTTCTTTCGTTGCACCACCTCAGACGCTCCTCTTTGTGGTGTGCAGTGAGGAGAGGACGTCTGACAGGTCTCCTAGCTTTCATGCCAGCAGCATACAGTCTCCTTTTGACGGTAGACATTGACACTCTATTGCGCGTTTCCCATTGCTGGCTGAGCACTCTGCTGTTGGTGAATGGAGATCTCCTAACAAGGCGTACTAGGGCTCGATCATCACGGGCAGTAGTCTTCTTCGGTCTTCCAGATCTAGGCCTGTCCTTCACCTCGTTAGTTTGCCCATGTTTTGCAATCAAACGACTGATTACAGTATGGTTAATGTTCAGCTGTCTGCCAATCTCTCTGCATGACATACCAGTGGTATGCATGCCTATGATTTGCCATTTCACACGATCACTTAACCTTCGTCTTACCATAGCGGTTCACAATCAAGAGCTAATTCTCTCTGTACAAATAAACCACGGTCATGAACACAAAATTCCTAATCTTGTCGCCTAAATCTGTATGTAATGTTCTACACCTCAAACTGGACTTTTACATAACTTAACACGTGTGCTGTTTCCCGCCACGCACGGACATCAAGCGGCGTGAAGTCATGCATGCATGTGCATTTCGTACTTGGAATTATGTCAGCTAACGCGGGGACAAAAAGTATGGCAGCCTAGTTGTACCATCATGTTTCTACGTTCTATTGTTTTTGCTGGTGCTTAACTTTTGCACAGGTGTATATTATACTGATAGATTATTGTAAGTAGATTCTATGTCACTCATTTCTAGGTGCATTGCAAACGCGAAATGGTGGTTAATAGCGGGATCAAAGGAGCAATCCAGTTTTAGCTTTGCCCAGCCAATCTCTAGCTAAGCTCCATCGACGCTTTACCCATGTTCGGATCGATCGATCCCTGCATTCCCTGAATCTCAATTTCCAGAAAAGTATACACTTAAGCTAAGCTGCTGAATATTTTGAAACTAATTTGACTGGGTGCTGTTGCTGCCTATGTCTGTGGCAGCAAGGGCGTCCAGTCAAATTAGTTTCAGAATATTCAACAGAATGTTTATTAAGTAGTAAAAACATACAATTCGTACAACTTGTCAGGCTATTACGCATTTATGACGGACTAAATCACGCCATTCATGACGTAATTGATTTTGACGACAGTTTACATGTGACGTAGTTAAATAATGATGTCATATGATCGACTGAGAAACTGGACTCCTCAATTTCTATGTATGCGTGCTGGACTCGGCTTGAAACGCGAAAACCTGAATTCCCAGAATCTATGGTAAATGTAAAGGTAATGGATCTTTCGGATTTTAGTTATGCCCCGCCCATCTCTAGCTAAGCTCTACCCACACCTCGCTCGTGTTGGAATCGATCGATCTCTGAACACCCTGACTATCAATTTCCAAAAAACTACACAGGTAAGCTGTTGAATATTTTGAAATTAATTTGACTGGGTGTTAATATCAAAACATTCAACAGCATATTTATTAAAGAGCAAAGAATTACAAAGACATACAATTCATACAACGTGTCGGACTATTAGAGATTTGATGACGGCTATATGGATCCCTTTGTGACGTAATGATTGTGACATCTTCATACACGGGCTGAGCTGATTATGACGGCATACGAGGTCAGATGATGGATGGATACTCTGGAAATGTGAATTAAAGAGGTAAGCTGTTGAATACTTTGAAACTAATTTTACTTGTGAATTCAGGTGCCACTGTATAATGTAAATTGATTCCTGTGCGCGTTCAAAATGGTAGGGGCTTAACTGGAAATTGGCGTGGTATATGTAGAAATATGCCCCTCGATTGCTCTTATGTCTGGATGTAGGCACTAAATGTGAGAGGGGTGGGTGGAGGAGGGAATTCCTTCAAGTATTTTTCTCAAACCTTTTCTGTTTAATAAAGGTGCTCATGACACGGGATATGCCCTTATGATGGCTCATATGACTCGTGCGGCTCATGTGTGTTCGGGAATGCGTGAAGGAACCGTGTGTCGTAGTGAAGGGATAGATAACGCGCAGCCCGTTCATCAGTGTGAAGTTCATCCGTAGGTGATTGTCCTCTGAGGAAAATGATTATCGGTAACAAGAATGGCAATGAAATATTCATGAAATGTATACCTACCCCGCCCCCCCTCCCTCTCACACCCACACCACCATCATGCAAAGGATTAATGTAAAATGACGACTGTCTCGAAATTTATCCATCGATCATATGACGTCATAATCAAATATGTATCGTGTATATAATCATTACGTCATAAATGATTCTATTTTCGCCCGTCTAACTCTTAATAGTTCGTCGCGTTGTACGAATTGTATGTCTCTACTAGGCCTATTCTATAAACATGTTGTTGAATATTTTGAAACTTATTTGACAGGACGATGTTGCTGCCATAGCAACAGCGCACAGTCAAATTAGTTTCGATATATTCAATAGCCAACGTGTATAGTTTTCTGGAAATTGATAGTGACAGCGTTCAGAGATCGATCCCAGCACGGGCATAGTGTGGGTGGAGCTTAGATTGAGATGGGCGGGACATAGCTAAAAGTGGAAAAGTCCATTGGCACAGCATATTGTCTTCTTGTTTATGAATACAAATACGTACTGCAATGGTGACATACATTCCGCCATAAAAGGCATATTAGAATTAAATGTATTCACATTTTCCATAACTGGGTCATTGTAACCATGACCTTTCGAGCCAAAATGGCAACACTCAGCCTCAGGCCAAGCTACTCCCTTCAGTAGAACTTGAGTTATCGTATGGAAATGAAAGTCTGGATCGGCTAATGGACAAACAAACATACACACGGACGGACAAATCAAATGCTATATAACCCAATATATAAGATGAGGGTGGGGGACCATTATAATATGGATTTATAACAATAACATCATTCCAAAGGATGCATTAGAATTATTCATGCTAACCCTACAATTCAGCTGTCAGCGTAAAGCCAGCTGGCTGGTAAGTGTCATGTGAATAGAGACCCAGATTGCTTGTAATATTAGACGCAGATGCAACACACTTTACGCAATTTCTTTAATCAGCTAAAATCACAATCCTATGGAGGGATCCGATCTGTCATTCAAGTATCTGATGTCTCGATCTGTTAGACGGCCCGGAGTGAAAATGGGCTGAAAAGGGACTTCAGAAGGTCAGATGGAGACTCCAGTAGGCGACTGCTACTGAAAAGGGACTCCAATAGAGGACTTAAGAGGGACTCTTGACAGGGGGACTGAGAAGGGACTAATTTCAGGAGACTGTAAAGGAACTCCTGTGAGTTGAAGAAATGTTTACTGATACCAGGGGACTGGAAATGGACTCCTCTGACTCTTAAATATCTAATTGACGAGATCGAACCCACAACCGACGAAAGCGTCAATCAGCATCGCACACAAACACGTCCACCACACAAACGCCACAAGACAGTGAGGCTTTCAAGATGTGAGTTTCGGATATACAGTGGAAGGCAGTGGTAACTGATTTTGACCGTAATTCACCTTTCCAGAGTATCCCTCCACCGGACCTCGTATGGCGTCATAATCAGCCCAGCGCGTGTATGATGACGTCATAATCATTATGTCACAAAGGGTTCCGTATAGAACGTCATCAAATCTCAAACAGTCCGACACGTTGTATAAATTGTATGGCTTTGTAATTCTTTGCTATTTAATAAACATGCTGTTGAATAGTTTGAAACTAACCTAGGCAGCAACAGCACCCAGTGAAATTAGCTTCAAAATATTCAACAGCTTACCTGTGTATTTTTTTGGAAATTGATAGTCAGGGTGTTCAGAGATCGATCGATCCCAACACGAACGAGGTGTGGGTGGAGCTTAGCCAGAGATGGGTGGGGCATAGCTACAACCGGAAAGGTTCATTACTGTAACTGGCTACGCAGTTATTGATTTATGTGTACAGATGGCCACACAGTATTTAGTCTGTACGCACATTTTACAGCCATTATACTAAGTTATACACGTAGTTGTGGCATTACAGTATATTGCCATTGGCAGGGGATCGAACCCACAACCGACGAATGAATCAAGCATCATAGTCCACAAACCCTTCCACCACACCAATGCCATCTGACAAAGTTTGACTTTGGCGGTGAGGCTTTCACGATGTTGGTTTCTGATAGACAGTGCAATTCTGTGGTAGCTGATTTTGACCGAATTAATTACTGTAACTGCCTCGCCAGTTAGTGAGTTATGTGCACATAGTACATCGCTGGTAGGATGATCACACAGCCCACACATTTTACAGCCATTATGTTTAGTTATATGAGTAGTCGTGTCATTACGATCGATTGGCACCACACCAACACCGCAAGACACAGTGGTACTTTGCCGGTGAGGTTTTCAGGATGTGGGTTTGTGATGCACAGTGGAATTCTGTGGTATCTGATTTTGGCCGAAATTACTGTACCTGACTACCCAGGTAACTGACGTTACAAACTGGGCTGCGAGTACCCTAGGGCAGTAGATGTTAGAACACTTATATAGAAACGTGATTGATCAATTCTTTCTTTTGGCCATCGGCCATCAGTGATGATACCGTAGATTCCCATGCCGTCCAGAGAATCACTGTATAAGCGTAATTGTAAAAAGTTAGATAAAGTCCTTCACGTGTCGTTGTTGTTGTTGTTGTTGTCGTTGTCGTCATCATCGTCGTCGTCGTTATTATGCCGTGCTAGGAAGCGTCCTAGAATAACGTGAATTAGTACTTAATGTGGCAATGTTCCATTTGGTAGGGTTGACTCCTCTCCTCTGTTGATATCTTCAAGTAGTAGGTCGTCAAGGCGGACTCGAGTTTTATATCTATTATCAAAGGTCGGATTTTCTAGTGGGGCCGTCAATAAACTGAAGTAATTTATCCATCCCTCTCTGACTTCCCCAGCAATGTTGAGTTCTTGACTATCGGCTAGTAGCTTAATGGTGGCGACAGAGCGGTCTTCTCTACGCTGTTGTTTAATAAGCCTGTAGAACAAAATGTTGTCATTTTCATCAGCATACATAATCTCTTCATAGCTGGCTTTTCTTAGCTCAGCTTCTTGCTGTCGCTTCGCTGATCATAGGCGCGCTTTAGACAGTTTCACATATCGGAAAGTGACACTTTAACTATGAGTAGGTCTTCCAGCTTTCTTCTATTTCCAGGTAGAAACTTTACTAACTTTACACATGTTTGTAATACAGGATGCCCATTTCCGACGGCGCCTCTTCTTAGTGAATTAGCATTTGAGGCACTCTCTGGCTGTCATTTCCATTATATCACAGAAATTATGGATAGTTAAATCTAGACCTGTTATGGATTTATATTGTCAACATTCCATTTATCCAGACGTTCGATAAGGAGTTGCTGATATATATATATATATATATATATATATATATATATATATATATATATATATATATATATATATATATATATATATATATATATATATATATATAGATGTATGTCCATTTTGTCTCATTTTATTCTATAATTAATCTACTTGTTTGAGGGTTCGTGAATATTATTGGAACTCTGAACACGGGCCAGTGCGCGTTGACTATAGCTGATATTGGTACATGCTGAGGGGTATTGTAGTAGACCTATAATTTATTCCATCTGTATTTTGTTTTTGCCATTGGGATGAAAATAAGTGATCCAATAGTGGATATAGCCTGAAGCTAGATATAAATCTACGAAGTAGTTTGTCTGTACTATTTGGAACGCTTTTAGTGACTGAGGCATTACGTCTCCAGCAACTACTATATCACAGCAATGGCCGTATTTTTTCTAGGATCTCATATATTTCTGGCAAGACTATCATATATTCCTCATCAGCATTTTTGCTACATCCGCATGGCATGTAGGCATTGATTACAATTAGTGGATCATGTCGACTGCTGTCAATTTTGATTGCTACTAATCTATTTCCGCCATCGGGAAGTTCAATTTGAGTTGGTGGTTTGTGATTATAGCAGATTCTGCACAGACGTTGCAATGGAGTAATCGGTCATGATCATCAGTGTAATGAACCTTTCCAGTTTTAGCTATTCCCCGCCCATCTCTAGCTAAGCTCCACCCACACCACACTCGTGCTGGGATCGATGGATCTCTGAACACCCTGATTATCAATTTCCAAAAAACTACACAGGTAAGCTATTGAATATTTTGAAACTAATTTGACTGGATGCTGTTGTTGCCTAAGGCAGCAACAGCGCCCAGTTAAATTAGTTTCAAAATATTCAACAGCATGTTTATTAAATAGCAAAGAATTACAAAGACATACAATTCATACAACGTGTCGGACTGTTTGAGATTTGATGACTCGCTATATGGAACCCTTTGTGACGTAATGATTGTGATGTCATCATACACGCCCTGAGCTGATTATGACGTCATGCTAGGTCAGATGATGGATGGATACTCTGGAAAGGTGAATTAATATGACAACTAAAAGTTGTGTTGCTCGAAATAAGAGTACATTTTATCCATCTTGCATTTCGGAAAATGTCCATGAAAGTGATGAAAAGAGCCTATTAACCGCTTGGACAATTATGCATTCATATCTCTAGAACAATCTTGCCTGGTACATATCCATATCCGGTGTGATAATCGTCTGGAGTGAGGTCAAGGTAGCATGGTATATCAACAGTCCGGTGTGGTGTCACATTCACCTGGCGGTACAACTCATTCGTTATTCGCTCATACAAGCTCTCTAGGTCCTCTTCAGACATGGTGTCTAGCTCCCAGGTTCTTTCGCAGCTGAAAGATAAGAACATTTTCAATGAGAAAGGGTTTGTTACTGTTAGACCAATAGTTCCTCCACTCGATGTACGAGACGGTCGCATGTTTACTATATCTAATATAGTATGCGGGGTTTGCTTCTCACCAGCTTCAGTGTTACCAATGGCATATACATTTTTGGAGATCCCATGGACACAACACCCTTATATCTAGGGTCTCAAACTGAAATATGGGGTTCCCATGTAGTTTTTTTTCTCATACATGATACAATTAGATGGTGCCGTAGGCTCACAACTATGAATTATGGTGGTTCCAAGTTGCATTTTGTGAACGTATACGTGTACCCTCAAAAGGACACTTATAAGAATACCTGACTAGCTTGTTGAGACACTGTCGACACTATATGGGTACTACTGCGGCATTACAGAATAACCTGACTCCGGTTGGAACTTATCAATACGTTGTAGCCACTATTGGACAATGTTCCAGACATCATGTTTTTAACTTCTGTCTTTGCGGTCTGAGAAAACATGCTACCAACTTTTGCCTCCAGCCTGCTGCATTCTTAATTCTGGCAGAGACTGATTAATGTAAGGGCCAAAGAGGATACAGCCACACACACCTCCACCCACCTCACACCCATCCATAATCCGGCCACCCCGCAGCAACCCCCCCCCCACCCCCCAAAAAAGAAGAAATATAGCGTGCACCAAAATCATCATCAAACTCAGCTCATCTTTTACGTACTGTCCATTTAAGTGATACAGTATGACATACAGACGTGTCATGCCATTGTTGCTGTTTAGCACATAATTTTCAACATGATAATTATTACGTAATATTGTGGTGGATTTACACCTACATAACCTCTATCCTTTGAGAAGATAAATTAGTGACGACCACATTTTAACATTAGCACAAGATTTAAAGGCAGATACTTGTGACATGTACAGATAAAGAAACGCATTTGTAAGTGGCTTGTATGAATTCTACCATAACCTGTTCGTAAAATACAATATTTGGGATGAGTTTAGTATCCATTTCCCAATACATGAATTTGGGAGCATTGCATCTTCACCTTTTGGTCTCTTGTAACTTCTGCGCTCGCAACATAGGCTTGGGTCGTTTCTATGAGTGTATGTCTTGTAATGGACAGATATGTTGGAACTCAATTAGAAAAAGTTAAGGTGGAAGAGGTGCGCGTGCTCATGGTTCATTAGGCAGGGGAGGGGACCAACCCGTTTCATCATTCCAGCTCCTTCTTACTTCACACACAATTACTGAACCTTTAGCTCTTCACATGCACTGTATATTCACTGTCCACCCACACATCCTCCTGCTTCCATTACGCTTCTTATTCCCAACATGATCACGAGCTTTAGGGACGCTTGTCGTGTCATGACTTTACCTTGAGTCATCTTGTCCGTACAAAGCCAAAATGACTATGCACTGTATCATCAAGATGACTGGCTAGGAATATATTATGTCATACAGGGCCATGAAAAAAGCACATGCACATCTGGACATCATACTGATAATGTGCACGAAATTTCACGTTAATCTATTGGGAACTCTAAGAGGACTTGCGTTCACAGGAAGGGGACAGACAGCGGACAGACAGACAGATGGATGGACATACTGATCGCTTATTCCGGCTGGATTGTCCCAGTTACAACTGCTTACTTTATGATTATCCCTTCTTTGAGCTTAAATGATGATCCACTTCGTGGCGGCAAACCATGGAGGAAAAGTAAAATCCTGGGCTCACTGCATTTCAGTACTGTTGACATTGCTACACACTGCATCATGGGGAACATAGCTTTCCAGTCCTTCTGGAAGCTATGGATTCGTAGATCAAAGATGCCCTTGATAAAAAGACTACGTTTATACAATGCAACCTACGTATCGTTGATGCCATATAACTGTAACAGCTTCAAAGGCAGCTCTAGACAAACTCGATGCCTGCCGCCGCAAACACCTACGTACCATCACTGGACACCGATGGCCATACAGCACAATTTCCAATGATGCACTATACAAGATGTGTAATACGTCGCCGTCGTATGTCACAGTTGCCCAGCAAAGATGGTCCATGTTTAGCCATGTGCTAAGGATGCCAGAAGACACGCCAGCCCAGAGAGCCTTGGAATTCGCCCTACTCGGAGCCACCAAATACAAAGTAATCATACATACTAATCGCTATATGCTGTCTTCCAGACCGGGGTGGGGTGGAGGGGGGGGGGAGATAATATTTATAAAGTCATAGACGACCACGTAGATTCTGATTCCAGCTGTGGAAGAAAGTAATTATTATAAAGTCATACAAATGGTAAAAGACATAGTGGGGGAGGGGTGTGTGTGTTGGTGGGTGGGGGTGGGGGGGGGGGGGGTAAGGCGAAATACACAGCCGTAATGGAATGTGTAGTTCTCCCAGAAGCTGTGAAGATGACAAAGCTACGAAAGATAAGACCAAAGACACCAGTGAAGGAATAGTTATAGACAACTCACATCTTACAGTTAAGGAGAATATGAGATTCAATTAAAATGCGGGAATAGTCGGCACCCACACGTTGGTAATGATCAGAGTTTGAAGTAGGACATATTAAGAAATTGGAGACCCTTCCTGGTAATGCAGGATACCGGGCGTTTACCGGACCAATACCTAGTCTTAGAGGCCTTGCCCCAGTACCAGCCCAGCATCCTGCGCTAACACGTGTAATTCTGAGATAAGTATGACCGTAGAAATCTTTGCGCAGTATATTTGCTTAGGTAAAAATAAGTTTTGGGGTGGAATACCGTTATTCCGGATCCACATGTTTGTAATCTCTAATGAAGCGGTATCAACAAGCTGGTAATAAGCAAACCCACCATAGTGAGTCAGAAACCTATTGGTGAATGGCCTGATAACGCGGGTTACTAGGTCAGGCCAGTAATCTGCGTTATTAGGATGTGACTTCCCAATACCAACGAGGGGTGAACAATCAGTCTAACGGTAACATGGTGCAACTTAGCGACACTACGCTCAAATGCTCAACTCTTCAACTGTAAATATCCTCTTTTTAAATTGACCCTGCTTACATTTTCCAGTAATGGTATAAGATGGGGAAGAGACTAATTGTACTCTCGTGAAATATGGATCGGATAGGTCCTTTATTCTGAAACAAAGTAATCACGGCCGTTGCAATTTCCTGGACGACGTTTATCTGCAAAAGAAAAGTACAATAGACTCAAAGGTGTTGTCTGTTGAATTTCTGCAGACTACAATTTCCACGGGGGCTGACTGAATACGCTGACTATTTTGGGTAAAAAGATTTGACTGAAAATTGTTGGTAGCTTAGCCACCAACAACTTTCAGTCAAATAGTTTTCAAATTATTCATCAGGTCCAGAGTTAATGCCCATTGCAATTATTGTCTGGTCGCTTGTAGCAGTCAGACTGTTAATCCAGTTTACTATCACGTGACCTCCCGTCACGAAACTCGAAAGGTTAGTCACGAAGGTGTACTAGTAGATGGATCCGACATGTCCATCAGGTAGCTAACGTCACAATCATAACGTCACATGTTAGTTGACGTCATAATCAAAATGACGTATCCCTATCATGAGTTCATTGCAAAAGTATACGAGTGGTGTATTTTTGCTGAATTCACAATTTAATAAGCATTATGTTGAATATTTTGAAACTTATTTTAAATTTACCTTCAAAATATTCAACAGCTCACCTGTATATTTACGGAACGTTGAAATTGGCATTCTCGGAATTCACTGTTCGGAGTTTAATAATCAATTCCGGAATGCTTGTAAAGTGGGCGGAGCCTAGCTCGAAACGGTTGATCCATCAACACTTTAACACTCATATCAGCCAATAATGGCCTCTGCAGTAATCTTGAGAAATGTCCATTTGCAGACCAAGAGCGGACTATTTTTGAAAATTTACCTCGAGAATGACTGGCTCGATAACTGAGCCAGTCATTCCAGCGGTAAATTCTAAAAATTAGTCCGCTCTTGGTCTGTAAATGGACATTTTCTGAGAACATTGAAATTTTCTTGAACACATTCAAGGGTCAATGGGTCAACCAATATATTAGGTAGCACAAGTTTCAGCGACTATAGTTTCCAGTGTTATGTCTACAAAGGGTCAGTACCAGGTAACCCTATCACCGGAACACGACTCATAAGATAATAACTTCAAAATATTCATCAGTTAATTATGGGTGCTTTAAAATTTGGGATATCATAGCTGAAAGGTTTGATTTATTTTTTAATACAAATATCATATAACTAGAACTTTTCATTAAGACGGATCTTAAGCTGTATGTCTGCCCGTCTAGGCGTGAGTCGGTCCATGTGTCAGTCCATCCATCTATCTGGACATCTGTCAGTCTATCCGTCCATCCGTCTCTCTGAATGTTATGGTAAATACTTTTGTTGAAACAATGTTAATGCCCAATCCCTATTCTTGAAATCCATATACAATGAATCTTTGGAATTACACGCGTGTGTGCGTGTGTGAGCGTATTATTTTACTTGAAGTCGTGGTAAAACATCTGAGGCGAGAAAACAGTCTATTATGGCTTTGGATTTTTTCTTGAGACTGTCCCACTGGTCGGTAGTTCCCTTACCAGAAATGCTGTCAAAAAGCTCCTTGTACCTGGATAAGACATGAAAACAAATCTGTCATAAGAAAAAGCATTCTGGTAAATCTCACTCAGACATGTAACAAATTAATTATGATTCTGCAATCCCCATATGTCACATAGTGACCTGGGGTTACTTCAATATACTTTAAACTTGATAAAAGCGGAATCGGCATACCAACTAAGGATAGCTCATTCATATCATCAATGATTCTCATAAGGGTCCTTTTAAGGGTATATGCCCCAAAATACAACTTGGGACCCCAAACGTAGAGGCAGTGGGTTCCATGGGACCCATGTAAATCTTGTATGATTATAAAATATTAATTAGTTTTATAGACTTTTGCACAAAAATACCCACCAAATCTAGCATTGAACCCATAATTCATAGTTGTGAGTCTATGATACCTTTTAATTTTAGCACGGATGAGAAAAACTGTATTAGAACACAGAATTTTCCGTTTGGAACCCTCAACTTTCAACTTGGGTCCCCCAGATTTCAGGATGTGGTGTCTCTGGGACCTCCAAAATTTAGATGCCATGAGACACACTGTATGCCATGTGTCTAAATCTAACTGTTTTACAGTGACACTCATGCGCGCATTGGTGTCTTTCGCGTATTTGTGTCTTTTTATCTTTGCTTCAAGGACGATTATACGCTGATAACGCGCTGGGCCGGTACTGAGCCAATACCAAGACGAATTGACCCACTACAAGCCCAGTAACCCGGGTCATCAGTTTATGTACTCAACTGCCCTGATAACGCAGCTTATACTGGTCCGATGTTGGGCCGATAACGGGCCGATACTGAAAGTATCGGCATGGTATTGGCCCAGAATCGGCCCAGTAAGCGGCATTATCTGGGTAGCAACTCGAACAAGTTCTTTTATCATACAAAATGTATCATATACAAATAATGTGCCGAAGAACAGATTTAAATCCTAAATAGTGTCCAGTCTCAGTTGATAATTATTCCTTACCTAGTCGTCTCTATCCAGAAGGCTAGATCACGTGGTAGTTTGTTAAGGACGATCAGCCTGTTATTCAGCGTTGTTTTGTAGCTTCGTTCAGCATACTCTTTTGTTCCCGCTACAAATGTAAGCAATCATAGGATAGTGCTTAAGGGATGCTAATCTCATCTCAAATGCTGTATTGCACCGACAGATTATGGTGCATAGATTCCATATCATTCATATCCTGTCGCATTCCCTTATCCGTATCACAATTATCTGCTTTGTAATATCTCGTAAATGTTGAACAGTGTTCGCCACCATTTTTTCTTCTCAAGCGATAGTGCGTGATGTCATGTAAGTGCCAATTCATTACGTACATTATTATGTAATTCTCATCCCGTTGAATATTTTGAATCAAATTAGATTCAAAATATTCAACAGCTTACTTCCATGATCACTTTTATACAACATTACGAAACTTTAGACGTAACCTCTATGACTGAGCGTATACACCGATGCAGGTAGGCTAGTTTCTTTCTGATTGGTTGAAAAGTAAATCATGACAGCCATCATAGGCTGTAGAAATATATCAACATTTTGATACTAAAGCTTAAATATCTTTCGCTGTCACCATGAATAAAAGCTAAATGTCAGGGATGGATTATGGATGGCAAATTCTATCACCTGAATGGTTAGTATAAGATAAGATGCGATTTGCTTTAAAACAGAGACCCCTTAAAGTAATGACTGTGAGCACTCATACTAGGGTCACGGAACTTGGGTCATATTGTAGTTTTATTTAATTTTGATATTATACCGTTATTTCTCGATGGATTGAAACCAAACGTTGTCAAAATGTTTGGATACGCATTTAATATCAGACCTGTGAAAATTATGTTTATTCAATGCCAATTGCCCGTATGTTATGCCCCTTGGAAATTGTCTGAAATATTGGAACCAATGGGGATAAATGATACTTTGGTGGACTGTTTCGTCATATTTAGAGCGTTTGACCTAATGCTTGGCTGGTGTGTACCTTGGAACATTCCCTGCCAACTACATAAAAACTAGGTATGTCTGTCCTACTTTCGGGATAAGATAGGTCAAAGGTAAATTTTTCATTGGAACCTATATTAAAATATTTACGATTTTGTCTCATTTTGAGGTATTTGCCGTAAGCCACGCCTTGATTAAAGATTGGGTGGTGCATCGGTATAACTATATTCCTCAATCAGTATTGAAATTGTGGTGGCTTACATTGTGCTTCAAATTGGAGCTGTATACGGAGGTACATGTCAAACAGCTTCATGACGATTGGATGTTTGGTGCATCTTATGAATCCTGTGATCAGACGTGCAAGCCGCAGCCAACTGCTTCTCTGTCATCAGCAAACAACAAAACAAACATATAGAATGTATCAAAGAATGTCACCTGCAAGAGGTAGAGGTGTTTGGGATTCTGTACGCATGTCGGTGGTTGTATTCGCGTGTTCATTATTGAGGGCGTGTGCTCATGATTGTGTGCGTGTGTTCTCAAGAGATTTGCTCTCAAGAGTATGTTCGTGACTACGTGCGTGTGTTTATGATTAAGTGCGTGTGTTCGTGATTGTGTGTGCGTGTTCGTGATTGTGTATACGTGTTCGTGATTGGGTGTGCGTGTTCGCGATTGTGGGCGCGTGTTCGTGATTGTGGCCGCATGTTCGTGATTGTGTGCATGCGTTTGTGATTGTGTGCATGTGCTCGTGATTGTGCGCGTGGGTGTGCGCGCGCGTGCGGCCATGTGTGAACGCATGTGTGTATGCGGGCGTGCGTCGCGCGCGCGTGCGTGCGTGCGTGCGTGCGTGCGTGCGTGCGTGCGTGCGTGTGTGGACTTGTGGGCGCGTGTTCGTGATTGTGGGCGCGTGTTCGTGATGGTGGGCACGTGTTCTTGATTGTGGGCGCGTGTTCATGATTGTAGGCGCGTGTTCGTGATTGTGGGCGCATGCTCGTGATTGTGGGTGCGTGTTCGTGATTGCGGGCGCGTGTTCGTGATTGTGCGTGTGTGGGTGTGTGTTCGTGATTGTGTGCATGTGTTTGTAATTGTGTGTGGGTATGTGTTCGTGAATATGTGCGTGTGTTTGTGTTCGTGCGAGTGTGTTGGTGATTTTGATCCCAGTCGACCACGCTAATACCATGGTCAATCGCTCTCTAGCATTACAGGAATGGTGTCATACCGAGCGTGGGCGAAAAGGGAAAAAAATAGGATCCCAAATAATGGCGCCTGCAGATATCAAAGTACAATGGCGATTCAGAAGAAGACGGTTGACACTGAATTTTTAAAAATACTTTCTAATTTCATAGTTTCAGGATAACTTAAATTCTGTTAGCGGTTGTGGTGGTATTTTAAGTTTAACGTGAACCCAAATGACACCTTAATACATGCGACACGATCGACAAACGTGTTTCCTGCGATACTATCATCTGTATGACATCTGCAAATTCGTATCCGCATTGCATACATTTTCTTGGAAACGTAGTTGCTTTGATTTTTAAGTTCTAACAACTTATTTCCGCCCTCTCCCACCTGAATACTGAATAATTATAGGGCCTATGGCAGCAAAATTTAAAGTATTATGCCAAATAATATAACTATTTTTACATATATCGAATTAATTTATCTAAGCATATATTGAGAGAGAGAGAGAGAGAGAGAGAGAGAGAGAGAGAGAGAGAGAGAGGGAGGGAGAGAGAGAGAGAGAGAGAGAGAGAGAGAGAGAGAGAGAGAGCGAGAGCGAGAGAGAGAGAGAGAGAGAGAGAGAGAGAGAGGGAGAGAGAGTTAAACAGACATTACTACTTAACATAACATTAATTATATTATACACTCTTTTAGAAAAATCAATCACTGAAAATGAAATCCTAACATTACATCTACCTTTAAATTATTCATTGAGAAAACAGTTGCAAGTGCAGGTTCAAGATTTTTCTACTTCATGGCATTATAGACATTATCCAATATATAATAGTGCAATTCTCATTGAAGAAGAAAAAGGAAAAAGAAAAAAAGAAACGAATTCGCGCAGATGATAGATTAAGCATTCCTCTTGTGTCAATTTATCACTGTAATCGTCAAGTCGACAACGACTCCTTCTATAGAGGCTTAAGAATGTTGATTTTCAGGTCCAGAGAACATAGTCCTCTCCCAGCATGCACATGGACACTAAGCAAGCAACAATTGTGACTTCCGGATTATCAACACTTCAATGGTTAGGCCGGCCTAAACGGCACATTCAGCTGTCTTGAGAAATAGCCATTTAGAGGGAAATATAAAGCTATTTATTTGTAAAATAATAAAAGAATTGTCTTCATTCTCTTGAAAAATCGCGATAATTAAATGGTTAATTGACATAGGTAGCTTACAGAGCACTTTGAAGTGTTGTTGCCACAAAGAGGGTTAAAATCTATGTGTCTGTTTTATATAATTATCCACATTTCTTAGTAAGACATCATTCATTTCTGGATATAAATTTTCTCTTCCATTCAGAATGAATTCCAGCGTTACATTTGGTATAAATTCCTCTAGAGCTCTAAATAAATGTCTTCTTTCTCTGTCCAATTGTTGGCATTTAAAGAAATAGTGAAAGGACGTTTCTGGCGTTGAACAGTTGGCGCACTTTCCTTCTTCAAGTAACTGGTATCGGAGTAAGTCATTGATTAGCTGGCTACAGTTGTTCCGCAGCTTATAAAGTAAAATATGTTCGCGCCTTCTGCCCGACATGTAGTATATGGAAATATGTTCTGAGGCGTTTTGGTCAGATTTTGTAAGATTGTTTTAAAAACCGAAACGGATGATGCTGACTAATGGTGTGTTCAAGTTATTCCACAGTTGAATAGTACTAGGTAGAAAGGACTTTTTAAACCCTTTAAGGCGGTGTCTTGGTGGTATAAAATTTTCGGCATTTCTAAGATTATATCTTGAAGCAGTGTCCACTCTTTCAGGAATCATGTCACTTATATAATCATGGCAATCGTTATGTTCCTCCGATGACGTAACAAAACGGCTCGTCACTATGTTAGAGGCGGATCCTCGGCACGAAGTCACGCCTCTATTTTTTAGATTGAACAACTAAGAACTTACTCGTATGTCGGAGTAGCGAGTTTTGGAGAGTATCCAATGTGCTGCACCAATAACTGCGGTCTCTGGATTGAAGCAATTATGCATGGTGTCTTCTCCATCGGATAACGATGCTGCGCATTCTCTCTCCATTGGATATGAGTCCAGGTACTCGAAATACCTGAGAATTAGTAAATAGACTATAGGTAGAGTTATCTTCCTGGGCAGATAACCGCGGCTATCAAGATCGATAATGGAGAAAACCAGCTTCTCAGTTAATCAAATGGCGTCATAATCAACTACATCGCATGCAGGATGACGTCATAATCAATTACGTCATGAATGACGCGATATAGTACGTCACAAACGCTTAATATCCAGTCAAGTTGTACGAATTGTATGTGTTTGCTATTTAATAAACATTCTGTTGCAAATTTTGAAACTAATTTGACTGGGAGTTGTTGCTCCCATAGCCAGCAACTGTATCCAGTCAAATTAGTTTCAAAATATTCAACATCTTACCTGTATAGTTTTCTGGAAATTGCGATTCAGAGAGTGTAGGGATCGATCGATCACAACACGGGCAAAGTGTGGGTGGAGCTTAGCTAGAGATGGGCGGGCTATTAGCTAAAACTGGATTCTTCCATTGCTGATCGTACTGAACAACATATGTCCAGTTGTACCGTGAGAAGTTTTGGTTTTAAATTAATCATTTTAACCATTTAAGCCTCAAATTTGTCCCCCAAAAATGTAAATTTTCTCATAGAAAATGTCAATTAGCAGAATATGAGATGATTTTTGAAATTTTACTGCTGGGATCGAGCATAACCGAGCCAGTCATTCCATTGGTAAACAAGAGCTCCGCAAACGGCGCATAATACCCCGCCATGATGACAAACCAATGAATGAGATCTATCAGAAAATATGTATTTCTTCCTCAGCCCCATCAGACCAGTCACCCTTATGAAGTGTCAAAGGACACTGGCTGGCGGCCATATTAGATTTCGGATTATCGTAAATTTTGATAAGTTTCTTCACCAGCCATATTCCAACGACTGTAGGAAGTGATCCAATAAATAAAATCCAGAAACTAACTTTCAAGATGGCAGCCCATAGATGGCGGCCATCTTGGAGTTTGGATCATCATCAATTTCGATAGGTTTCTTCTCCACACCTAGTCCAAACACCTTATGAAGTTTCAAAGGGATCCGATAAACGGTTATCATTTGGAAACCAATTTTCAAGCAGGTTTCTTCCTTCCGCAGACTTAGTCCAACCATTCTATGAAGTTTCAAAGCGATCCGATAAACGGTAACGGAGTTATAATCCAGAAACCAATTTTCAAGATGGCTACCGGTGGCTGGCGGCCATCTTGGATTTTCGATCGTTGTCAATTTCGATAGGTTTCTTCACCAGGCCTAGTCCCACCACCCTATGAAGTTTCAATGTGATCCGACAAACGGTAACAGAGTTATCATCCGGAAACCACTCTGCCGCCCAATCAATATTTTGCATACAAGTTCTGAAGTATCCCACTCTAGGGTCCTTCCAGCCGAGTTTGCTTGAAATCTGCAAAGTGCTTAATGAAGAGTTGGCTTTTAACTGATCAGAAAGTCCAAGATGGCCGCCGGAAAAACTGACCAATCAAAATTCTGTATATAAATTCTGAAAGCTACCACCATAGTTTCCGTCCAGCCAAGTATGGTTGAAATCACACAAGCAGTTAATGAGGAGTAGACTTTTAACTGGTTTCCCAAATATTCAGAAAAAACAAGATATCCACCAAAAGAATTGTACAATTAAAATTCTGGATATATTTTCTGAAAACACCCCCTTCCAGACAAATTAGCTTGACCTATGTCATGCAGTTAATGCGGTGTAGCGCTTTATAGCAAAGGTTGGCGGATGGACGACGGATGAGGGACAGACGACGGACGGATGATGGACAGTCGCCACGGCATAAGCTCAAATATAATATTCAATAAGGGCCTACTGACTGTCGTGAATGTGCGTGACTCTGCCGATATGTCCTGGTCCTGATAACGCAGGATACTGGGCCGATAGTGGACCTATATTGGAACAATATAGTATCGACCCGGTACCTGGCCAGTAACATAAGTTATCAGGGTGTCTCTACTCACCATCGCCTCTCCATAGACCTGAACACGGCCGCCTGTGCACACAGCATCATTTTTATGGACACCCGCTCAGTGAAAGACACCTGTTTGATAATGTCATCATTGCACTTCAAACCGCCTCCTAAAATAACAAGAAACACATTCTCTAAGGGCCCACTCATATCGCGTGTGTCCCGGCACATCTGACTTCACAAAATATCATTCAGCTCAAGTGCGTATGCGATCCAACATGTTATAAATTTTAACAATTTTTAAGGTGAACAATGTTCACATTGGCCGTGGGCTGTGAGTGGCGTGATTGTGGTATGCAGCACGCCGGCGGCAGGTGCGCGGAAGTCCTCTAGGCTAAGTGAAGCTATTAGATAAAATTCTCAACGTCTACAGAGATGATGCAATCGTCTAAATCTAAAGTAATTTTCCAATGTCTTATCCGATGTGAAACGAGAAAAAAATCTCGCAGGCACCTGTCAAAAAATGTGCATCAGTTTCATCACTCAATATAGCTTCATATTAGTGCATAAATAGTGTCCGTAAATGTTGATTAATCCTATTAAATATGTAAGTTCTAGGATATTGTTCAAGCACACACATGTTCTCGGTGGCACGAGAACAAAGGTCAACGAACAATGGCAACGGGTGGATTTGGACGCAGGAAATGTTCTTTTGGAAACGGCAGGCTTCCAAACTGAATGAAAGTTCACAGAGACATTTCACTGGGAACTGGGGAAACTTCAGAATCGATTTGCTCTGATAATCTTATTGAGGCAATTGAAAACAGGTCTGCAAAAGAATACGATGGGCGATGTAATTAATGCTTCACAAAGCAAGAGCTGAAGAGAAACAAAGTTTTCTGGAATCAAGTTACGGAAATGGAAATCCTAAGTATAGCAAGCCATTGATGTCAGGCAAGCACAGATGAAAACGTCTCTGTTTGCGGAAATATGATTTCTCCACTGGCAGAAACGGGAGCAATTCACAACGCGCCACTAGTCGGGTGCAATTCACAGTGCACCACTAGTTTTCTGAAGGCAATTGCAGGAACATGTTTCCAGGTGAAGAGGTCGCTATTTTGAATACAATCACCTGTGTTGATGGCACTGCGTCAACTCCACATATGCAGCGATGACATATACTAATCCGTCCGAGGAGACATCTAACAGTAAGTTGGTGGAAAATATTGCTTCCACTGAAAACGGCGAGTTCTCTTATGAATCAACTAGGCTATATTATATACTTCATACGATAGCAAAAAGAGCCTAATTGGTCACTTTGACCCACCGATGTAGCAAGTCATAAGAATAATTTCTCAAGCACACGACTGGGCACCTGTTGCGGACATCTTCTAAAAGTTCTTGAATAACTGGAACTGGGGACAAATTCTGGTTCCCCTCGGAAGATCATCTGAGAGCGTTGATTAATTACTTACTAAATTACTAAATTTCTGATGAGACGATGGCTAACAAATGGTCCACACAGTGGGCAGGCGAAGATCTAACCATTGTCACGAGAAGGAGCAGAAATCGGCCTGGTTGGCCTGCTTTCCAAGTACGAGATGAACGAATTTTGAACGTCGAAATAAGAGAAAATCTATAAGTGTATTTCATTGTAGGCGATAATGCGGGCGAGCGTTCACCTCACTCGAAAAATATCGATGGATTGTAGATGCGGTGTGGGGACACGGATTGCATGCGAACGGAAAGCCGTCTTTAACTGTCTGTCTGCTGAATTTCTGCACACTACATTTTCTATGGAGTTTAATTTGGGGTATGTTGAATATTTTGAAAACAATTTGACTGAAGGTTGTTAATGGTTAAGGTACCAACAATTTTCAGCTAAATTGTTTTCAAAATATTTTTTGTCCATTGAAATTTTTGTCTGGTGGCTTGTAACAGTCAGACAGTTAAGGTAAACGCTGGCTATAGCGTTTATTAATTTCAATATTTTATAGGCCTACATTCACTTAATATTTTACTTTTCTCATAGCTTGTTTTAACTGAGATTGTACAGATTTTAAATCATTGTTAATATAAAATTATATTCTAATAGATGAGACATTGAAATCTTACCGAAATCGGCGTGTTTGCTGAAGTACTCTCGAACAATGTGCATAATCTTTGTTTGCTGAGAAGTACCCCGGCGGGTTTCTTTGAGCGCTTCCACTGCCAGCCAGAACTTTAATGGAATGTCTGCTTTCTTAGCCGACAGATAACGGCGAAAATATTCCAAGTGATCTGGCTCTGCGAGAACATCTTTGAACTCCCTAGTAGTAGTAGTAGTAGTAGTAGTAGTAGTAGTAGTAGTAGTAGTAGTAGTAGTAGAGGTAGTAGTAGTAGTAGTAGTAGTAGTAGTAGTAGTAGTAGTAGTAGTAGTAGTAGTAGTAGTAGTAGTAGTAGTAGTAGTAGTAGTAGTAGTAGTAGTAGTAGTAGTAGTAGTAGTAGTAGTAGTAGTAGTAGTAGTAGTAGAAGTAGTAGGGGAATGTGGAGGTAAATTACCCTAGTTCGAGGGTGGGGTGGTGGTCCCGAAAACCTATTTTGTGTTTATACCAATATATACCATTAAGGGAGAAAAACAGGAGGGACAGGCCCCATCAAATTATGATCCACTTCCCTCCCACCTATAACGGGACCAGCTACAGGCCAAAGGCAAGAGCTAAATTCTGAAAACACAGTACATAGCATACACCAAATTAAAGATCGAAAATCTAGTGGCTTGTATTGTGGAACAATTGCAAGGCACGTCTAGGATTAAAGAGGGAAAGGGTAGATCACCATTACCATAAGAACAATATCACCCTCAGCATTGTTATAGCAAATTGCCAAGCTTTTATAGCATTCGAGCTGCTCCCTGTGGGGAGACCTCAATCAATTCTGATTGGTCGAGATATCTGGATGTCATGTCTGGTGCCATGGTAACATCAACCAAACAGTACAGCTAAAGAGAATATAGAGCGTAGATAATCAATAATCCTGGATTTACTCTTCACCTCGCCTTTTCTCATCTAATGCATAGTTTATGAAACAAGTACGGCACAACCATATACGTCAGTTGTTGAACATTCTGAAACCAATTTGATCAGGGGCTACAAAAACAGACCCATGGAAGTGATGTTATTGATTGGCTCTTGTGGCCATACAGTCATACGTGCCGTCACAGCGCTCATGTAAGGCTGCACTGAGGCTCCACTTTGCCCACATGTGGCGGCCGCAATGGACCCGCCATGCTATGTATGGGGTTTTGCATACATAGTATAGCGGCCTCACAGCACCCGCACTGTGAGTGCACTTCACACGCACGGCTATACTATGTATGCAAAACACCAGTCAATGTGATGTTATGGCTTGGCGGTTGAGGCCATATGTCCGCCCGCTCATGCAGACGCACATGCAATACCATACAATCATCACAAACTATACATTAGAGTACAAGTTAAATTTGTGATTAAAGTTTGACATGAAACAAAAAAGATATTTTATCTATATCAACATTTTTATATTGAGTAGCATATTAGATAAGATAAACAACTAATTTATGCTCATAGTATAAACAAATAGTCAATGTTGGAGAAATCCATTAGCAAATTTGTAGCCTGATTCCTCGTGCATCAGTAATATCCATATTTTCAGCATCCCTATTATCATCTGCATCAGCATCGTCATCAACAGTGACCACATCTAGATTGATACTTCTGTACTTGTGCATCAGGAACACTCTCTTGCGAAAAGCTGAGAAGACTGCTTCATTATATGTGTACTCTCCTCATTAATAAAATTCTTAACCTGACGAATTACCTTAATGAGGGCAAAGATCTAGAATCTTCTCCAATGTACCACTGTCAGTACACTTTGCAATTAAAGCATCAGAATATACGGAGATAGAATCGTTATCTATACCCTTGCTAACAGTTTTTCTTCGCCATCCTCATATTCTATATTGCTCATTGTGTAAGTCAAGGTACGCATTTTGGAATATGGCTAACAGCTCCTGATTGCATATATCTGCTTCTGCGTCTTTGTCTTCATCTTTGTCTTCGGCTTCACGCTCAGACTCGCTTGATACTTCGTCTTCATTCTCCAGCTCCATTGTTTCATCATCTTCACTCTTTAGCTCCATCGTTTCATCATCTTCACTCTTCAGCTCCATTGTTTCATCATCTTCACTCTTCAGCTCCATTGTTTCATCATCTTCACTCTTCATCTCCCTTGTGTCATCATCTTCACTCTCCATCTACCTTGTGTCATCATCCTCGCTCTTCGTCTATCTTGTGTCATCATCTTCACTCTCCATCTACCTTGTGTCATCATCTTCACTCCCCATCTACCTTGTGTCATCATCTGCACTCTCCATCTACCTTGTGTCATCATCTTCCCTCTCCATCTACCTTGTGGCATCATCTTCACTCTCCATCTACCTTGTGTCATCATCTTCACATTCCATCTACCTTGTGTCATCATCTTCCCTCTCCATCTACCTTGTGGCATCATCTTCACTCTCCATCTACCTTGTGGCATCATCTTCACTCTCCATCTACCTTGTGGCATCATCTTCACTTTCCATCTACCTTGTGGCATCATCTTCACTCTCCATCTACCTTGTGTCATCATCTTCACACTCCATCTACCTTGTGCCATCATCTTCCCTCTCCATCTACCTTGTGGCATCATCTTCACTCTCCATCTACCTTGTGTCATCATCTGCACTCTCCATCCACCTTGTGTCATCGTCTTCACACTCCATCTACCTTGTGTCATCATCTTCCCTCTCCATCTACCTTGTGGCATCATCTTCACTCTACATCTACCTTGTGGCATCATCTTCACTCTCCATCTACCTTGTGGCATCATCTTCACTCTCCATCTACCTTGTGTCATCATCTTCACACTCCATCTACCTTGTGTCATCATCTTCACTCTCCATCTACCTTGTGTCATCATCTTCACTCTTCATCTACCATTTAACACCATCTTCACTCTTCATCTACCTTGTGTCATCATCTTCACTCTCCAGCTACCTTGTTTCATCATCTTCACTCTCCATCTACCTTGTGTCATCATCTTCATTCTCCATCTCCATTGTTTTATCATCTTCACTCTCCATCTACCTTGTGTCATCATCTTCACTCACCATCTCCATTGTTTATCCGTCTTCACTGTCTAGCTTTTCACTATCTTCAATAACATGGAATTGGATTCAGTTTTTTTTAAATTTGGATTTTTATATCAATATTATTAAATCTAAGTAATCGCCTTCAAAATAGTTTTCAACGTTTACATAATCAACCAGGCCTCTCTGGAGCCATAATAAGATTTGAGATTAATATTTAAGATTAGTTGAAAGTTACCACAATTTAATATACATATTAATCTTATTTATTAGTAATTTTAAAGCAAATGCTTATGTTTGCACATTCTCCCACTCAAATCACATTTAAAAGTGGATATTGCAATCATAATACAAGATATGAGCCATCAACAACCTTCACTCAAATTGTTTTCAAATTATATAGCTTGCCAGAGATATAACCCCTGGAAAATCTCGTCTGCAAAAACTCAGCGGTCAGACGTTTAAATATTCGTGACAGGACTTGATCTCATGGAAACAAAGTGAATATACAGGACTTGATCTCATGGAAACAAAGTGAATATACAGGACTTGATCTCATGGAAACAAAGTGAATATACAGGACTTGATCTCATGGAAACAAAGTGAATATACAGGACTTGATCTCATGGAAACAAAGTGAATATACAGGACTTGATCTCATGGAAACAAAGTGAATATACAGGACTTGATCTCATGGAAACAAAGTGAATATACAGGACTTGATCTCATGGAAACAAAGTGAATATACAGGACTTGATCTCATGGAAACAAAGTGAATATATAGGACTTGATCTCATGGTAACAAAGTGAATATCCACCCAGCAAGTCGTTTCCAACACGCGTAACGCGTCCCATCATAGCTAGAGATTGTCGGATCATGGATAGAAATTGATTACTCCATTAACTCAATGGCGAATTCCAGTTTATCCATCAATCATGACGTCATAATCAACTGCGTTACGTCATAATCAATTACGTCATGCATGACGTAGCTACAGTTCGTTACGAATGCTTACATGATAACGGATTAAGCGTTGCTGTACGAATTGAACTGTAGGTGTGTCTACTATTTAATAAGCATTACGTTGAATATTTTGAAACTAATTTAACTGGGCGGTGTTGCTGCCATAGGCCTCAAAAGCAGCAACAGTATGCAGACAAATTGTTCAAAATATTCAACAGGTGTATGGAACTTTATAGTCAGAGAGTTCAGGGATTGATTGATCGTTCCAAGCACGGGCAAAGCGTTGGCGGGGTGGGGTTGGGGTGGGGCGGAGGGGTGGGGGATTGGGGGGTTAGCTAGAGATGGGTGGGACATAGCTAAAACTGGATCCCTCCATTGTATGCAGTCTGCGCTCACTTGGGTATGGGCGGGCGTGGCATAACGTATCCATTCTTTCTCAGTACGAATGTCTTGGCGTCAAATGTGACTTCCTTCCGGGCGGCGGGCGTTTCGTAAAGGAATATTCTTGCTACTTTCAGATTGGCGACATCGTACGTGCGCGTGCGCGTAAGCATCCTCAGCAGACCTACATACAAGCAACATATCGTACAATAGATTAGCGTTTTGCCCTACATGGCACAACAACTGCCTTGATGAGACAAAATGGTGGTGACTACAATAAGTACAATATACCATACGCGATGTTAAACAGCAAATGATCGTTAAGGAGATACAGGAATACGCTGGGAAGTGAATGATAATGACTCTATATATACCATCATCTGTCAGTACAGTACAACATTTGAGATAAAATTATTATCTCATTAACCCTTTAGTGAAAGATTACCAATGGAATGACTGGTGCTGTGACCGAGCCAGTCATTCCAGTTGTAGAATTTCAAAAATAGTCTTCCGTTGGCCTGCAAATGGACATTCCCCAAGACCATTGCAGAGCCTTATTTTAGCTGTCTTCGTCGTGAACGAGTTAACTCTGTGATTAAATAGAAGAACTGGTCAGAAATTTGATTCATAAATTAAGCTAATTTTCTTAGGAATCAATGGCAAATAGGAACTAGATTGCGTGTGAATGCATGCGCGCGTGTATAGTTGCCTGCGTGTCCGCGTGCCTGTGCGCGCGCAAACCACATGCTTAAAAGAAAAGGGCTGACGGGTGAGGCAAATGAGGTAAGTTGATCATCACTTTGTTGATATGGTGCCAAATTAAAAGTGTAGTGAAATTGATTGACGTAAAAAACGTCCGCAGAAATTATTTTAGTGTAGTCTAAAGAGGGCATTTTTTGGTCGACGACATGTTAAAAATATAGAATTATATAATAGAGCAAAACATGTTAGAGGTCAGTAAAGTTCATGTCAAACCACATGTTTGCTATAGGTTTTTAAATTACCAATACAACTCTGGCATCTTACATATCTAATTAAAGCTGACGTCATAATCAACTCAGCGCGTGTATGATAACGTCACAATCATTACGTCACAAACGGTTCCATATAGAGCGTCATCAAATCTCAAATAGTCCAACACGTTGTATGAATTGTATGTCTTTGTAATTCTTTGCTATTTAATAATAATACTGTTGAATATTTTGAAACTAATCTGACTGGGCACTGTTGCTGCCTTAGGCAGCAACAGCGACCAGTCAAATTAGTTTCAAAATATTCAACAGCTTACCGGTGTAATTTTTTTGGAAATTGATAGTCTCGGTGTTCAGAGATCGATCGATCCCACCACGAGCGAGGTGTGGGTGACGATTTGCTAGAGATGGGCAGGGCATAGCTAAAACTGGAAAGGTCCATTGGGCAAGTCAGTAATGCTAAATGCAGATTGCAGTAAGTAAATCACAACAATATTACGTGTGACATAACTTAAATACAGTTCTAGAGGCGATTGACATGGAAGAAAACAATTAAACAGAGATGGAATCTTAATTAGCATTCTGGGTATGTTTTTTGAAAAGCTTTCATTTGGTATACAGCATGCTATGCTTTAGCATGACATAGCAGGGATAGCCATATTGTGGCGATTTACACGCTGGAATCTATATTTAACACTAAATATTTTGACAAATTGTTTAGGAATTCAGGTTTACTAATGATTTTTTCTTTCAATTAATTTCAATACGCTTTAATTAGATATACAACATTTCATTGCTTATTGGTAATTTAAAAACTAGTCTGAGTTCTCTGACTCCGCCCTATGCCGTTTCTGATATGATAGAAATTCTGACTATTGAAAAACATATAACAAAAAGTCTATTTGACATACAAAATGGCATTTACTGGCCTCTAGCAATTTTTTGGCGGATGATATAATTCTATATTTTTAATATATTATCTACTGAGAGGGTGTCTCTATAATACACCAAAAAGAATATGTGGGAATTCTTTAGGTCGGTGTATATTTTGTTGTTTTATCGCGAGCGTTGCTACTTACTGATACCATTTTCTGTAACGTTACCGTATACAATATACTCACAGTCTGAGTGTTGCGTGTGTGTTGGTTTAGTCAGACTGCCATAGTTTCCCTCTAAATTAATGATGAAGTCTGCTATCGTATGCTCGTCTGATGCGACTGAAAAACAAAACAAATGCTCAGTGTGATGCAGTTCAGTTCACTTCGCCTTATTACACCCAGGCCCTTCAGGGTATAGGAGGCTAAATCATTTACAGAATAATGGTGGAAGTAGACCGACCCCCTAGTGTGCTATAAATACACGGCAGTTTAAACACAAATCAGACAGTTATTTTACAATTAAACATTAAATGAGTTAATTGGCTTATTAGATTTCTGTGTTCTGATTATTCTACCGTATTAGTTATTTTGTATATTTTATAATACGACGGTCCCTTAACAAATATAAACAATTTACATAAATTTCTCAGAATTTGAGGTCTCAACAGTTAGCAAGTTGATGTTGTGACACTCTTTGCGTGCTTTATACTTGTTGGTACCAACGACTGTACATTCTAGACATCTTGCTCCGTCCATTAAAGGGGGTTATGTATACAAATATGATCCCCCATGATGTCATTCTTTGCCGTGCATATCTCGAATGTAGATTTACAAAGATTAGGATTTAGCTGCTTCATGTAGTGCGTAAACCGTCTGATAAGGGAGGGATCCAATCTGTAACTCAAGTATCTGTCGCCATAATCAATTACATCACTATTTAGAAGACGTCACAATCGAAATGACGTAGAACTCCATTCAATCTATAATATTTTAGTGGTCAACACATCACAAATTGCAATAGAAATTTTGTATTCACTATGCACTTCATAAAGGTCAATAGATTAACATATTAAGAGTCTAGACGTATCTAGGCAGGGGAAATGGGCCTAATTTGCATATATTCAAATATAGCACTATTTGGTCATATAATTACGACTAGGTAATATTTTTTGTGGTTTCAAATGCTACGCTTTAGCTTTAAAACATAATAAACCAAATTATATATATCGTATCTAGAATGGATAACTACTTCCATTGAAATATTACAAGATGGCGGCTGTAGGCCTAATTTGCTTTATAGGGGTATTTCTGTCATGACACGTGATATATTCGACTGATTCCAAAGGAAAACTACGAATTCTTGTCTCAAGGAAACGTATCTTAATTAGATTTTATCCAACTGATCTATAAGTAGGCCATTTCAAATACCATACTAAATAAATGATGGAACATGTGCATAATTCAAAAGGCATGTCACAATAGCGAATGTTATACTACAACAGGGCAAAGACGAAATCATGATTTCTTGTCTCAAAGAAACATGTATCTTAATTAGATATTACCCAGCCTTTAATATATAAAACCTATGGACACAATCCGAATAATATACTAACAATAGCATGTAACAGAGGTATGCTTCATTAAGTTACCACCTGTTTTTGCTGGCCATTGAGACCATCAAGTCGTGTTCACTAACGACAGCTGTTCATCAAGGAGTGCTCGGTCGCCTGTCTGTCATATTCCATGTCTACTGGTCGCATAAATTCACAAATCTCTCTGCACTCTCTATATCCAGTGGAACAAGTGAGTCCTGCCTTTCGACAGCTACCGTAGGCTACACCGCACACTCTCACACCCCATATAGCAATTACATTGAAGAACTTAGAGAAGTATCTTAGGGGCAGCATCCTCGTCTCTCTGAATGGGAACTAATTTGTTGTGAACTATGTTTCAACCCAGTTGCAATGGAGTTATATGTGTAGCCACGGATTAAGGCCGGTTTTCACGATAAGATTAGTCTGACAGAAAAATCTGAAGCAAAGATCTGACGTCGTGGCTCGAACCTGAAGAGCGTTTAAACGATCCGATTAACCTTTCAGATTAATCAGGCTGACAAATATGATGAAAGGATAGTCTGGAAAAATATCTGATGAAAATATCTGATGAAGAAAATCTGATTTAAAAAATCTGATGAAAATCATTAGCGTTGCCAAGGGTGGTAGCAGACGGCATTTTATAAAGTGGGCTTAACGACACCCACAGACAATTCTCCTACCGCCATTCAACTATGAACCTCATTAAAATCGCCCAAAATTCGACGTGACACGGGCGCATGTAGGGGGCCTAATTTGCCTGCTGGTTGCTGATGTCACAGATAATGACGTATGTAGAGCACACATTGTGACTAACCAGCCACGCCTTCAGTTGAAGTCTGAAGAAATTGAACCTGTCCAACTCTTCAAATTCGTCTAATTCAGACATTAGACATCAGACTGCAGATTTTTTACTTACACGGTCAGATTTTATAATAATAATAATAATAATCTTTATTTAAGGAGGGTATACATCGTCAGTAAACTGATCCTCCCGAGGCACACGCGCGCGCGCACGCACGCACGCACGCACGCACGCACGCACGCACGCACGCACGCAAACACATACATAAATACATACATACATATATATATACGCGCAAGGTCGTACACAGTCATTCACATACACACACACGCGCGCACACGCACGCACGCACGCACGCACGCACGCACGCACGCACGCACGCACGCACGCACGCACGCACGCACGCACGCACGCACGTATATATATATATATATATAACTATTTACAAATATACAAAATATACAATATTATAACACAATTAAAATGACTGTTAAATTAGATAATTAACATATGTGTTCATTTTCGATAGATATTACTAAAACCGTATTGCAGAATAATTACCTCGTCGAATGTCGATGTTCGAATCACTGTTCACACATACATACGCGCAAGGTCGTACACGTTCATTCACACGCACGCACGCACGCACGCACGCACGCACGCACGCACGCACTCACTCACTCACTCACTCACTCACGCACGCACGCACGCACTCACTCACTCACTCACTCACACACTCACACACTCACTCACTCACTCACTCACACACTCACACACACACACACACCCACCCACCCACCCCACACACCCACACACACACACACACCCACCCACCCACCCACCCACCCACCCACACACACACACACACACACACACACACACAGCTATTTAGAAATATACAAAGTATGCAATATTAGTAAAAAGGTGAAATCACATTACCCATATATCACTATAATTTAGTAATATATTCATGCATATAGGATTTGAATGTCAGTAGAGTCGAAGACTGAGTAATCGTTTCGGGCAGAAAATTCCACAGTTGCGCTGCAGTGTATTTGAAGATTTTCTGCCATATTCCGTTTTAATCCTCGGAAGTTGTAGGTGATTGCGTGTTTTGGAACGTAAATCTCTAGTGTGCGCCACCCCCAACGGAAATGAACATGTCTTTCATGTGACCCCGGGCCAGACCATTTCTAGATTTATATGTCATAATACCCATTTTAATTTGCATTCTTTTAGTTAAATTTGTCCACTTTAATGTTTCATATAGTTGTGCAGATGGTGTCCTGTAAGGCATGTTTATATCACCCTAGCAGCCCGTTTTTTGTAGTTTTTCTAACTTATCCAATAATGTAGGTGAAGACGGGCAAAACACGAGACTACAATAATCAATGTGTGAAAAGATATACGACTTATATAAAAGATTTCGTTGCTCAATGTTAAGATAATGTTTATTTTTCCGTAGAATATAAATCAAGGACGAAATCTTTTTACAAAGTTTGCCTATATGCTCTTTCCATGCAAGGGTATTGTCTATGCATACTCCTAAAAGTTTGTCAGATTCCACAACATTTAAGCTTCCACGATTTGTAGGGACAATTTATACCGTTAATTAGATTTTCTTGAATTTCAGCGATATTTAAGCTAGCAGCATGTATAGTTGTGTCATCAGCATACATATCCATACGATTGTTGACACACATGGGTAAATCATTAATATATAAAATGAACAGAAGTGGCCCTAAAACTGAGCCTTGTGGTACTCCTATATCGATGGGCAGTGGTTTAGAATTCTTTCCAGAAATTGAAACATATTGTTGTCCGCCATTTAAATATGAAGAAAACCACTTTAATGTATTATAGCTGAGTTTGTAAATACTTAGTTTTCGTAATAGGATGTCATGATTGACAAGATCAAAGGCCTTTTTTAAGTTAATCATAATAGAACCAATAAGGTTGCCGTTATCTATCGAAAAATCTGAAGATACATCAGATTCGCCATCAGACGTCAGACTCAGACATCAAACTTCAGATTTCTGGTTTACACGCTCAGATTTTATTGAAATCGAAAAATCTGAAGACTCATCAGAAATTGCACTCAGATATTCAACTTCAGACATTAGACTACAGATTTTAAGTTTACAGGGTCAGATTTGATCGAATTGGACACATCTGATCAGATTAATCTAATTGTGAAAACCGGCCTTTAGTCTGTCATCAATTAAGCGTTCGTGACGAACTTATCTGCGTCATTCGTGGCGTCATTGATTACTACGTCATCCTACACACCACGTTGTTGCTTATGACGTCATCTGATGGATGGATACACTGGAAAGGTCCATTGATTATGACGTCAGTATACATGTGACATAGTTGATTAAGACGTCATATGATTGACTGAGACTGGTTTGCTCAATTGATATTCCAATAACGCGTGCTACTTGACCGGTACTGGGCCAATGGACCTTTCCAAGTTTATCCATCGGTCATATGACGTCATAACCATCTAAGTGGCGCTGACGTCATAATCATTACGTCATAAATGATTATATTTGTCCGGTTTTTAACTCTTAATAGTTCAACACGTTGTACGAATTGTATGTCTCTACTATTTAATAAACATGCTGTTGAATATTTTGAAACCAATTTGACTGGACGCTGTTGCCGCGCACCCAGTCAAATTAGTTCCAAAATATTAAATAGCTTACCTGTATAGCTTTCTGGAAATTGATAGTCAGCGAGTTAAGAGAGCGATTGATCCAACATGAGCGATGTGTGGGTGGAACTTGGCTAGAGATGGGCGGGACATAACTAAAAGTGGAAAGGTCCTTTCCGGACCGTATTGGCCTGTTATTTGTCCAGTACCGGTCCAGTAACACGCGTGGCCAGGGTATCTTTTATCTTGACAAGGGTAATCACTCACTTTGAGGGTAGAGACATGCTACTGCTAATTGGAATGCTATCTTCTGATGCTGTTCGTCTAAACGGTAAACCTGCTCGTCGCCGTCTCCCTCTACCTCAGCATCACCCGGAGTTTCTGCAAGACCATCGGCAATCTCAGACTGTGTCGAATTATTCTCCTTAAAATATAATTGAGATGTTTCAAACTTGGTTTCAAGCTGAAGTTGTTTTATTTTTAGCCAGACTGTCGGGCTTACACCGCATCCTTATGTAACGTTAGCCATAAAGGCCTTACTTATACAGTTAGCAAAAATCATTGTTTGATAATATCAGGCACTCATAGATGGACCTATTGCACGATCCTCGCCCTCCCACTACGTTCCGTATCGAGTACCGTGCTTGCACGCCTTTGATGTTTGAGCTAAGTTCACGAAGCTTCATACATATTAATGAGCTGAGGTCAGTCAACTTGGGCCAATGAGATTGCTCGATAAGAAATCAGGAAGTAGACAAATTTAAACATGTGCATAAACCAAACTAGCGGTATTGTTACCGAAAACTTGCCCTGTAGGTGGGGCTTAGAATACACCTTCCGTATCCTATGCGTGTCGTAAGAGGCGACTAAAGGAGGTAAGGGTAACCCCGACAGAAACCTCGAGTGCTGAAGACGTAGGTTCCAGGTAAACGAAAAGAAGAAGAAGTTACCGAAAACCAATCTACACATTTTCTGTTCCTCAGATAACTTGTTTAGAGGAAAGCCATTGCAAACTTTTGCAAATGTCTCTTTCCAGTTCAACAGCTTCGCGATCGCCGTTGTTTTTTTAATTGTAAATCAGGTCACCAGACGAAGTCGCACCTATTGCGTGAAGTAGGAAGAAATCTGATTGCCTACCTCCAGCCCACTAGCGTAATGTAACTTCGCATAGCGAGAAATCACAGGTCTGCAAGTACGGCCTCGAACAGCGTAGCTATGTGAGTGGCCGTATGTTAGTACGATGAGATTGGACGGGATGGGTTGCATCGCTATTCATCACTCAGAGTACGAGGAAACTATTCTTAGAGCATTTAATTTATCAAATTCCCCGGAGAATCAATCCCAGCCAATGGATCGTTCCAAGTTTAACCATCCATCATATGACGTCATAACCAACAACGTGGAGTGTAGGATGACGTTATAACCATGACGTCATGAATGACTCGATATAGTCCGTCTTTAACGTTCAATAGTCCGACAACGTTGTACGAATTGTATGTCTTTATCATTTAATAAATATTATATTGAATTTTTTTAAACTAATTTGACTGGACTGCTGCCTTAGTCGACAACAGTGCCCAGTCAAAGTAGTTTCAAAATATTTAACAGCTTAGCTGTATAGTTTTCTGGAAATTGATACTCAATGAGTTCAGGGATATATCGATCCCAACACGATCAAGGTGTGGGTTGAGATTAGCTAGTAATTCGCGGGGCATAAATAAAACTGGAAAGGTCCATTTCAATGCAGTTGGAAGTCTAGGGAAGGCTCTCACGGGCCCACTCCAATCTTCAGCCCGCTAATTCTAGAGCCGGCCTACATGATTTGATTGCTATAAAAATCCGATTGCGCCACCATACCTGTTCGTCAACTTCAAGAATCGCATCTTCGGTAAATATTGCGGAGCTTCTCGTAAAAGATCTTAGAGGTGTCCGCGAGCTCTGTAACTCCGGCCACGCCTTAGTGGATCGCGGTACTGTCGACCCGTACCCCATTTGTCGTTTCTGCAACGTTGGGGGTGGAGTGTCCGCCGATAGTGGCGAAAGATTTGTTGGCAGATCCGTGGAAACGATTTCCTCTGTAGCGTTCATGTTTCGTCGTTGGTCATATATTTCTATATTCCTTAGGACAGTATCCCCGCGTGCTTTTTTCTGTTTCCGTTGTAAGAATCGTCGGTATGGCTTCCAACACTGAAACAATGAGAATGTTATATATCATACTACAAATGCGAGTAACTTAATTAATTTAAATTAACAATTAGCCCGTTGAACGAGAACTACGAAAAAACATTAAAATCATATTCTTTTTTTAATAAATATTCTGTTGTATACTTTGAAGATAATTTGACATGGAGCTGTTGTTGCATATGGCAGCAAAAAGTTCCTGTCAAATTAACTTCAAACTATTCAACATGTTACCTGTATAATACAGACATTTGAAATTTTGGTAATGGAGGAATCCAGTTTTATCTATATCCCGCCCATCGCTAGCTAAGCTCCACACACGATTTGTCCGTGTTAGGATCAATCGACCCGTGCACTCTCTGAATCCCAATTTCTAGAAAACTATACAGGTAGGCTATTGAATATTCAACAGAATGTTTATTAAATAGTAAAGACATACACTTTGTGCATCTTGACGGACTATTAAGCACTTAATACGGACTAAATCGCGCCATTCATTACATAATTGATTATGACGTCAGCCTACAAGTGAAGTAGTTGAGTATTACGTCATATGATTGACTGAGAAACTGGATTTCTCCATTGATGATTCAAAATTTTAACATTGGGCTAATATTGAACTGTGGTCGCCGCCATTTTCTCAGCAGCAGTCGCCTACGTGATGTCATATTGGTACTAATACAACACAATCTTTATGATGCAATAACAATCCTGTTTCATATTTTGAATCTAATTTGATTGGGAGTTGTTGCTATCTATAGTAATTATAGACCCGCATTCACACACACATTTTAAAACGGTATATTTTAGAGGCTGAAAGGGTTGCTAATATGATCTCAAATGCTGTATTGTACCGATAGATTATGGTTTACAGATTACATGTCAGTCATATTCTGTCACATTCCCTTATCTGTATTACAATTATCTGCTTTGTAATATCGTGTAAATGTTGAACAGTAATCGCCACCATTTTGTCCCCTCAAGTGATAGTGCGTGATGCCATATAAGTGTCAATGCATTAAATTCTTTATTATGTAATACTCATCCCGTTGAATATTTGCAACTAATTTGCAGCAACAGTTTCCAGTCAAATTAGTTTCAGAATATTCAACAGCTTACTTAAATGTTTGCTTTTATACGACATTGCCAAACTATAGCTGGCTCTATGACTGAGCGCGCGTACTGAGGCAGGCACGTTAGGGTTTTCCCGATTGGTTGCAAATTAAATCATGACAGCGTTCATAGGCTGTAGAAATGCATCAACATATAGCTACTAAAGCCTGAATATCTTTCGTTGTGGACTTGATAAAATGAAACTGGCCCAGCTAAAATCTGTGACCATCAAATGGTGACTCGCTTGATAGCATTCCCTACGCTTACCGTGGAGCTGATGAAATACTGTCTGTCCTCTGAACGGTACTCACGCCAAGTATCACGGAGTGTCTACAATGCAAAATAACAACACCTCGTGTGTATTACAGGGCACAATGGACCTTTCCCGTTTTAGCTATGCCCCGCCCATCACCAGCTAAGTTCGCCGTGTTGGAATTGATCGATCCCTGAATGCTTTGACTATCAATTTCCTGAAAACTATGGCAGCAACAGCGCCCAGTAAAATTAGTTTCAAAATATTCAACAGGATATTTATTAAATAGTAAAGACATATAATTCGTACAACAACGCATAGCCCGTCTTCAACTATACGTTCGTGACGTACTTATCTACGTCATTCATGACGTCGTAATGACATTATTGATTGTGATGTCATTCTACACGTCACGTAGCTGAGTGTGCCGTCATATGATAGATGGATACCGTGGAAAGGCTCATTCTTAATGAGACGTCCGACATATTGAATTACACTGGGATGATTCTATAATGTGCGTTAGTGGTAGCAGTACGTCTGAACGTGTGTGCGCTAAATCGTGACCAGACCATTAGTCCAGTCAATCTAAGAAAAAATATAGGTGCACCATGGCAAAGTTGCAACAGGATTTCTGTCAGTAGATTTATGGCGAAGAAGCAATGGCATATTACCAAAAAAAATCTAGCCAATTCGGACGGTGGGAAAAATATAATTTTATTTGTTATAACTCGCACTCTTTTGCGTCGTGTTTATTACTGATTTAATGAGCGTGCACATTGCCCTTACGGTCGTCAGCTCAGAATTTAAATTGCTAACTCTTCCTTTATGCTCCCGTATATCCTATTTTTAAACTGGCTCGCGTACTTAGTGTTATGTTAGGTTTAACTCTATGCTTTATGAACATTCATTTGTACAGCAGTTACTAAAATATCTGCCGTGCTACGGAATTTAGAAATTTCTTCTTACGTTTTAGTTGTAGTGTAGACCTCTTCTATCTTGTCTAGGTGAACCACGCGCGAATACTTTAAACGTTCTACTGATCTACTGAGCTTAGATTTCTGTCATTTACTCGTGTCGTTTTCTTTTTCTTCGGGTATTCCGCTGTTAGTAGGAGTATCAGGATCAAATTATTAAATTGTTATAATATAGCAATTCATGATGACATAAACTTAGCTTTGTCACCGTGGTAGTTGATACTCCACACCAATTGGAGCGTCCATGTGTGTGCCTGAATTAAAATTATTTTTCAATTATGACATCTTAAGCAATTATATAAATTTTATATCTGTAGCTTACCCGGTCTTTAGCTGGTGTGAAAGCTACAAAAACAAACACCATCACCACCGCTGTCTCAGTGTTTCACTCTACATATTATAATGTTCATGGGTTTTATTTGATTAAGCGGAGATGCCCCCCACCCACCCCCTCCCCCCCCCCCCCCCCCGTCTCATAAACTAGGGCGCACGTCTACGGCCACACAGAACAACACAATCAAATGTTAGATGGCATAGCAATCAAATCAAATTTAAACCACGACGGTGTCTAATGTGCATTTAAATATCCCGATACAGTCCTTTCACTTAAATGTAATGTAGTGGGAGTGGTATACAGCCAAACATGGTCGAGTGGATACATCCATATAATGGACACTTGTTGACTGGCGACCTGGCAATCCGGGGTGCTGCAGAGCATGCCAGCGAAGCAGGCCATAGAATACAGTAGGGAGTGAATAAGCAACCACAATGGACAGAGATTGGGGGCTAGAACTCAATGGAGTCAAATACAGTATCCAGCGTCTTCTCGGTTCTCTCTCGAGATTGGAGAGAGTGCATTGACACAGAACAGCATACCCACCTTTTAAGCATCAATCTAGACTACCGTCTGATATGGAACCCCCATATTGAGGAGATGGAGGCGAGGTCCATCAGAAAGGTTGATATCATGAGGAAACCACATGGAGATCCTGAGAACAGTCTATATAGGTACAGTATAATCAGATGTTTTTACCACGAATGTAGGTGTGGTCCAGCCAATCCCTGAAAGTTGACATTTACCAATTATGAGTGAGGAAAGTTCATATGTTGTCAATTCTAGGCACCGAAATACAATAAATTAACAATCTTTCGTGCTTAAAATAATATTTCTACCCAGAAACAGGATTTGTTACCACTTCTGAACACTGATGGATATTATGTTGCCAATTCTGAACATTGATGCATGGAATTTCACAAATGTCATGCTATGAGAGATGACCTTTTGTCAAACCGTATGCCTGAAAGTTGACATCTACCAGTTGAAAGTGATGATATGCAAATTGGCAAAAGACTAAAGCGTATATCCAGTATATTTTGTATTTACAACCCTTCCACCTGTACTCCTGATCAGTCACTTTAACATTCAATATGGGAGGGCGTCCAGGATGGACTCCCCATCAGATGGTCAGTTGCTACATGCAGGCCAATTATTTCCACTTTGAGGTTGGAACAGAGGGGCCACTGCGTACAGAGATGGTTTCAGGAGGTATGCGTGTGTGTTGGCTGAGGACATCCACTGTCTCTTATGGCTCTGGTAGATTTATTTTGCTACGCCAGGGCTTTGTGTATGGCATCAGTCTGTTCTTGTATTACAGCGCGTGCAGGAGCCCTGGTCCTCATTCCGACACTGAGTGGCTCTGGAGACCACACCTGGTGTGTCAGAATCTCACAACGATCTGGATTATTTGGACAACACCTACATTCTCCTGTCATCTCATCAGCTGGTCTTGCTCTGTTGCGTCAGTCAGCTCTTTGTTAAAGCCTGCAACTTCATTTGGAGAGTTTGATCGATGAGTCGCTTGAAATTTTCATCCTGTATCAGAACTTTCTTTCTCACCTCAGGTTTCCAGTGGTTGGTCTTTTCCATTTCATGGATATAAGAGTAATTTTCATTGCACCAAGTATGCTTCCGAGTCCAAGGTTTTGTACCTTGTCTAGATTTGATTTGTTTATCTTTGACACATTGTTCCAAGTGCTTGAAGCATACGCCAACACAGATTGTACAGCACCTGTATAGACAGTTCTCAGGATCTTGGAGTTTGGTCGCCATGTGGTTCCCAAGAGCTTCCCCATAACACCAAACTTTCTGATGGCCCTCACCTCCATCAACTCAATAGAGGGCTTTCATGTCAGGAGGTAATATAGAGTGATGCCAAAAAGGCGAGTGTGCCGATTTGTGTTAGGGTACTCTCTCCAAGCATGAGTGACATGATGGATAAGGTCGTTGACTTCATTGACTTCTAGCCCTCAATCTTCTGTCCACTGTTGTAGCTTATTTATGTCGCCCCCATCCCACCATCCCGCCCCCTGCATGCTCCACATTGACCGGTCGTCTGTCGACAAGTGTCCATTATATGGTTGTATCCACTCGACCATAGTTGGTGTATACCATTCCCAGTACATTACCTTTAAGTGAAAGGATAACATCAGGTTATTTAAATGCACTTAAGCACTGCCATGGTTCAAATTTGGTTTGATTATTATGCCATCTAAAGGTTGATTGTGTAGCTCGCGGTGGTACATGCTGGTCTGTTTTGCTGCTCCACTCCATTGAACCGCATGTATAGGCTGCGCAGGAGGGCTGGTTAGCTGCAGTTCTCAGGGTAATGGATCCCGTATCGCGACTCCCAAAAATTACAAAGACCGACTTCTAGAGCCAATGGAACAATAACATTCCAGTGGCCATGCGACCATTGTTGCCGAGATTGAACCTCACTCATCCCAACTATTAGTGTCACTGGTATGGTGGTCCATGACTTAATTTAGGAGTCTGAGCATGATAATAAATCTAATAGTAGACGAGAGAAAATATACAGTACACAGAACTAAGTTGGTGTCTTGTTTACGTGGATTCGTCAGAGTTACCTCACCGATCCGTATATACCCGTGAGGTATCCCTGTAAGGGAGCGTCCTAACGAGGCTACTTATGTAGTTTAATATAAACCATTATACTCCTAACAAAAATAGCGGGCCTCCATCACAGGAAAATGCCTTCAATGCCGAAGCGGAGGAAGAGAGCTGGCAAAAAGGGCCACTCTCTTGTTCAAACATATGCTAAGTGTGGTGTGTGTCAACCTAGTGAAATTATAATTAAAGTGATGAACGCTGTATTATGTGAAGACGGGGGCAGATGATTTCCGAAGGATTCAAACAGCGTCATCTTATGTATGTACAAGATACTGCATTGGTAGTTGCCGCTTTATTTATGCGGTCCTTCTGCTAAATTCTAACCTACCATTAAGTTGTTAGATTTGCTTCCAAGCTTTGGCCGCAAGTGGCAGGGAGTTCTACCTATCTTTTGACACAGGAGCCTAACTGGTGAAGAAGCTCGGTCTCCCGAAGGTCACACTACAGAGCATCTCCCTCAGAAAGCCAGCGTGTGGACATGTTACAGAGTGACAGCTTCAGAATCACATAACGATCCAGTTACAAATCACACCGCAACCACATACAACATCACTAGGACAAGTTATCATTCGGAATTTGGAAAGTGCATACAAGTTTTATGGCTGGGAGTAAGAGGCAGATATCCGTCTCCAGTGACCTTCCTGTGAGGGCGTTGTGGGTTCTAAGACCGCACCCAGTCTCTGTGCAGAGTTAGAGGACATCTGCATCCCATCCGTCACTTGTGTGTCGGAGAAGGATCACTTGAGATCCAACTCCGGGGAACTAGCGTTTGCCTGTCGTTAAGGTTAAGTTTTAGAATGCCCAGAGATAAAATGCTGGCCGGTTTTACATAAATATCTTTTTGCAGTGCTTCCTTCTTTGGCAGGGTTATCTAGGCTAATTAGTATCCGAAGATACAGAGGGAGTGTATGCGAAATCGACACTTTAGTCTTCACCGCTCGGAAACCCCAATAGTTTCCTAAGTCAGATCATGCCAACGTCTTGATGGGAGTTCCAGACAATTTATAAGCCTTGCGGCTGGAGGAGCATAAAAAGAGATAATCACTCAATATAATAAGAGGCCCTAAGGTATTTGGCTAATTTTACACAATCTAGACGGTGTGTGGTGTTACATATCCACTACAGCCAGAAAAGAGGCGTACACAACTGTCTCCTATGGAGAAATTGTCCCTAGCTACTTTAAACCTATCCTATCTAGTTACAATAGCCAGGTTTAGTCGATCACATGTCAGGTTCGAGTAATGTGAGCATGAACAGTGACCTCAGTATAAAATTGATGCAGATTTGATGTTGCTGTATATTATAGCCTAGCGTACTGCGGTCCTAGAGTTTTTATATAAACAAACCAAAATAAATAGGATGGCTGCTTGCCATATACATAACTAACTATTGCCGTAGTGACAGAAAATCAGCTCATAGGACCTTATGGTGCTCGTTAGCTGTAAGCACAGAAATAAGGATAATATTTACAGTTAAAAAGATATAAACTATAAAAAGTGGCCAGCCGACCGGGGCGGTACCTATTAGTCATCAGTACCTGTAAAGACATAAACAAATAAATTCATTAGCTAAATGAGTACCTATTAGGCATGGGTATGGAAAAAGTTCATAAATCACTGTGGATGCTGCATTACAGATGAGGAACGCGAGATGGCATGATTCTGAAGTTGCTGGGAAGTCTCCGCAGGCGAACTGTTGATGCGGCTCACTCTCGAAGACGGTGCGGAAGAACGACTGTAGTCGGATGTCTACTAGATAGTCATAATAGCTAATACAATAATTAAGCAGAGTGTTAAAATGTCCATTCGGTAACGGAAGTTTGAAAGTTGGCCGTAACATGAAGGGCTACAGTCATAATTAAACAACGCATGCACATTACAGGGTACACCGTACATGATACATCGCATAGCCCCTGCGGTGTACCAGGCGGAGTCCCACCAGACTGTGGCCTAAAAGTTAATGAAACACACGACATTCAGCGCAGAAGTTTGAATACCACTTTTCAGCATGGTCCGCAAGATCTGACGAGTTGTCCTCCAAAAGTCACCACTTGTTCTACGTGCTGAAGAGATTACATATGGGCTGCAATACCCATCCACAGGAAGGCTACTCTGAGTAGTTGGTAGTGCGGAAGTCTGTTCTATAAATTTAGTTGGCCCCGGATGGCCATCTGAGGGCTTATAAAAACTTATGATTGCGAATGTTCGATTGAACTTGCTCTCTCTCTCGCCGAAGTGTGGTCTCGATTCTTGATTTTTTGCAGCCAATCAGCGTGCAGCTAGGAAGGGTGAGGACGCGATCATGTGATAGGCACATTCCCCATTCATTTAATACTACACGCGATTACGAGGTCCCAGTAATATTTTTAAAATAATTTTAATGAACCATTTTAGGATAACTCGGCCATTTCTGGTCCGATTTTAAAAAGGTAAATAGTTTTGGATTCGTCATCTCATTCCGATCCTGATCAACCAAGATTGACGAGAATGGTATAATTTAAGGAAATTACGTGCACCAACTTAGTACACTTTAGTATGCATTGTCTCCCAACGCTGACATGTGTTGTCATGGGAGCTCTGATGCACGCTGCGCAATCTCACGGACTTAGTCGTTTTATAGAAACCTCTCCCATATGGCCTTATACATGCGTACTATATTACCCAGGGGGCGGGATTGGAACGTACCCGGAGCGGTCGTCCCGTACTCAACCAAGCTGGGATGGTCCATACCTGTCTGGCCAATCCACACTACACCACCACCTCCTAGTTTGACACCAGTGACAAATGATACCACTTCACGGATCGAAAGCACGGGAGCATGCTAGGCGAGAATTATAGACTTCTCGAGTAGGCGCGTAGCTGAGGGGAGTAGTGACGTGAGAGAAGAGCACATAGACGTGCGAAAGAGTTTGGGAGGGGAGGGGGGCATATTTTTAGTTTTGTTCGGTGCCCTGGTATTTATTTTTCCAGGCCTTTTCTTTTGTTTTGTTTTCATTTTGCAGTGCACGCTCTTTTTATTATTTAATACCAGGATTTGTCTAAACAATAGCCCATATGGGCGTTCTCCTGGCGATAGATTAACTCAGGTGCATTGGAGCTTGGGCGTTCTCGGCGGAAATTTAATTAATCTATTACATATATACTTTATTTTTATATCTGTTACATGAATACAATATTAATTACGTATGCATGGCGATTATATGTAGGCATGCATACAGTGTGGCCCGTTTTGGCGGGTCTGCATGGATAGCTCTCGCCACCCCAAATCTGTCTCGTCATACTAGCACGAGAAGAAAAATAATAAGAAAAATAGTATACAATAATAAAACTGGTTCATCAGACAGCCCCAGCAATAGCTGGTATGGCATGACGGTAATAAAGACATATTTGATGCGGTGTGTTGTGTACTTACATCGCACTCGGTGCGTTTACAACACAGGAATCTGCAGCAATTATTTTGCAGAGACACAGCTAGGCAATAATTTGGGTAGCTGTGTTGCATGACCATAGTCAGCCAAGGGTCAGGGTTTCGATTTTAAAAACATATAATAATAAGAAAAGTATTTCAAAAATAAAAATATAATAGTTCAATTTTCCGCACACTTAGTCACACATTCTGCTGCATCCATGACAATAATGGCCACAAACGTCTGCTGAAAAGTTTCCCCAGCGACTTTGAGTTCCATGCCTCGTACTTAACGTTCGTGATGGGTGGTCTTCTAGTGCTGATATTATGCTATCCATGTTGATAATGTTCTCGGTGTTGAGGTTGGCTGAATGATGCGGAGATGTTGCGTGATGGTGTCGCTCCAGTGGTTGCTGATATTTTCCATATTTTTACAGCCTGAATAAGTCTACTCACGGATGTTCTAGGCACTGCTCGGATCTTGGGTTGGTGGCCTGGATTTCCCGAGTATGGCCCATCCAGCGTGGTAACTTTTGTCATGGCAGGATCTACTGGAATGAAGGTGTTGCGCGTGAATGTAGGAGTGCTGGTATGTGGTGCTGAAGTTGTGATGGCGGCTTCCGTGAGACTTATCTCCTCGTCGATAATTAAATTGAGCAGAGATATTGAACTGTCTGAAATGTCTTGTAATACTGGATCATTAATTGTCACAGGGGCTGTTATCACTACAGAAATTGACTGTCCAATCACGGATGCGGATGTTGGTGTAGTAATGAGTGTTGCCAGGTGGGATGCTATCATACAAGCGCTTGTTGAGAACAGTGATGGCATCCCCAGTGTCCACAGTGGCACTGGTTGAAACGCCACTAAACAGGCAAGCACACTTGTATATTAATTTGCGATGCGCTTGTGGAAGAGTTTCCACTGATACTGCCTTTGGAATTTCTTTTGGTGCAGTATCATCCTGTATGTAGTCCGTCTGTTTTTTGATAGCCTCCGTGAGTGCTATTGGTGGCTGAGTGAGGAAAGGACCAACCCGTCATCGTCGTTGATGTGATTGCTTAGGTGATGACAGAGCTGAGGTAGCAATGGTGGTGTGGTTGATGCTGGTGTGGTGTACCATGAATTTGTGTAAACAGCAGTCTGGACAGGACTGGTGTGGTCGCGGATATGGGCTACTTGTGCAAGCCACTTCTGACAATGTTAATGGATACGCAAAAGAAGCAGTGACGGTGCTGTGGTTTGCCATTCTTAGGATGATGCTTCTTCTTGCAGATCCATGGTGCCGAATGCTGACTGCAGTCCATGTGTTGCTGCTGCTGGATGTGTAGGTAATGCTGTCATGACTTGTGAGTTGCATACCACCAAGGGGCACTGGGTGTTAAGTGCTTGTATAAACGTTGTTTCAGTGGAGGTGCTACAACCAACCACAGCCGTTTTACATAGGAAAGAAGGTGTGTGAGATACGGAGGTTTCAGAGGGAGATGTCGGTGTCGCGGATGCAGTGTGCATCACTGGTACCGACGTATGTGAAGCCAGGTATGTGTGATTGTGTACTGTCGTGGTAGTGTGATGTGTAGTGTTGGCCACCTGATGTTGATGTCCGGAGGCCACAGTTGAGCTGGGTAGTCGGTGCCTGTTCTAGTTTAATGAGGACTCAGGTTGCGGTGTATGTCGATCAGCAGTCGGAGTTGTAGATGGAGGGAGATTTGGACATTGCTCCTTCCAGTGGCCCGGCTGACCATATCCAAAATACGTGTTTGGTGGCTGTGTGGGTGTTACCATATTTGTAGCTGGTCATGTTGTCGACTGTGTTGCGATGGTGGTGCTAAGCATGGTGACTAAATTGATGAGTGCGGAGATCTGCTTAGTAATCTCTTCCAACCTATCATGCATATTTTGTCTATTGTTATTATTGTCCTGCGGCGTTGTTATGGCTCCCCCCACCCCCCCACCCCCCCCCCACCCCTTGATGGGACTGACCATGCCCTCTTCCTATAGGCGCATGATTTTGACTGGTGGGGTGTTCTGATTGTGTGGTGTGTGGGTCGGTTGCTGATGTGGATGCGGATGCAGACGTGTTGTCGGCGGCGATTATGAGGTTTGCATCGTTCACTTCGTTAAATGGATGCAATTAGTGGCTATTTGCTTTCAACCGCTCCAAGAAATTCTCGATCCGGACCGAAGTCACCGTTATTGACTAAAGGCTACTGTGTTCAATGAGAAACAATTTTTCGTTGAGGGTGGGCTCACCGCTCAACGCGTCGATGAAGTTGTCTGGATGTAGATGCGTGACTCCCTTGTGATTAGTGCTGGGGTAGGCGCGCATAACTAGTAGCCTAAGACGACGTGCCAATTCCGGCAAGGTCTCCCCTGCTCGTCTATGCAAGTTTTTGAGCTGCAGATGACTTGTTTCACCGAGGGCTTTCCTTGCCAGTAACTGGCGAAGAATCTCGTTTTCCCGAATGTCACCCTACAGAGCATCTCCCTCAGAAAGACAGCATGCGGACATGTTATGGAGTGACAGCTTCAGAATCCCATAACGATCCTGTTACAAATCACACCGCAACCACATACAACATCACTAGGACAAGTTATTATTTACGTAAGCAATTTGGAAAGCACATAAAAGTTTTATGGCGGGGAATAAGAGGCAGATATCCATCTCCAGTGACCTTCCCGTAAGGGCGTTATGGGTTCTAAGACTGCACACAGTCACTGTGTAGAGTTAGATGGAGATCAGCGTCCCATCCATCACCCGTGTGTCAGGGAAGTATCATTTGAGATCCAACTCTGGGGAACTAACGTTTGCCTGTCATTGGGGTTAAGTTTCAGAATGCCCAGAGATGCACCGCTGGCTGGTTTTACATAAATATCTTTTCGCAGTGCTTCCTTCTTTGGTAGGGTTATCTATGCTAATTAGTATCAGAAGATACAGAGGGAGTGTATGCGAAATCCACACTGTAGTCTTTAGCACTCGGAAACCCCAATAGTTTCCTAAGTCAGATCATGCCAACGTGTCAATGGGACTTCCAGACAATCTATAAAGCCTTGCAGCTGGAGGAGCGTAGAAAGAGACAATCACGCAGTATAATAAGAGGCCCTAAGGTATTTGGCCAATTTTAAACAATCTAGCCAGTGTGCGGTGTTACACATCTGCTACGGCCGGAAAATAGGCGTACACAAATGTCCCCTATGGAGAGATTGTCCCTAACTCCTTTACACCTATCCTATCGAGCTAGAATAGCCAGGTTTAGTCGATCACATGTCAGGTTCGAGTAATGTAAGCATGAACAGTGACCTCAGTGTAAAATCGATGCTGGGGAAAAAGTGATGCAGATTTGATGTTGCTGTATAGTATAGCCTAGAGTACTGTGATCCTAGAGTTTTTATATAAACAAAGCAAAATAACTAGGATGGCTACTTACCATATACATAACTAACTATTACAGTAGCGACAGAAAATCAGGTCATAGGACCTTACCGTGCTCGTTGGTTGTAAGCACAAGAATAACGATAATATTTACAGTTAAAAAGATATAAACTAAAAAATGCGGTCACAGACGACCGGGGTGGTACCTTTTACTCATCAGTACCTGTAAATAAATAAATACAATAGCTAAATGAGTACCTATTAGGCATGGGTATGGAAAAAGTTCATAAATCACTGTGGATGCTGCGTTACAGATGAGGAACGTGAGATGGCATGATTCTGAAGTTGCTGGGAAGTCTCCACAGGCGAACTGTTGATGCGGCTCACTCTCGAGGATGGTGAAGAAGAACGACTGTAGTCAGATGTCTACTTGATAGTCATAATAGCTAATACAATAATTAAGCAGAGTGTTAAAATGTCTGTCCGGTAACGGAAGTTTGAACATGAAGGGCTACAGTTGTAATTAAACAATGTATGTACATTACCCGGTACACCGTACATGATACATCGCATAGCTCCTACGGTGTACCAGGCAGAGTCCCACCAGACTGTGGCATAAAAGTTTAATTAAACACACGGCATGCTGTGCGCAAGTTTGAATACCACTTTTCAGCGTCGTCCGGAAGATCGGACAAGTTGTCCACGAAGAATCACCACTTGTTCTACATTCTGAAGAGATTACATATGGGCCACAAGGCCCATCCGCAGGAAGGCGCCTCTGAGGTGTTAGTAGTGAGGAACTCTCTTCTATTTATTTAGTTGCCCCCTGATTGCCGTCCGAGGGCGTACGAAAACGTTGTGATTGTCGCCGAAGTGTGGTCTCGATTCTTGGTATTTCGCTCCTTTGATACTACTCGTGACGTCAGAGGCAGAACGCTCAGCCAATCAGCGGGCGATCAGTAGCCAACCAACGTGCAGCTAGGAAGGGTGAAGAAGCTATCACGTGATAGGCACATTCTCCATTCATTTAATGCATATTGAATACACGCGATTACGACGACCCAATAATATTTTGAAAATAATTTCAATGAGCCATTTTAGGATAGCTCGGCCATTTCTGATCCGATTTTAAAAAGGTAAATAGTTTTGGATTCCTCGTCTCATTCCAGTCTTGATAGGTACCAATCGAGGTAGAATAGCCAGGTTTAGTCGATCGCATGTCAGGAATCGACCAATGTAAGCATGAACAGTGACCTCAGTGTAAAATCGATGCTGGGGAAAAAGTGATGCAGATTTGATGTTGCTGTATAGCATAGCCTAGAGTACTGCGGTCCCAGAGTTTTTATATAAACAAAGCAAAATAACTAGGATGGCTGCTTACCATATACATAACTAACTATTACAGTAGCGACAGAAAATCCGGTCATAGGACCTTACCGTGCTCGTTAGTTGTAAGCACAAGAATAACGATAATATTTACAGTTAAAAAGATATAAACTAAAAAATGCGGTCACAGACGACCGGGGTGGTACCTTTTACTCATCAGTACCTGTAAATAAATAAATACAATAGCTAAATGAGTACCTATTAGGCATGGGTATGGAAAAAGTTCATAAGTCACTGTGGATGTTGCGATACAGATGAGGAACGTGAGATGGCATGATTCTGAAGTTGCTGGGAAGTCTCCACAGGCGAACTGTTGATGCGGCTCACTCTCGAGGATGGTGAAGAAGAACGACTGTAGTCGGATGTCTACTTGATAGTCATAATAGCTAATACAATAATTAAGCAGAGTGTTAAAATGTCTGTCCGGTAACTGAAGTTTGAACATGAAGGGCTACAGTTGTAATTAAACAATGTATGTACATTACGCGGTACACCGTACATGATACATCGCATAGCTCCTACGGTGTACCAGGCAGAGTCCCACCAGACTGTGGCATAAAAGTTAATTAAACACACGGCATGCTGTGTGCAAGTTTGAATACCACTTTTCAGCGTCGTCCGGAAGATCGGACAAGTTGTCCACGAAGAATCACCACTTGTTCTACATTCTGAAGAGATTACATATGGGCCCAAGGCCCATCCGCAGGAAGGCGCCTCTGAGGTGTTAGTAGTGAGGAACTCTCTTCTATTTATTTAGTTGCCCCCTGATTGCCGTCCGAGGGCGTACGAAAACGTTGTGATTGTCGCCGAAGTGTGGTCTCGATTCTTGATCTTTCGCTCCTTTGATACTACTCGTGACGTCAGAGGCAGAACGCCCAGCCAATCAGCGGGCGATCAGTAGCCAATCAGCGTGCAGATAGGAAAGGTGAAGAAGCTATCACGTGATAGGCACATTCTCCATTCATTTAATACATATTGAATACACGCGATTACGACGTCCCAGTAATATTTTGAAAATATTTCAATGAGCCATTTTAGGATAACTCGGCCATTTCTGGTCCGATTTTAAAAAGGTAAATAGTTTTGGATTCCTCGTCTCATTCCGGTCTCATACGACGAGAATGGCAAAATTTAAGGAAATTACGTGCACCAACTCGGTACACTTTAGTATGCATTCGCTCCCAACGCTGACATGTGTTGTCAGGAAGCTCTGATGCGCACGCATGCGCACTACGCGATCTCACGGACTTTTTTTTTTTTATAGAAACCTCTGCCATATGGCCTTATACATGCGTATTATCCCACCCAGGGGGGGGCGTGCTTGGAACGTACCCGCAGCGGTCGTTCCGTACCCAGCGGAGCTGGAACTGTCCGTACCCGTCCGACCAATCCGCACTACAATTGTGTTATTCTCTGCGGTCGTAGACGTGCTGCATTAGTTCATGGAAAGGGGTCTATCGCCGCTTAATCAAATAAAACCACTGAACATTATAATATGTAGAGTTCAACACTGAGACAGCGGCGGTGATGGTGATTGTTTTTGTATCTCTCACCCCACCTAAAAAGCAGTAAGCTACAAATACAAAATTTATATATTTGCTTAAAATGTCATAATTGAAAAATAAATTTAAAACGGGCACACACAGTAAGCTCCAAATTTCCTAAATTTGTTTGAAAAACTGTATGTATTGGTATATATAAATACATTTCATTCTAGCAAAAATGAGAATTGTATGTATTAATGAATAACATACCAAAAGTGTGGATTATCGCCTATCACATCCAGCTAAGTTTACGTCATCATAGATTGCTATATTATAACATAATTTAATAACTTGATCCTGATACTCCTACTAACAGCGGAATATTCGAAGAAGAGGAAAACGACACGAGGAAATGACAGAAATCTAAGCTCAGTACATAAGTAAAACTTTTAAAGTATCCGCTTGTGGTTCTCCTAGAAAAGATGACAACTAAAAGTAATGCGTAAGAAGAGAATTCGAAATCCGGTAGCATCGCAGAGATTGTGATAACTGCTGTACAAATGAACGTTCATAAAGCATAGATTTACACATAATATAACACTAAATAAGCGTGCCAGTTTAAAAGGAGGATATATGGACAGAGGCGCAGGAAGCAAATTTGAGGGGCGGGGGCAGGCTTCACAAATATGGCACACTGGATGACATTGTCTGGAGGAAGATCTGAAATGGGTTTCCTCCCTCTATTAGAAAGGTGTCCGAGGATACCAATCCATTCACCCAACGACCACAAGAAAAACATTGAAAAGTGCATGTTCTGAGAATCTATTTCCTGGATTCTGATTGTCCTATGCTCCACGTATAGAGAAATGTTGAGTGAAAAACTTATGTAGGCCTATTCTTCGGTAGATTGAACCTATTCGCAATTCACATTATAGTTGGCAATATTATCCTCTGATGCCTGCTTCTAGTCAATTGGAAACTGTGACTAACGTTCGTGCTCGCGTGTATGCGTGCGTGTGCGAATGTGTGTGCGTGCGTGCGTGCGTGCGTGCGTGCGTGCGTGTGTATATGTGTGTTAAGTGAGCGAGCAATTGGGTGAGAGACTGAATGAGCGGGCAGGCGTAGGTGGGTCTGGGGTGGGTGTGAGTGAGCGAGTGAGTGGACGTGTCAGTGTCAGTAAGTGTGTGTGCGCCTGTATTCATATATGTGTCTCTGCAAGGTAGACCTGTACAGTTTGCCTTGAAAATAATTTGATTGGACCTTAGTTCCGTGGTCCAATCCATTCCTCGGTTTCAGCGAAAATGTGGGTGGTTTCATTTAAAACTAGGTTATCCAAAACGGCCGCAAGTCAAATCAACCAATTATTTTGAACATGAGAGCAAAGTTTGTTCAGCTGGTGCCTAATGTGAACTTTCTTGAATTTCATGTGAATTAGCCAATCAGTTTCACAGAAGATCCGTAAATGTAATTTTTTAAATCGGGCAAAATCCAAGATGGCCACCAACAAAATCGACTAAGTAGCTTCCCGGAACCAAACCTGGATACAACCCTATGGACCCCTTTTGCCCAGTTGTTCTTGAGTACTCACTTACTACATCATGATCATGGATTTGTACACATTAAAAATAGCCAATATTATTAACCCTTTCAACAACTGAGACCAAATATAATAAATTCTTTAGAGTGTGATAAATATTCTGTGAAACATTTTAAGACTAATATTTTTGGAAGATATTGTTTGCCTGAGGCAGCAACGCTGTCAAGTCAAATTAGTAACACACTATTCAACAGTTAACGTGTATGGAATGAGTGATTCAAATTATGATTTCGCTGCCTCTTACTTACCTATACCGGTGTGGGGATGTTGGAGGGACAGTTGGTCCTGTCTCAGACTATTCAAAGGAGTCCTTAAACTAAACATGTGTATCACGACGGTAGTAGTATAGGGGGGTTCTGTACGTTATTGTTCTTCCCAGCAGGGGTTCTTCGAGAACAAAGGGATTTTATGGAGAACAAGGACGAACAGCAACCCTGGCTTAAAGAACAATGGCGTACAGCCGCCCAGGGGAAAAGAACAATGGCATACAGCGGCACCCGTTTGAGAGTTTTGATAACAATGGCGTACAGCCGCACACGTTTTTTTGGATTTGCAACACTGTGGAATGTTCTATTATTTGAATTAGTTAACCCTTAAAAGTTTAAAAGTAGTGTATTTTACATTTAAACGTAGTTGCGGTGCGCCCCCCCCCCCTCCGTGGTTATCTACGGTGGTAAAAATAATAAGAGATGATGTTTGATAATGTAAAATAATAGAGTTTAAGAGGTGGTCCGATAATGGAGGTCGTAGGAGGATGATGAGGAGGAGGAGTTTGAGGATGAATACAATGCCGGCCGGCCAGGCCTTTGCCCGGCACTGTTCTCTGCGCGTATTTAAGCAGAGTGCTCCTGTCTAGTTCGCTGTCACTGTTTGTGCTTTTATAAAGAAACGTATAGAGATTTTAAGAGAATAATTCTTAAAAAACATTTTATATTAACGAGGAGTAAATTACGTTAAAGACATAACAAAATGGCAGATAATTTAAGCGCCGATGTTAAAGAATGTGAAGATGCTGTTAATGTGATTCTGCAGCAGATGCGTGACGCTGATGCTGCAAGATTAAACGTGGATCTATCCAATTCACCTGATGAAGATGTGGATCACCTTTTAAATCTGGGTTCTATGTTGTATGAAACCAACTTTTCAATTCCGCACGTATCTGATGAACATAACGACGTAGCATTACGCGAAGTCATTCCTGAACTGTCTGATAGCGATGATGATTTTTTCAATTATTTGAACGATTTATACGATTATGATGTAATCATACCTGAGCAACCTGCTTCTATCGATGATCAAACCATACATACTATAACTAAACAATCTATTCCTGATCTGTGTACCGTACCATCATCATTTGTTAATTATCCTCATAACGTATGTGACGTAATTGATTCTAATTATTCGACCGATGTACGTGTTGGACATGATCTAAATTTAATTGACGTTGTGCCTTCCACTAATGACCTATCTCAGGATTTAGTATGCCTTCATAATGATTACGATGTAAATTTATTCGACGATGCATCCCTTCTTGATTTTCCGGTGCCTTCATCTAATGACCTATCTCAGGATTTAGAATGCCTTCCTAATGATTCTGACGTAAATTTATTTGATAACGCGCCAGTTCCTGTCTGTATTGAGCCTACTGCTAATGACATATCACTGGATTTAGCATATCTTCCTAATGATTACGACCTAAATTTATTTGATAACTCGCCAGTTCCTGTACGTATTGAGCCTTCTACTAATGACATATCACCGGATTTAGCATGCCTTCCTAACGATTCCGACCTAAATTTATTTGATGCTGTGCCAGTTCCAGACTGTATTGTGCCTTCTGCTAATGACATATCGCTGGATTTATCATGTCTTCCTAATGATACCGAGCTAAATTTACGTGATGATGTGTCGGTCTGTATCGCGCCTACGGCTAATGACTTATCACTGGATATAGCATACCTTTCTAACGATTCCACTTATCACATCGATGATCTTACTCATCAACCTCTTATTGACACGTGTGCAAATCATTCGACAGATGAAATTAGTCTCATTGATGATGAAATCAGTCGATGTATAGCAGAAAATATAGTGCTTACAGATGATCTACTTAATCGTTATTTGCAACACTATGAGCACGCTCAAATCGGAGGGGCAGTAGTTGATTATACCGACTATATATCTGTGGCGACTGTTCGCAAATACCGCAGTAAAAAGTTTCATCTCGAAGGTACTGAATATAATGTATCTTTTAAAAGTTATCCTATAGCCGATACACCACTTTCTCATTCTGAGTTCGTGTCAGGCGTCTTTCAATCTTTGCTCGATACATATAGCGAATATAGTAATGTTCAGTCGAATGATCACGTGAGAATCGAGTTGATTTACCCTTCTTTGGAAATGCTGATAGTGATGGATTTTAGGCTATGGAATGAAATTACGCCTGAAATAATTTTAGAATCAGTGGAAAAAGTCATTCAGTCAAATACTGATTGTAGGTTATCAGAGGGATTTGAATTTCACGTTTTTCGTGTAGAGGACTACAACTCGGGTGTGCGAAATGATACTCTCATAGGTGCGATCGATTCCAGACATTTAAATTTATTAAATTTACATTCATCCGATTTAGATGCATACATGCATATAAAAAAATGTATTATACCCGTATGCGTCGAATATCCATTCTGCTTCGCGGCAGGAATATTTTTAGGAATAAAATTTATTGAAAAAATGAACAAATTAATCTCTGCAAAAGAATGGCATAATTTGATACGTAATAAATCATATTTGATGCATATGGCGCGTGAATATCATACAGCTTGTAGTATTCCTGTACGCGAAATTAATAGTACTGATTGGAACAAATTTCAGGAACATTTTTGCAATCAATTTTCTATTCTAGTCTACTCAGAGTCAACGCATGCATGCCTAATCAGTTGCGCTTCCCCGAGTTTACCGTGCATAAATCTTATGCATTCAGAACGTGATAATCATATATCCTTAATCACGTCTATGGCTGCATTTCTTATGGTACGTAATTACTGTACACGGTGTAATGCATCATACTCTAATGATCACTCATGCACTGCGCACTGTCGTAGTTGTCAGACACCTTATTCTGATAAAGGATCTTGCACTTCTACAGACACTATGCATAAGATAATGTGTACTGATTGTTATCGTAAGTTTTATAACCGTGAATGTATGTCGAACCACCTCTCTAATGGGACCTGCATAATGGTTAAGGCATGCCCCCACTGTTTCAGTCGCATACGTAAAGATGACGATGAACACGTATGCGGTATGACAAAATGTCATGCGTGTAAAGAAAAGTATGTTATTACTGAAAATCATATGTGTTATCATAAAGTAATTGAAGATCCTATTATGGTATTATCCCACGCACGCTCTATGCATACGAATGCCGACATTTGTAGTTACGAATGTTTTCAAAAATACATCATTTACGATACAGAAACATATTTATCACCTATCGACAGTAGCAATACTAATATTCTAGCCGAGCATAAAGTTAATCTCGTGGTTGCCAACATATGTTTGATGCGTGCCTCGAGCAACCGCTCGAAGACGATTGCTCTACATGTCATCGAGGCACGAATTATGGATATGTTCGCTTTCACAGGTTAGATGTGGTGGATCAGTTCATTAGCTGGCTGACACGTGTTATGGCTGCGCATGTCAGTAAACGTATCATTAGAAAATATGTTTTCTCTGACTACTTGGTGATCGCTCACAACGCTCGTGCCTATAACTCCCTTTTCCTCCTTCAATGCATTTGCAAAACCACTAATCCGCTTCTTAAACCTTAAAATATTATCATGTGTGGTCGTTCAGTTCTCTCATTTGACATAGGTACTATTCGGTTTATCGATTCCATTAACTTTTTTTCCCTTTCATTACGTAAGGTGGGCGATGCTTTTAATCTTTCTGTTCGAAAGGGGACATTTCCCCATCAGCTCAATACGCCTCAATATTGGGGTAAGGTAATACCATTTCCCGAGAGGGAGATATTCTGTCCACAAAATATGAATGTGAATGAATTAATCGAATTTGATCGATGGTACAACGAGCAGATATCTAGACACGAACGCTACGATGTCGATAAAAATCTCATCGAATATTGTAATGATGATGTAACCGTCTTAGATTTAGCCATGTCTAGATTTACGACTTTATTTTCTGAATCGACGGATGGCCAAAACCCATTTGTAACAGGGATAATGCAAGCCGTAGCATGTAATGTGGCCTATCGCGCTTTATGGCTTCAACCTGAGAGCGTACAGACTTTACCCGATTTCTCACTAAGAGCAAAACGTGCTTATAGTGTTTTGGGTGTAGATTGGATGGAATGGGTCAGTCAATGCGAGGGTCGCCAAATCAGGCATGTGCTAAATGGCGGTGAACAGGAAATATGTGGACATTATGTGGATGGAATTGATGTATCTGAAAATATTCTTTACGAGTTCTTAGGTTGTAAATTCCATGGACATGAGTCTGCTTGTTGCGGTGATAAGCGTGATACGACATATACACCATATGGCGATCAGACATATGAAGAAGCATATTCCGCGCTTCAATGTCGCATTTCTTTATTTGAATCGCGTGGATATACGGTGAGAATTATGTGGGAATGCGACTTTAAGAAACAAGTTGCTGATTCCTCCGAGCTAAATGATTTTATCACCGAATTGGACTTAGCACACCCAATATCACCACGTGATGCGCTATTCGGTGGTTGTACATCTGCGATTCGTTTATTTATGGAAGCGGATGAGCATACCACACTCGAATATTTAGACTGCGTTTCCATGTATCCTTCAGTGATGAAACAATGTTGTTTTCCAGAAGGGTCATATATGGTTCTAAGAGGCGATGACTTGAGTGATAAGACGGTGCATGACTTCTTTGGTCTTATTAAATGCAAAGTCCTTCCACCTCGTGATTTATACTTTCCCGTGCTACCTGCTCGAATAAATTCGTGACTCATGTTTGTACTATGCGACGAATGTGCAAAAAATTAACAATCTTCTGTATGCGAACATACAGAAGAACAGCGCAGTTTATGCGGAACATGGACCACTCCAGAGTTACAGCTAGCTATACGCAACTGTTATGTCATTAAAAAAATGTATGAAGTATGGCATTATCACGCGTCATCGTAATATGAGCCGCATGGCGACGATGGGTTATTTTCAGAATACATTAACCGTTTTCTGAAAATTAAACAGGAAAGTAGTTGTGGTTATCCTGATTGTGGCGGTAGTGAGAGTGAAAAGGCGAATTATGTGGCTGACTATTATAAACATGAAGGAATACAGCTGACCCTGCCAAAATATCGTATAACCCGGGTTTGCGCTTTGTCGCTAAATCCTGTTTGAATATTTTGTGGGGACGATTTTCTCTTCGTGATCATAAAAAGAATAGCATGATATCAACACGTAAAGGTCTACTCTCCCTTCTGAATGATAAAAGTAAAACTGTAGGCTCCATTACATTCCTGAACGATAGTCTTCTAATGGCCTCCTATGCGGTCAATGACGAGTACGTTCAGTCACCATTAAATACCAACTGTATTCTTGCATCTTTCGTGACAGCCTATGGCCGAATAAAACTGTGCGAAGTCTTGTCCTTACTCGGACGCCGCGTAGCCTATCATGATACAGATTCGGTTGCATTTAGTTCTCGTGAAGTTGAGCCGTCCATTCAAGATCGAAGTGGGTATCTAGTTTCTTGGACGAGTGAAATCCCCTCCGATTACGAATTAACAAGTTTTTGCGCACTCGGTAAAAAAAACTACAGTTATGAAATGACCCATCAATCGTTAAACAGGTGATGAAGGTTAACGATTTAACGCTCGGTACCCAACAATCAAAACAAGTTAATTTTGATACAATGAAAAAATCCATTGAACAAATTATAAACGATGGGGGAATTGCGGATAGTAATAGCATACTATTAAGCTATCCATCAAAGATCACGCGCAGCGATCATTTTAGAATTCTTTCAGTAAATAGCAGTAAGATTTTCAGACCCGTCTTTAAAAAACGAATTTTGAAACTGGGAGATTTATCATCAGTACCATGCGGTTACACTAGCGTAATATAAATAGCAACAGTGCACTTTTTTTCAGTCAGTACGTTAACAATGTCAGTGTCATCAATGCCCGCCGAAGCCACACTAGCTGCTCGCGCTATGATAACAAATATTGCTAGGCTGTGTAACGCTGATAAGGATAAGATGCATACATTGATTATGAGGAGCATGCGGTTCGCTTTAAGAGATGACAAAATTAATGCTGGAAGAATTATACTCATGTCTGAAATTAGCAAGGGTTTATTAACCGAATATGGGATAGACATAGTGCAATGGGTTCACGTATTATTGCTGCGAAGCTACATTAATCGATGTCTTTCTCATTCACAACTTATGCTTAGTTATCGCACGCATTACAAGCCTTATATTACCGCATAAATATTATGACTGAAAGTTGTTGTCATATGCCATGAACTTACAGTCAGATAGTTTTCAAAATATTTTGTGTATCCATCGATAATACGCTGCGACTTTAGTGTATCGAGTCTCTCAGCCGTGTAATGGTTAAAAGTTGGTCGTGCGCATTATTGCTCATAAAGTGTGCGACGGTAGAAGACGGTGTCTTGTACCACGTGAATATGTACATTATTTATCGAACAAATGCTCTCCATAAATTCAAATTAAGCGTGTCTATGTACGTCATTGTAATGCACGTGCTCCTCTGTATGCCATTGTATGCATGGTATTCACAGCAGATGTCATTCAATTCGTGTGCGGCTGTTCGTTATTGTTACTAATGATATATAAATGCATCAGTTTCATGCTATGATTATTCGTTCTCCACGATGTCGTCTGATCCTTGCTTTAAATATTTAAATCGCTCGGCATTTTGGTGCGATCTTGGTAATTCGCATAAAGTGCGAACAATATGTTTTGGTGAAAAGTGGTGTATCGATCTACGGCAGTTTCATCCTGACGGTTATCCCACTAAACGTGGTTTATATCTCAGCGTAGCAGCATTTAAACAGCTGTTACAGATTATACCCGATCCTGAAGATGCGTTAAAACGTGCGCGCAAAAAAGAAGGCGTACTATTTACATATACTTTGGACAATTCTGTTCGTATTTTTATCTGTGACGAATTTCCGTTTATTGACATACGCTATTTTTTCTGCTCTGACGCAGAACCACGTGCCACACGTTGCGGATTATACCTGCAAGACAACGAGTGGGAATTATTGAAACAGAACTCGAGTAATTTGCTGGCAGCATTACCCAACTTTTACGTGCCACCCAACATGAGCGGTGACGAGTTGTTTAGCATGATACCTCAGTGCTTTTACGGTGTGAAAAAGCGAGAACATGAATAACATTCCAACCACTAGTGATTCTGCAGAGATGTCTAATCGCGATACGCTTACTACGGAAGCTATATACCTCGATGAGGTTTTAAGCGATGACAAACTAAATCTTGTCGATGATGATACCGTCAAATTGTGTCACTATTGTAAAACTATGGGTCATCCACACCATTAATTCCCTACGCATCATGTGCAAATGATTAGTCAGAAATTATTCGCATCCATGCTGTGTGAAATGATACATTCGTTGGTTATGCGAGATTGTTACGGATGTCTAGTAAATCATCCGAGTCAACGTGAACATTCATGTTTAGGGATTGATGTTGACTGTAATCTAATTTAGAATTTTGAACTGTATAATGAGGTGGCATTATTAGAAATGGACGAAGACGAATATTGCGCTCGACTAGCCTGCCATTACTATATATGCGAACATTGTACTAATCTGTACCGTATGTGTATGACGAAATGGTATAGGTACATAGTGGATGTAATATATGAAAAACAGATGTTGGAGCCATAACTATAATTAATATTAATTTATTTAGTTTTATTTAAAATTAACCGCGTGTTTTTAATCATCAAAACACACGGATAATTTTTAATAAAATCAAATACGTATTTTATTTTGAAAAAGAACATAATTAATTGTTTTATTTTGTCAATCGTAGCTTTGTAAAATATGATGTATTTGGTGTGTTTTTTCGTATCTTTGTAACGATATGTATTATTGATGTCTGTATTAATAAAAAAGTTTTAAAATCGGATTTCGCTTGTGCTTGAGCTCTCTATCTCTTTATCTGTCGCTATTCACTCCCGCGCCTCCTCCGCACACGTTGGTATGCCAGCTTTTCACTTGACAGAGGCACTTGATGGCACGTGCCATTGCTATTCTTTAGAGAAGAATGGTCCAGGTGAATGAATGATAGAGTGAGCTGAATAGCGCATACTTAAATAAAACACAGTTAGACGGGTTTTGTTCAATTTCATGACAAAATATTCTCTGAATATTGTGTTTATTTTTGTAACTATTTAATGATGTTATGGATTCGTCGCACAAGTATCTGATGTCATAATCATACACTTAAATGTTCAAAGCATTTGTGCTCCATAGCGTGTATATGACGACACAATTCTTAAACGTACATAGCATTTCTCATACGTCACCAGTATCTGATGTCACAATCATAGTATTTCTCCTAATTTTAAGATACAATTTTTAAATGGACATAGCATTCCTCCTAGGTCTCAAGTATCCGAGGTCGCAATCATAGTATTTCTCCTAATTTTATGTCACAATTCTTAAATGTACACAGTATTTCACCTACGGGTATCTGATGTTGCAATCCTAGCATTTCTCCTAATTTATGTGACATTCTTAAATGGACATAGCATTTCTCTTACGTCACGAGTATCCGCTCTCACAATTCATAATGTTCGCTAACCATCAAACATTGATAAGGTATTCACAGAAGAGTAACTACACATTACATCATAGTGATGGTTCACACGCATCCACGTACGCCTACGGTATGTATATATAAATATATATATATATATATACCTTCTTAGTTGTACGTGGACGCACATGTGACGACGCTATGGCATCAACGCTTGACTGCAATACAACATTACGTCACCCATTTACTATGATTGTCTGTGGTCAAACACAGTGCAGTAAAACTGAGATGATAAAAGCACTAATAAGAAATCCCTATGCCATTACTCCCCCTCCACAGAGGATTGTGTACTGATACGGTGCGTGGCAAGATGGGTATAACGATTTGGCAAAAGAAGTTGAATTTAAAGAGGGTGTGAATGTTGAACTAGACAGAAGTTGCAGAACATTGGTGGTGCTCGACGATTTGATGAATAAATGTGACGAGAATGTAGCTGATCTATTTACAAAACATTCTCACCATGAGAATTGTAGCGTAATATTTGTCGCACAAAATCTGTTTCACAAGTCTCGCAATCAACGCGACTTATCAGTTAACTGTCACTACATCGTATTGTTTAAGAATCCCTGTGATGCGTCATCCATTCGTTCTTTATCTAATCAGATGTACCCAGGCAATACAAAGTATTTGATCGAATCATATAAGGATGCTACACGCGAACCTCACTCATATCTACTCCTAGATTTGAAACAGACGACACCTGACAATATCAGACTCCGTTCATCTGTTCATCCGAAGGAGGGGTGCTACGTTTACATACCTAAGAAAACTGGCATCACGTAAAACGGAACACCATTTACCTATGCTGCAATATTTGGCTAAAGTAAAGCCTTCAATCAGAAATGATGTAATCAAACAGTGTTCGAACGAATTGGTGGATGTACTATGCAAATCATGCCTAAACGTATTACGTGGGAATGTTCATCTCACTAAAATACGATACAAGCAGCTGAATAAATACAAAGCGAAAATATGTACGCTGACTAGTCATGGTGTGCCATATGCACGTAAAAGAAAATTGCTACAGACAGGCGGATTTTTAGGCGCCTTATTACCAGCGGTGATCGGTACGCTAGAACCATTAATTGGTAAACTGTTCACATGAAAAGATGGAACATACACGTAAAATGGCACTAGTTCCTCACGAATTGATAGGTAATTTAAATGAACAGAGTAAAATATCATTGCTACAGACAGCTCCATCGATACGTAAAGCTATTAGTCTCGACAACGAGATATCCAATATATTAACCAGACACGATCTGACTGAAAATGAAAAAGCAAAATCATATTCGCCAGTATTGGATAAGTATAGGCATTACCATCAGCAAACACAAGGACAACAACAACAATATCAACCAGTACCTCTACAACCCATAACTAACTACTATGCACTGCCCGCACGAATATTTGAACGTACGATGAGGGGACTACCAAAAACGTACAAGACAAAAGCCAGTGGAGTAATTGATATTTTACGTTCGGTTCCTGAACGTTTTCACGTTAATGATTTGGGCGCAGTGACAATAGAGGGTACGTTTTTCCCAAAAAGTAATGTACTTGACCTGCTTACAAACGTAGTAGCGCATGGTCGTAAACCTCTTATGGCTGGTATGTGTGATCAAGCGGAAGGAAAGTTTCTTAATCTGTTACGCGACCTAAACATACCCCGCAGATTTGTAGGGCAAGAGAAAGCGATGAGACAGATATATAATGGTGCAGAAAAGGATGTTAGCACCAGTGAGTACACGTCTACACCCGTAAGCAAAAGAATACGTAGAAAGAGTTCTCTAGCGGACATCAGGAAGAAAAAGCGACATTCAATTCCGGTGTGGATAAATTTAGATAAGTCATGAATGATGCTAAATTGGCGAAAGTATATTTTGATCCGAAACATTACGCATCTTTTGGTGGGAAAGAAAAGCTATATAATGCGTTCAAAGGTAAAATACCTCGCAACTACATCGACAAATGGTTAAAACACCAAGAAGTATATACCCTACACAGACCGCAGGGAACAAAGTTTGACAGGCGAAAAATAAGAGTTTCAGCCGTTGATGAACTATGGCAGGCAGATCTATGCTCGATGGGCATGCTGGCAAAAGAGAACAACAATGTGTTATATTTGCTATGCGTAGTTGATGCCCTTTCAAAATATGCATGGGTGGAATGCCTGTTTAGTAAAACATCGTCAGCAGTCAAGAAAGGGTTAGAATCAATATTGGAGCATACTGTGCATCACCCACATGCTATTCAAACAGACAAAGGGGGTGAGTTCATAAACCGTGCAATGAAAAAATATTTGAAAGATAATGGAATACATTTCTACACTTCTCAAAATGAAACGAAAGCTGCAATGGTAGAGCGTTTTCAACGCACGCTGAAGGGTCAAATATACATGACGCATAAAAATACACGAAAGTATATCGATGTATTACCCAGTTTAGTCACAGCGTACAATAACACAACACATTCCAGTACGCGCATGGATCCTACCGAAATCGACCGTAGTACGGAGTTAATCACGTGGAGAAATATATATGGAAAGAAGACGAAGAAACGTTCCAAATCTAAAAACAGCCCTACTCAAGGCGACCATGTTAGAATATCACAAGCAAAAATGCCATTTGAAAAAGCGTATTGCGGGCAATGGAGTCGCGACTTGTTTAAGGTGCGTGAGGTGCTTACAGACAAATATCCATACTTATATAAATTAGAAGACTATGGAGGTGACCCGATTATTGGTACTTTTTATCGTGATGAGATACAGCAAGTGATAGAAGAAAATGATAAAGAGTATGCCATGGAAAAAATACTTAAAAGTAGAAAAAATAAAAAGGGACAACGCGAGTATCTGGTAAAGTGGCTCGGTTACCCGGCTAAGTTTAACACGTGGGTTAATGAACTAAGTACTATAAATCATTGACAATGGATGAATATATGGGAAGAAGATCGGATCAGAGCATGTGGCGAGTGCTTGGTTCGCGAGTACCGAAAGAAGAAATAGTATACCTAGCTCGAATTATAATAATTTATATCATAATCATTACATGTATCGTGAATCTGAGTATACAAAATGGGCAATCAGGCATATGGATATCGCTGTTGAGTGGATGTCTAGGGTATATATTGCCTAGTCTGTGCATAAAGACGTCCATACATCATTCGACTCAGAATGAACGAGGATCAGTTTTACATAACGCTTCCGAGCAATAGTAGTACCCAGTTCTTTCCAGACAATAAGATATCAGAGTTTCGAACACGTCTGCAAACTCCATTAACATTAGATGGCGAATGGGAAGTGGGCCTCTCGAGTGTGTTATATCCGAGGAGTTGGCTTACTATTGTGGAGGAAAGTTTTGTACAAATATACGCATTTACTAAGAAGAAGATGAAGAAGAAGAAAAAAGATAGCATTGCATCAGAAGAAATTAGCAAAGATGTCGCCAGCACGTCAGAAATAGAAAAGACATCGGCTTTCCCACTAGATTTAAAAGATAGTTTCGGTAATCTGTGTACTACCGATCGGGGAAAACGGTTACGAAATGCTCGGGGAAAAGATGCTCAAAATGATCAAACAGATAATAACGGTAAAAACGTTTACGTAGAAGCCAAAATTATTATTATGTGCAAACAGAAGCTCGATTTATCACTGTGCCGAAAGGGTACTATGCCGTTAAAAATATGGTAGACTATCTAAATGGCCAGATAGAGAGCAAGACAAGATTGAGACACAAAAAAATATTTTTCAATTTTTTTCTTGCATTGCGCGAATCTAGTTTCTCTCACAGTTAAAGATAATTACGCTATACGTTTAGGTAGAGATGTAGCAAATTTAATCGGATTCGAAGGAGGAAAAATACATATGGGCCCTATAGACTTTAAAGAATCATTTCATTCAAATCATGAGGGTGGTCCTACGACCGCGTATATATACTGCGACGTAGTCTCACACAGCATGGTAGGTGATACTTCCACACCGCTACTCAGAGTGATACCCGTTTCTAGTACAGATGGAGGAAAAGATATATGTCAGTGGACGTTTCCTGATATTCAATACCGTACTGTGTCAAAGAACTACATCGATACTATTGGAATACTTATAATGGATAGAACTGGCGCCAATGTCCCATTCAAGGATGGAGCATCGCCGAGTGTACTCTGTTTGCATTTCAGATGATGACAACGACGATAATGAGAGGGACGTTAAGAGGGACGATTAGAGGAAGAACGAACGCGCCAGCGCTGGCTCGTTACTATGCGAGTCAAGCGGGTCGTGGACGTATTCCAGTTTTTGTAGGCGCACGATACCAATCAGGACATGGACTCGGTAATATCTTAGGTGGTCTATTACATTCAGCAATACCTTTCGCAAAAAATGTGGCTAAATCTGTAGGTAAATAAGCTCTTAGTGCTGGAATCGGACTAGCTGAGGACGTAATGGCTGGAAAAAATGTTAAAACGACATTAAAATCGAGAGCAGGTGGTGTGCCAGGTCTTTGATACCGGAAGCTGTAACAGCGGTGCGAGGTGGTTTAAGACCACCTCAACCTAAATGTACAAAGAGGAATAATACAAGTAATGCTCAGTCAATGCATGTGATACCGAAGAGGAAGGGTCGCAATAGACGTCAGAGAAAACAAGCTGATATCTTTAATTAACAAACAACATGGAACTTAATCAGATCTGCGAGTGCTCGAAGAGCGAATTAGACATTTTTCAGATGCGTCCCAGAGTGACGACATCGGAGTCTGCAAAATGGAAACTGTTTCAGCCTGTATCTAGTTTATCAGATAGTGGACCGATCGAGTTTTACATCAGTGGGTCTACCAATAGATATTTAGATCTTACGCAATATTATCTTTCGATTAAAGTTAAGCTAGTAAAGCTAGATCGAAATGGTGATGAAAAGACACTCGAGGCGAATGACCTGATAGCTCCTGCGAATAATCTTTTGCATACAATGTTCTCACAAGTGGATGTTTATTTGAATGGAAAGCGTGTCAGCGACTTGAACGAAAATTATGCTTACCGCTCGTACATCGAGACGTTACTAAATTAAGGCAGCGATGCCGCATCCTCGCATCTACAACTTGCTGGATGGAAAATAGATGATGCCGGTGAATTTGATAATATCGCCGATACTAACTTAGGTTTTCAAGCACGTAGAAGAATGATGGAGCAGAGTAAAATGGTGTAATTAATAGGCTGCATACACAGCGATATGTTTCTGCAGGACCGATTCCTGCTCGGTTCCGTTGATTTAAGAGTACACCTACAGAGGAGTAAAGATGCGTTCGCCATTATGTCCGCGGAAGGAGTGAGAGATAATATATTTATTGGTCAGCTACCTACTAGAGTATTATTCGCTTTTGTACCTAGTGATGCCTATAATGGTGTGGTGCATAAAAATCCGTTCAAGTTTGATAACAATAACACTACCTATGCTACATGTTATATACATGGAGAAGAGGTTACAACATCGCCAATACGTCCTTCGTTTAGCGACGACATTTACTCGGATGCTTATTTCTCGCTATTCAGCGGTACTGGGGCGTTATTCAAAGACCGTGGCTACCTGATAAATAAGACTCAGTTCAGACATGGAACCACATTGTTCGCATGGGATTTTATGCCAGATCTAGCCGATTCAGAGCATCGCTACCCTACACGCACTGGTTCGCTAAGAGTGGTCTTCCATTTTGCTCAAGCACTTGCCGCTACAACCAATGTAATTTGCTATGCTGAATTTGATAATAGATAGAAATTGGATCAGACTTTAACGTATTAACAGATTATTAACAAATATGTTGAATACATTTGAAATAGAGGATCTATTATTCGGCGACAATAAAACGCGTGAACACTTTCCCGGTCTTTTTCCAATTGACAATGTACCCGCACATATTAAATATCTCCCGGCCTCATTAGTAATAAACACGCTTCCAAGTAATAAATCCGGACAACATTGGGTGGCGGTTTATTACAGTAGAAATGGAAATGCTGAATACTTTGATCCATATGGAAGACGCCATTCTGACGGAAGAATGATATCAAATGTACAAAATGGACACCGTGCTCGTGTTTATTATTACAACAATGTACGTGTTCAACCGGCCGTGACGACAACTTGTGGATATTATTGTGTATATTTCTTATACCATCGTTCGAGAGGTGTACAAATGAAACACATATTATGGGCACTAAGAAACAGAGACAAAAATGACTTGATAGTGAAACGTCTGACGCGCAGGATTATGAAGAAAAAATGATCATATTTAATGTATAATCATTTATGTACTACGTTTACTTTTTAATTATCGTGAATAAATGTCGCTAATATTTATCATAAGAAAAATGCACGTGTCAATAAAAAATACATTTATTTTGTAAAAATATGTTATTATTTCTTCGTGTTCCCTTCTCACCCCTCACCCATCCCCAATTATCGCTATTTTGATAAAAAATATTTAATGGTACACTAGGCACGCGAGGCGTACCACAATGATCCAAAGATTCGTAATTAATCGTATTCACATCGCGACAATGACAATATGCGGACATATTTGAATACAGAGGAAACAATATGACGTGCTCTGTAATTGAACCCTGCGTATCAATTCCAGTTTTCTATAACTGGAATGTCATTCAAACATGGTGCGATAGTAATGTTTTGTAAACCGATGATGTTAAGCGGTGGAGAAAAAACACGTGACCGAAATAAGGGTGTGTTCAGATTGGAAAGATAGTTTTAGTGACAGCTCATATTTTAGCTATAAAAGCGAAATGCGCGCGACTAGTAAGGCATACAGCTTTTTGAATTTGTCAAAACATGTAAAATTGAATCTCAATTATGCGATCGATAGAGAACGATAGGTTCTACGCCTATTAATTGCGGTTGCACCCAATGGAACCGATATAAAGAGGTTGCAGTACGGCAACCATTTGCAATGTCATTGCGTGAAATCCGTAACCGCTGGAGAGAATTTCTAGCGGATCCGGACGAATGCAATTACGACAAATGGTTGCATACGGAGTACCAACTTCGTAATGATTGTTGTATGTGTATGTCGTGCAAACAAGACAGAAGTTATCGTTTGCATTAATTGAGATATAAATATTTACGTTAGCAAAATAAAAAAAAAAATAAAATAGGCCTCTTTTTTAAGGGGCCACCAATAAACCAAAATTATGTTACATACACCCGCACACAAATGGGTACATAAAAATGACGCACACGTGCACGCACGACGTACACGCATAAGGGACAGGGGACAGGGAACACAGGTGACAAGGGGCATGCGCGTAGAACCACACGCGCGTCGTCACGCGCGTATCATAACACGCGTGAGGGTATGCGCAGTACATGTGTGTGTTGGTGGATCAGGTGCGTGCGTGTGTGTGGGTACGTATGCGAAAAAAAGTAGGACACCCTTGTGGATGATGGATCAGTAACAGATTTCCAATGATACAGACGCATTCCACCACATATTCCACCATGGGTGAAGCCTTTCGTCGTGGTACATACCAACAACATTATTAGTTCGCGAGGAAACAGGCATTGACAAAATCTAACATCGCATGACCTTAAAGCGAATGAAGCGGACATGTTTAATGTTAATATGAGTAATGCGCGAACACACCATAAATATGCATAAAGCACTCGCGCACCAAAACGTGATATTCTAATAATTACCCAAGGGAATTAGTACATATGTCCACTCGGCTAAGAACTAGGAAACGATACAATATTGTATCCAGAGCACAAAGCTGTACGCATTCGCAACTACAAAGTGAAATCTCCTAGCGAGTAGGTGATAATTCAAAAGTAATTTTGAATATTTCTCAAAACCACGTAGTACGAGACTTGAGGTACTAACACGTTCTTTCATTATTAACATATGGTATGTTTGTATCTCGATTCAAGCTTGATCTCACGGCTATTCAAAACCTATGGTTAAATCATACGCCACAAATAATCTTTTTAGCATAAGTACGCTCTACATACAATTCTATAAACGGAACCCTCAGAGATATAATGACCACACTCTTTCTTCCTTTGCATACGCTTCATATGCAATTAGAATTTGATTTTGAGAGCTGTTGTCAATTCTAATATTCCTCGTCCGGAATGTCCTTTGTTGTAGTGTTATCACATGGCTGCACCAGCTGCCCATCATTACACATATAATCTATTCTACCTACTAAGGCATTAATGAAGAGTGAGTCAAATTCCTATCTTATCTTTACTTGCAAAGTTGGGTTCAGATTTGAAAATGACAAGTATCACAAGATTGATGGGATGCAAAACACATCAATAATAAATTAGTCAATATGTCACGTGTAACTGCCACTAGATAAATAGCACAGCTGCCCCCGCTGCCCCACTACCCAAAGGACAACGGGGGCAGCTGCCCCCCTGCCCACGTGCTTCCGACAACTCTGTTTATGGAAGAATAAAGGAAAAGTGAGCGATTTAAATGCTGAGGTGACGAGCGTAAGGGCGATGTGCGCGCTCATTAAATCAGGAATAAACGCAGCGCAAAAGAGTGCGGGTTATAGCATATACCATATATTTCCCACCGTCCGAATTGGCTAGATTTTTTTTGTCCATATGCCATTGCTTCTTCGCCATAAATCTACCGACGGAAATTCTGTTGCAATGTTGCCGAGGTCATTTCTTAGATTAACTGGACTACATGTAGAGGTCCATCCGTCTAAGCGGATACATCGGATAGGAAAGCGTCTGCTTCAGGCTGTCATGCCATTTAGGCTAAACTCAGATAAGATGAGTGAAACAATTTAATTCGGGACCGTTAATACGTTGCCATCTGTTGTCCACACGCATGCTGCACACTCTAGCGCAGTGGGTGTGCGGATAGACAGATGATAATGTATGCGCACGAATTTTCCCGTTTCGCTCATCTCAGCATAGCTCAGCTCAACTTTGCGAATGTCTGTTCTATCCTTAAATCATCAGATGCAATGGACCTTCCGAAGTTATCCATCTATAATGTGACGTCATAATCAACTACGCGACATGTAGCATGACATCATAATGAATGACGTCATTATGACGTTATTAATGGCGTAGAAAAGTACGTCACGAACGCATATTTGAAGACGGACTATGCGTTGTTGTATGAATTGTATGTCTTTACTATTTAATAAATATTATGTTGAATATTTTGAAACTAATTTAACTGGGCGCTGTTGCTAACATAGGCAGCAACAGCGCCTAGTCAAATTAGTTACAAAATATTCGGCAGGTAAACGTTATAGTTTTCAGGAAATTGATAGTTAGGGCATTCGGGGATCGATCGATCCCAAGACGGCGAAGTTTTGGGTGGAGCTTAGCTCGAGATTGGTGGGGCATAGCTAAAAATGGAAAGGCCCATTACGGACGCGACTTTTCAGCAGCAGCATCCTGTGCTATTGGTGGTATTATTTCAACGGTGTGAAGGAAAAGTAAACCTATGTTGGTTTCTAGTCGCATGCACATTATTGGAACTCAATTGTGTGAAACGAAAAATCGTGCACTGTCATCGGAGAGAAATAAATAGGCAGCTTTGAGAAAGCAAATGTAAATGTAATTTGCCAATTATATATGGATCTACATACCTGTATTATCAGACTCTGGGAATCATACAGAATGTCCGCGCCTGGGTCATATATTAGCGCAAGATAAAGAGCTTGTTTCATGTGCGCGGAAAGCGAAACAGAACTGATACTGCTCTCCAGAAGAAAGCGCTCTGTAATCTTCGTCGCTAACATAGATTTTGATGTCTGCGATGAACCGTCCATTACGCTGAACATAAAACAACATATCGCAGATGTGGTACACGCACAGAAATGCATACATATGAATGGAGAATTCCAGTTATTCAATCATATGACGTCATAATCAACACCGTAACATGTAGGCTGGCGTTATAATCAATTACGTCTTGCATAATTCGATTTAGTCAGTATTCAACGCTTAATAGCCCGCCAGATTGTACGATTTCTTAGTCTTTACTATTTACTAAACATGCTGTTGAATATTTTGAAACTAATTTGACTTGGCGCCGTTGCTGCCATACGCAGAAACAGCACCCAGTTATATTAGTTTTTAAATATTCAACAGCTTACCTGGAATTTGAGATTCAGATAGGCCATGGTTCGATCGATCCCAACATAGGCGAAGCATGGGTGGAGCTTAGCTGGAGATGGGCGGGGCACAGCTAAACTGGATTCCTTCATTATAAAGGCATTCTCTCAAATACATCCAAAGGAAGTGGACAGATTAAGCAATTTTGCTTCGCCGATTTGCTAAATAAAGGAAGACCATCGAAATTTGATGTTAAAGTTGATTTCAATCAACCTATGCTCTCCAAGAGAGAAACTCCAGGAACACATGGGTGGGGTGTGAGGATTCGATTTCTTTGTCAAGTAACATAATTTTATAATCCAAATAATTCACTTGGAATGTGGCAAACGTCGGTCAGACTGTCACTAAAGTCAGTGAAAGTTTTTGGTGAATTTACGATTTAATAAATATTCTGTTGAATATATCGAGACGAATGGTGGATTTCAGTTTATCCGTCAATCATACGACGTCATAATCTACTACATGGCGTGTAGGATGACGTCTTAAACAATTACACCATGAATGACGTAGCTATGTTCGTCAAGATCTCGGACTAAGCGTTGTTGCACGAATTGCATGTCTTTATTATTTAATAAAGATGACAGCACCCAGTTAAATTAATTTCAAAATATTCAACATATTACCAGAGTTTTCTGGTAATTGATAGTCATGGAGTTCAGGGATCGGTCGATTCAAACATGGGCGAAATTAGCTAAAGACATAGCTAAAATGAGATTCATCCATTTGAATGGAACTGTTCAGAGTCCAGCAACAGATTCCAATGCAGTTAAATTAGTTTCAAAATATTCAACAGCTTACAAAGTGTTAAAATCGATGTGCGTGCAAACTGGACGGAGTTTGCCTAGAAATGGGCGGTGTGTAGCTAGAAATATGCGTTTAGCTAGAAATGGGCGGCGTGTAGATAGAATTGGGCGCGTGTAGCAAGAAATGGGCGGCGCTTAGCTAGAAATGGGTGGTGCGCAGCTAGAGAAGGATCCCTCAATTTATAAGAGTTGGTCAGTGTGCTTCAGTAAGTTAGCTATAATCAAACGCAATATACACACCTGTTGTCAACACACAAGTACTCTCTAATCGCCTCCCAGAAGTCCAGACAGTCCAGCCGTTGTTGTCGCTTCTCGTAGGATAGAAACGCCCTGAATGGGAACCCGGCTAAAGTCTCCGCACCCATGGCTATGATAAACCGTCGATTCTGTTTTTCGTAGAAGGACAGCTTTCTCTGGGCACTTCCATGAATATAGAAGCACATAATCCGCTCAAAAGCATCATGTTGCCATTGGAATTCTGAAGGTCTGCTTTCGTCCAGTTTAACGCCGAGTCGAGCACGTTTCCGAGTTCTTTGACACCTGTCGTTTCCACCTGCACCAATCGGACGCTTGCTGCGCGGGATCTGGGAGGGGTAAGGAGTGCTATCCTCAGTTGAAGTACTGGATTGTGAATATCTACTGTAGTATGTGGGAGATCGATTCAACGTATCCCCCATTGACGCGGAAAACGGAGTCCACAAATATCCAATAGATTCCCGGGAGTTTGTGTCACTCAGATCGCCGGAGTCTGTCAAGCCGCGTCTGGTAAAACCATCGCCACAAGCTAGGGATGTGGCCTGTTGCAATTCCAGTTGGTCGCGTAGATCTACAACAACAAAGAACCAATAAGCCCCTACTGGTCCAATACCGGGCTGCATTGGCCCGATATTGGTCCAGTATCGGCCCAGTAACCAGCGTTCTCATGGATGTGACTGGTCTTTGACAGTTATCGTATTCCTTCTGTCACTCGTCCAAAATGTGTGTATATATATATATAAGTTAACAAAGGAATAAATAAGCATAAGAGCAAAGTAATGAATGGATGACCAAACGGGTGAACAAACGAATTAATGATTGCATAAACGAGTGGCCAGAGTCATAGTTGGGCGGACTGGTGGTGGTGATGGTGGTGGTAGTCGTGGTAGTTGTGGCCGTTGAGGTGTCGGTGTTGGCGGTGTTGGCTGTGTCGGTGATGATGTTGCTAGTAGTAGTAGTAGTAGTAGTAGTAGTAGTAGTAGTAGTAGTAGTAGTAGTAGTAGTAGTAGTAGTAGCGGTTTCGGTAGCTGTAACAGTAGTGAATGCGGTAGTGGTCCTGGTAGCGTTAGCGTAAGCGCTAGTGGTGGTAATGCTAGAGGTAGCCAAAGCGGGTGTGGTAGTGATAGTGGTAGTGGTATCGGTAAATGCTAGTGTAGTGGTAATGTAGTGGAAGTGGTAGTGATAGTGGTAGTGGATGTGGAAGGAGGCGGAGGGGTGGTTGGAGGAGTGGGGGTAAGGAGGGGGAGGGGTTATAGCATACCTTGTTTCACAATGGAAATCGTTTCAGATATAAGGATATCAACTGCCTTTTCAGTCCTGTCCGATCCACAAGACCCAGATACGGAGTCGAATATTTTCATCCTCTCGTTATCTTCCGGATCTTTCAGATCGCTCAGTTTGCCGTCTGTGATTTCATTTACCATATTTAGCTGACTATCGTCGGTGCTAGCTGCCACAGATGGTGAGGTGGTATCCGCTAGTTCTAATTCGTGTCGCGGAAAGAGATGCTCAAACAGAATCTTGACGTGCAAACATGCGCTGTCCGTCTCCAGGTTCCATTCATTCCTGAGAATTTCACTCATTACTGGGGAAGGCGTGGTCTGGAGAATATGATTGACGTATCGCGGTAGCCAATAACATTTCAGCGCGGTAATCAGCGCTGTCTGGAGAGAGCGCAGCGAGTGAGAGCCGGACAATGTGAAGTTGTCGTCTGTTACAGCGTCAAAGGTAGACTTTACTTCATGATCAGGGATAGTATCCGAACACAAAACTTCGAAGTTCACCAAACCTAGAATATTTTTTTAATAGATAATTTTTTTACTTTATTAGGATCTGTCTTTCCAGAGAATAACCTGGTTTCAAAATATTCAACAGCTTATATATATTGGGATTCTGGAAATTCATGAAATTGTGAAACAATTTTACCACTTTGCATAGTTATACAGATAATAAGATTCTGATATAATGCCAACTAGCAGTGGTATCGGTGGTGGTAATGTAATGGTAGTGATAGTGGTAGTGCATGAGGGAGGACGCGGAAGAGGGGAGGTGTGTTGCTGCCGTAGGCTGAGTAATAATGCATTACTATTACGACGTAGTAATCAGTGTATGCATTTGTGGGCACGCTAACGTTCTTCCACGACTGAAGATTATTGGCAAAATAACATGACGAAAGGTCGACGGTACAACATAATTTATATTACCAGAAAATATGAATACATATATGCGTGATCAATTTCACGGAGCAATTATTCCCAGAAAAAAACACTCGAAATAAATAACCCGGGTAATGTTATAAATTAACAAAAAGTCGTATGCTAATGCTTCTTGTTCCGAAAATATAAATTCATGTTAAAACTATCATTTCTACACGTACTTTCAATGTGCTAATTCCGAAACTAAATTTGGGAGTGAGTCGGAACTAAGTTAGAGACAACTTGTGGCTCGATCTCTATTGTCTTTTGAACAATAAAAATATGTTTAAATCAAAAACTAAACTGGTTACATAAACAGTTGAACAGCAGTGACTAAAACCGAACTCCGGTTCAATGAATGTTTTAGATCTGACTTCATAGTCTTCCTAATTAACACTTGTTGTCACATAGGTCTACCCGTCATAATGGCGAAATAAAGTCAATTCAGTGATGTCACACAAAACGTTCGGTCATTAAATTCGTCAAATTTGTTGCAAACATTTTGAAATGTGTGTGCCATATTGAAATGTGTGTGTGCCATATTGAAATGTGTGTTTGTGCCATATTGAAATGTGTGTGTGCCATATTGAAATGTGTGTGTGTGTGTGTGTGTGTCATATTGAAATGTGTGTGTGCCATATTGAAATGTGTGTGTGTGCCATATTGAAATGTGTGTGTGTGCCATATTGAAATGTGTGTGTGTGCCATATTGAAATGTGTGTGTGTGTGTGCCATATTGAAATGTGTGTGTGTGCCATACTGAAATGTGTGTGTGTGCCATATTGAAATGTGTGTGTGTGCCATATTGAAATGTGTGTGTGTGCCATATTGAAATGTGTGTGTGTGTGCCATATTGAAATGTGTGTGTGTGCCATATTGAAATGTGTGTGTGTGCCATATTGAAATGTGTGTGTGTGTGCCATATTGAAATGTGTGTGTGTGTGCCATATTGAAATGTGTGTGTGTGCCATATTGAAATGTGTGTGTGTGCCATATTGAAATGTGTGTGTGTGCCATATTGAAATGTGTGTGTGTGCCATATTGAAATGTGTGTGTGCCATATTGAAATGTGTGTGTGTGTCATATTGAAATGTGTGTGTGTGCCATATTGAAATGTGTGTGTGTGTGTGCCATATTGAAATGTGTGTGTGTGCCATATTGAAATGTGTGTGTGTGTGCCATATTGAAATGTGTGTGTGTGTGTCATATTGAAATGTGTGTGTGTGTGCCATATTGAAATGTGTGTGTGTGTCATATTGAAATGTGTGTGTGTGTCATATTGAAATGTGTGTGTGTGTGTGTCATATTGAAATGTGTGTGTGTGTGTGTGTGTCATATTGAAATGTGTGTGTGTGTCATATTGAAATGTGTGTGTGTCATATTGAAATGTGTGTGTGTCATATTGAAATGTGTGTGTGTGTCATATTGAAATGTGTGTGTGTGTGTGTCATATTGAAATGTGTGTGTGTGTCATATTGAAATGTGTGTGTGTGTGTGTGTGTCCTATTGAAATGTGTGTGTGTGTCATATTGAAATGTGTGTGTGTGTCATATTGAAATGTGTGTGTGTGTCATATTGAAATGTGTGTGTGTGTCATATTGAAATGTGTGTGTGTGTCATATTGAAATGTGTGTGTGTCATATTGAAATGTGTGTGTGTGTGTGTCATATTGAAATGTGTGTGTGTGTGTGTCATATTGAAATGTGTGTGTGTGTCATATTGAAATGTGTGTGTGTGTCATATTGAAATGTGTGTGTGTGTGTCATATTGAAATGTGTGTGTGTGTGTGTCATATTGAAATGTGTGTGTGTGTCATATTGAAATGTGTGTGTGTGTCATATTGAAATGTGTGTGTGTCATATTGAAATGTGTGTGTGTGTGTGTCATATTGAAATGTGTGTGTGTGTCATATTGAAATGTGTGTGTGTGTCATATTGAAATGTGTGTGTGTCATATTGAAATGTGTGTGTGTGTGTCATATTGAAATGTGTGTGTGTGTGTGTCATATTGAAATGTGTGTGTGTGTCATATTGAAATGTGTGTGTGTGTCATATTGAAATGTGTGTGTGTGTCATATTGAAATGTGTGTGTGTCATATTGAAATGTGTGTGTGTGTCATATTGAAATGTGTGTGTGTGTCATATTGAAATGTGTGTGTGTGTCATATTGAAATGTGTGTGTGTGTGTCATATTGAAATGTGTGTGTGTGTCATATTGAAATATGTGTGTGTGTGTGTGTGCCATATTGAAATGTGTGTGTGTGTGTGCCATATTGAAATGTGTGTGTGTGCCATATTGAAATGTGTGTGTGTGTGCCATATTGAAATGTGTGTGTGTGTGTCATATTGAAATGTGTGTGTGTGTGTCATATTGAAATGTGTGTGTGTGTGTGTGTCATATTGAAATGTGTGTGTGTGTCATATTGAAATGTGTGTGTGTGTCATATTGAAATGTGTGTGTGTGTGTCATATTGAAATGTGTGTGTGTGTGTGTCATATTGAAATGTGTGTGTGTGTGTGCCATATTGAAATGTGTGTGTGTGTGCCATATTGAAATGTGTGTGTGTGTGTCAGATTGAAATGTGTGTGTGTGTCATATTGAAATGTGTGTGTGTGTCATATTGAAATGTGTGTGTGTGTGTCATATTGAAATGTGTGTGTGTGTGTGTCATATTGAAATGTGTGTGTGTCATATTGAAATGTGTGTGTGTGTGCCATATTGAAATGTGTGTGTGTGTCATATTGAAATGTGTGTGTGTCATATTGAAATGTGTGTGTGTGTGTTATATTGAAATGTGTGTGTGTGTGTCATATTGAAATGTGTGTGTGTGTCATATTGAAATGTGTGTGTGTGTGTGTCATATTGAAATGTGTGTGTGTGTGTGTCATATTGAAATGTGTGTGTGTGTGTGTGTGCCATATTGAAATGTGTGTGTGTGTGTGTGCCATATTGAAATGTGTGTGTGTGCCATATTGAAATGTGTGTGTGTGTGCCATATTGAAATGTGTGTGTGTGTCATATTGAAATGTGTGTGTGTGTGTCATATTGAAATGTGTGTGTGTGTGTCATATTGAAATGTGTGTGTGTGTCATATTGAAATGTGTGTGTGTGTCATATTGAAATGTGTGTGTGTGTGTCATATTGAAATGTGTGTGTGTGTCATATTGAAATGTGTGTGTGTGTGTGTGCCATATTGAAATGTGTGTGTGTGTGCCATATTGAAATGTGTGTGTGTGTGTCATATTGAAATGGTGTGTGTGTGTCATATTGAAATGTGTGTGTGTGTGCCATATTGAAATGTGTGTGTGTGTCATATTGAAATGTGTGTGTGTGTGTGTGTGTGTGTCATATTGAAATGTGTGTGTGTGTGTCATATTGAAATGTGTGTGTGTGTGTCATATTGAAATGTGTGTGTGTCATATTGAAATGTGTGTGTGTGTGCCATATTGAAATGTGTGTGTGTGTCATATTGAAATGTGTGTGTGTCATATTGAAATGTGTGTGTGTGTGTCATATTGAAATGTGTGTGTGTCATATTGAAATGTGTGTGTGTGTGCCATATTGAAATGTGTGTGTGTGTGTGTGTCATATTGAAATGTGTGTGTGTGTGTCATATTGAAATGTGTGTGGGTGTGTGTGTCATATTGAAATGTGTGTGTGTGTCATATTGAAATGTGTGTGTGTCATATTGAAATGTGTGTGTGTGTGTGTGCCATATTGAAATGTGTGTGTGTGTGTGTGTCATATTGAAATGTGTGTGTGTGTGTCATATTGAAATGTGTGTGTGTCATATTGAAATGTGTGTGTGTGTGTGTCATATTGAAATGTGTGTGTGTGTGTGTGTCATATTGAAATGTGTGTGTGTGTGTCATATTGAAATGTGTGTGTGTGTGTGTGTCATATTGAAATGTGTGTGTGTGTGTGTGTCATATTGAAATGTGTGTGTGTGTCATATTGAAATGTGTGTGTGTCATATTGAAATGTGTGTGTGTGTCATATTGAAATGTGTGTGTGCCATATTGAAATGTGTGTGTGTGTGTCATATTGAAATGTGTGTGTGTGTCATATTGAAATGTGTGTGTGTGTGTGTGTGTCCTATTGAAATGTGTGTGTGTGTCATATTGAAATGTGTGTGTGTGTCATATTGAAATGTGTGTGTGTGTCATATTGAAATGTGTGTGTGTGTCATATTGAAATGTGTGTGTGTCATATTGAAATGTGTGTGTGTCATATTGAAATGTGTGTGTGTGTGTCATATTGAAATGTGTGTGTGTGTGTCATATTGAAATGTGTGTGTGTGTGTCATATTGAAATGTATGTGTGTGTGTGTGTCATATTGAAATGTGTGTGTGTCATATTGAAATGTGTGTGTGTGTGTCATATTGAAATGTGTGTGTGTGTCATATTGAAATGTGTGTGTGTGTCATATTGAAATGTGTGTGTGTGTGTGTGTCATATTGAAATGTGTGTGTGTGTGTCATATTGAAATGTGTGTGTGTGTCATATTGAAATGTGTGTGTGTGTCATATTGAAATGTGTGTGTGTGTCATATTGAAATGTGTGTATGTGTGTCATATTGAAATGTGTGTGTGTGTCATATTGAAATGTGTGTGTGTGTCTCATATTGAAATGTGTGTGTGTGTGTGTGTATGTCATATTGAAATGTGTGTGTGTGTCATATTGAAATGTGTGTGTGTGTCATATTGAAATGTGTGTGTGTGTGTCATATTGAAATGTGTGTGTGTGTGTCATATTGAAATGTGTGTGTGTGTGTCATATTGAAATGTGTGTGTGTGTCATATTGAAATGTGTGTGTGTCATATTGAAATGTGTGTGTGTGTCATATTGAAATGTGTGTGTGTGTGTGTCATATTGAAATGTGTGTGTGTGTCATATTGAAATGTGTGTGTGTGTCATATTGAAATGTGTGTGTGTGTCATATTGAAATGTGTGTGTGTGTCATATTGAAATGTGTGTGTGTCATATTGAAATGTGTGTGTGTGTCATATTGAAATGTGTGTGTGTGTCATATTGAAATGTGTGTGTGTGTGTGTGTGTCATATTGAAATGTGTGTGTGTGTGTGTCATATTGAAATGTATGTGTGTGTGTGTGTCATATTGAAATGTGTGTGTGTGTGTCATATTGAAATGTGTGTGTGTGTCATATTGAAATGTGTGTGTGTGTGTGTGTCATATTGAAATGTGTGTGTGTGTCATATTGAAATGTGTGTGTGTGTGTGTCATATTGAAATGTGTGTGTGTGTCATATTGAAATGTGTGTGTGTGTGTCATATTGAAATGTGTGTGTGTGTGTGTCATATTGAAATGTGTGTGTGTGTGTCATATTGAAATGTGTGTGTGTGTCATATTGAAATGTGTGTGTGTGTGTCATATTGAAATGTGTGTGTGTGTCATATTGAAATGTGTGTGTGTGTCATATTGAAATGTGTGTGTGTGTCATATTGAAATGTGTGTGTGTGTGTCATATTGAAATGTGTGTGTGCGTGTCATATTGAAATGTGTGTGTGTGTGTGTCATATTGAAATGTGTGTGTGTGTGTGTCATATTGAAATGTGTGTGTGTGTCATATTGAAATGTGTGTGTGTGTCATATTGAAATGTGTGTGTGTGTCATATTGAAATGTGTGTGTGTGTCATATTGAAATTTGTGTGTGTGTGTCATATTGAAATGTGTGTGTGTGTCATATTGAAATGTGTGTGTGTGTCATATTGAAATGTGTGTGTGTGTCATATTGAAATGTGTGTGTGTGTGTGTCATATTGAAATGTGTGTGTGTGTGTCATATTGAAGTGTGTGTGTGTCATATTGAAATGTGTGTGTGTGTCATATTGAAATGTGTGTGTGTGTATCATATTGAAATGTGTGTGTGTGTCATATTGAAATGTGTGTGTGTGTCATATTGAAATGTGTGTGTGTGTCATATTGAAATGTTTGTGTGTGTGTGTGTCATATTGAAATGTGTGTGTGTGTGTCATATTGAAGTGTGTGTGTGTGTCATATTGAAATGTGTGTGTGTGTCATATTGAAATGTGTGTGTGTGTCATATTGAAATGTGTGTGCGTGTGTGTGTGTGTGTCATATTGAAATGTGTGTGTGTGTGTCATATTGAAATGTGTGTGTGTGTCATATTGAAATGTGTGTGTGTCATATTGAAATGTGTGTGTGTGTCATATTGAAATGTGTGTGTGTGTCATATTGAAATGTGTGTGTGTGTGTGTGTGTGTGTCATATTGAAATGTGTGTGTGTGTGTGTCATATTGAAATGTGTGTGTGTGTGTGTGTGTCATATTGAAATGTGTGTGTGTGTGTGTCATATTGAAATGTGTGTGTGTGTCATATTGAAATGTGTGTGTGTGTGTGTGTGTCATATTGAAATGTGTGTGTGTGTCATATTGAAATGTGTGTGTGTGTCATATTGAAATGTGTGTGTGTGTCATATTGAAATGTGTGTGTGTGTCATATTGAAATGTGTGTGTGTGTGTCATATTGAAATGTGTGTGTGTGTGTCATATTGAAATGTGTGTGTGTGTGTCATATTGAAATGTGTGTGTGTGTGTCATATTGAAATGTGTGTGTGTGTCATATTGAAATGTGTGTGTGTGTCATATTGAAATGTGTGTGTGTGTCATATTGAAATGTGTGTGTGTGTGTCATATTGAAATGTGTGTGTGCGTGTCATATTGAAATGTGTGTGTGTGTGTCATATTGAAATGTGTGTGTGTGTGTGTCATATTGAAATGTGTGTGTGTGTCATATTGAAATGTGTGTGTGTGTGTCATATTGAAATGTGTGTGTGTGTCATATTGAAATGTGTGTGTGTGTCATATTGAAATTTGTGTGTGTGTGTCATATTGAAATGTGTGTGTGTGTCATATTGAAATGTGTGTGTGTGTCATATTGAAATGTGTGTGTGTGTCATATTGAAATGTGTGTGTGTGTGTGTCATATTGAAATGTGTGTGTGTGTGTCATATTGAAGTGTGTGTGTGTCATATTGAAATGTGTGTGTGTGTCATATTGAAATGTGTGTGTGTGTGTATCATATTGAAATGTGTGTGTGTGTCATATTGAAATGTGTGTGTGTGTCATATTGAAATGTGTGTGTGTGTCATATTGAAATGTTTGTGTGTGTGTGTGTCATATTGAAATGTGTGTGTGTGTCATATTGAAGTGTGTGTGTGTGTCATATTGAAATGTGTGTGTGTGTCATATTGAAATGTGTGTGTGTGTCATATTGAAATGTGTGTGCGTGTGTGTGTGTGTCATATTGAAATGTGTGTGTGTGTGTGTCATATTGAAGTGTGTGTGTGTGTCATGTGTCAAGAGCTTACATTTAAAGGTTAAACTACCCGGCACAAGTAACTAAATGCTGAGGAAGACGATAAAACGCTAGCTGGTCATCTCATCGTCTTTCAGGAATTAAATCTACTGCCGGTTACGTTAAGATTAGAAGATATTGATGATGATGAAAATGAAATAACACTGGGAAGTCATAACGCATGTTGGCGTAAGATATGCAGATTGTTTCATCAGAACAAAATTAGGTCGTGCTTTCCAAAGACACACACGTGACAATGATAGCGAATCGAGTCCATCCGGTATTGCTAAGGACACCAGATTAAATGACCCCGATATAACACATAATCAAGATATGTCTTTGGTCTGTACAAAAGAAGACCCTATACATGACATTAGACAAGCATTGACACGTGGGCAGGATTCACGTCTACGTTCAGCTGTCATTCTACTGGAAGATACGAAACTTCTAGCAAAGCACAGTGGAGCCGACATGGTCTCAGCTGAGGAGATGGGCCACTTGAAGTGTCTGAATTCACTTTATAATCACAAAAGGCCAAATGTCACACTCTTGGATGGTTTTGAGCTAGATACGACTACTCATGACCAACAATGACGCCGGAAGTCAAGTACGCATGCGCAAGATTTCTCGTCTATCTTGGTCAGAAATGTACTACAGATCAAAGAGGAGATGTTCATAAAATCCTTATTTTCCTATTCTATTTATATCTTGTTTGTAAAATAACACAAGCCCGGAAAGGAGATTTTATTAGCTTTAATTGGTGTAAATTATAATAATCTACATAAGTTAGAAGTTACTTCCTTTTTATATTATATGCAGATGATATTCCCTTCCATAGGAATATATGGGAAATCCACAAATATTCTAGGAAAATGTGAGCCTCTTTCTACTTTGAACATGAATTTACAAGCTTTAACAAAGGCTCTAAAATTAATAACACTATTGTCAGAAAGTATGGATATCCAAGATTACGAATCTGTAAAGATTATATTTTTGTGATAATTATTTGTTACTTCCTTTTGCATTTGAATGTTAGAAATGATATTCATGTCCAAAATATGTGTTGAACACAGCAGTGTGGTAGGCAGGTGCGAAGGGGCATCACGCTTCGGTGATTTATTTACCCTACCGACAATTAAAGTCGCTACTGATTCACAATCCTTCCGATCGACCAATGTTCGGTTTGGAAGTCGATAAACGTGTTTGGTGGAGTGGTGAATATAAATAGATAAATCAGCAAATGAATGAATGAATGAATGAATGAATGAATGAATGGATGGATGGATGGATGGATGGGTGGATGGATGAATGGATGGATGGGTGGGTGGGTCGGTGGATAGGTGGGTGGATAGGTGTGTGGGTGGGTGTATGGATGGGTAGATGGATGGATGGGCGGCTGGAAAGAAAGGAAAGTGGGCAGATGAATGGATCGATGGAAGGGTAAGGGTTCACGTTGACGTAATATCATAGTTCAGTGTCCGACTTTACAAATTTGCTGATAAAACAAAACCATTTATCAATGAGTTTGAACGTGGTGAAAATCAATGCCTAATGTTGCCTGTTTATAACGGGCGCTTTATGGAACATAAAAGAGTTTATTAAGAATATCGCGTGGCTTAATAAAAATACTTTTCACAGTGAATGTTTTGGTGTCCACAAGATCGCGTATTCTTAAGATACGTGGTCTTATGACAACCTATCTTAAAGAACTACCGCCATGTGACCCTCTAAAGTGGGTCAATTATAAACGGTTTCTACCTTATACGTAATACGATGGGCCTGCTATCTTCATCATTAAGAGGTGGGGATGGCGTGAATATGGTATTGCCTTTACATTTGAGCTGACCCGTGATTTCGTAATACAAGGTAGCTAATACAGAAAGTGTCTTTCCAGGTTAGAACACGAATGATTTTTAGTAGGCATGCTTGAATGGAAAATTAAATAAAAGAACTAACCATTTTATCCCGCAAATATCGTACTATATGTTATTTACGATGTAGGAATTTAGTTGCTGAATGTTTTGATTCTAATTTGGTTTAAAGGTGCCGATTACAGTGAAAGCAAGAACTTATAGTAGAATTGAATTTAAAAAATATTTAACTCGTTACCTCAATATGAGATACTGAGATGTCAATGTTGAAAATGGTTAGACGTGTATCGTCCTAGCCCAGATCGTATTCCTAATAAGCCTAATAGGCCTACTAATACATGGTTGCCACTACATAGCTAGCACTGGCGGGACAGGAAATCTTTCCAAAGTGGAAAGTTGTGAAAATTATGTATTTCGTCATGGTATGTTCATTGTTGTGAATGCATCATCAACACCACCATCATGTAAGCCAAAGTTGTAACATAACTTGCGCGTTATTAATCATGATCAATCAACATCATCACTTATCATCATCGATCCTTATCATTAATCATCATCATCATATAACTGTGTGATGTAAATACATGTAGACGTTACCTGTAGTGCAAGATTCGCGTCCTGGCACACTATAGCTAAAGATGTTTTTAAGCGGGACCAGCTTTAAGGGTTAATTAGAATGGATATTTTAATTGTATGTGTAATCCCTTCCAACTTGATCAATCTATTTCATTCTACATGCCGGTGAGTGGGTGGTTGTACATAAAAATAAAAAATATGTCGTTATTTTCATAGGTATCGTTGGCTTTCCGTCCAACTCTCTGTTAAAACTAAGTCAGCAACAGCTTCCAGTCAATTTTTTTTTTTTAAATCAACATACTATGTCTTACATCGTATAAAAGTATATAAAGTCCTTTAAATGCTAAAATTTGCAGGTTAAAATATTCTTAATCTATTTTAAATAATTTCCTGTACATTTAATAGGATGTATGAAACATTATGCTGAATATTTAACACTATTTTGACTGGAAGCTGTTGCTGTCGTAGGCGTAGGTAGTTTCCTGTCAAATTCCTGTTAAATAACTTAAAATATTCAACGGGGTTTCTTGCGTTTATTTTGAAATTTAAAATGCAGGGTATACTCCCGCCTACTGGTTTTCGGAAAAGACGATATATTATAGGAAATGCCAAATCGACAGAGCTGAGATGACAAAACAGCGTTTTAACACGCTTAGGTAGCAATACAAGTAGGCCTAGTCGTGGTAGCAATGCATGCGTTATTTCAATGGGTAGAACTGATTCAGTTTCAGTTTTCTTTATTTCACTCAGGCCGTTATTAAATGATAGACACCAAATAACGGACAGCATGGCCAGTATGGAGGGAAACAAAGGGCACCGCTGAAAGTGTTAAGATTCGCATGTCTGTGTTGTTCACGGTAAAATGGTCAGCTACTGGGAAAATGGCAGTGCCACTTAGGTTTCTCAGAGAGACGGCGAAAATACGAACTAGAGGAAGATAACTCGTATGGAAAATTTTCCCTGCCATTGTTGGGAATGGGTAGAGTTTTGGTTAAGCTTCTTTTACGCACAGGAGAGACCCGTCTGCAACCAGTGTATTTCACTTTGTAGAACTGAAGAAGCTATCTTATTGGGAGTGGACGGAGAGCAATCAATACACTGGACACGAAAGAAGGAAGCGCTTCTGGTTCGATTTCCTGGCTGCCCACGGCTCACACGAGAGGAGGAGATGTACCGTTTGCATTTACAGATGACATAGGATCTGCATTAGAAGTTCAATCTACAGCAAATTACGATTCGCATGCCATTTATTTGGCCCAAGTAGAATTGTCTGGAGAGAAATGTTTTCTGAGCAGCCCGAGATCAGTGGTGTGTTCTAACCATATTGTCAGACAACTTCAGTTCCATCCACTCTTACATCGCTTATTAGCATGATCATTTATGGGCCAAACCTCAAGGGCCAATCAGACAATACAAAGAAGTCCGCCTCCGCTGTCAATTGGCCAGTTATTGAAATTCAATTAACTAATAAAACAAGGATTGCCATTAAGTGATAATCGCCACACGCAAAATCAAGAACTTGATATTGGTTTACTGGTTTGTGATGCTCCCCCCCCCCCCCAAGTAACAGCTTATTTGGCAGGCTGTTTGAGATTGGAATATCAATTTTGCCATCTGCGACCAATTTGAAGAACAATGTGTTCTACCGAATCTACGTGACAGTGTGTTTACTACAGCAACTGTTGATAATATAGGTAATATATTCCATCGTCCACAACTGCTTTGGATTCCTTCCACCGTATTGGAATTTTACTGATACAACATTCCAACTGGTTGGAGTGTAAGTTTATCTGAGATCAAAGATACTTTACTACATCTAGTAACGAATGACATCTCAGGAGAACGAATGCATTCAGGGACTGTTAGTTTAAGAAAGACTTTCGCATGGTGTGCCTTATCAAACGACAACAATGATGATAAATGATGGTACCGATGAGGCTATATATGTATGTGCGTGTATGTAGGTATGTGCACACGTGTGTGTGTGTGTGCGTGCATGCGTGCGGGGTACGTGCGTGCGTGCGTGTGTGATGTGTAGGTGTATGCACGTGCATGTATGTAGGCGAGTACATGCATGTGTGTCCAAACACCTTACCTGTTAATGCAATCATTATTTTGTCACGTGCCAGTTCGTGCGGCGCGCCGCAAACAAAGTACCTGGCCTTGATGTGACGGAACTGTTCCTCGCGTTGAGAATCCGTTTCGGGTATAATCCGGAATTTCTCCAAGTCCAACCAACAACAGTACGCGTCATGTCCGGTTGTATCTAGCAACGATCGCCGGAAGTACTGCATTCCAATCACGTGGCCGATCAAAAAATCGAGTAACTGTCTGAATTTGCTGCTGTCGATTTGCTCTATGTAACATTGAAAAAGACCAATTACATATCAGAAACACTCGTCATTTCGTTTATTAGTTGTGACTCATAACTAGGTCAGTCTGTCCGTCTGTTGGTCTGCCTGCCAGTCTGTCAGTTTTTTACACGTCTGTACATCTGTCTGTTCGTCCATCCACCCATTAGCCCAAGCACTAGTCCGAGTCTGTTTTGACTCAAACCGGTTGAGTCAACCCGCCCCTGTGACAACCATTCTTGTGTTAAACTTTGAATTGGAGGGTGCATTCCGAAACAGGGCTACAGTTGCACATAGACAAGAAAACAGACACACACGCACAGATATTCCCCACAGAGGCCCAGTACTTAGTACAACATATGTTTATGATCAATAATGGCACCCCTTGATCTAGCTATACACCAAGAGATCATCACCGACAGGACACAACGATCGTCAGTGGTTAGTAGTCGGGCGGACTTGCAATCAGCAGGACGTCCACAGCAACTATTATACACTAATGGACAAAGCCGGTGGTGATAAGACATGCATATACCGAGGAAATGAGGAACCATCCAATATCTGAAAAGCCGAGGTATTTCGACATGGTCGACTGAAACACACCTGAAATCAATGTGGTGTTTGTGGAAGCAGCATTAATAGAGGGGGCCATTCAGAGGCGCCGGAAGCAAATTTGAGGGGCGGGAGCAGGCTTCACAAATAGGGAACACTGGATGACATTGTCTGCAGGAACATCTGAAATGGATTTCCTCCCTCTATTAGAAAGGTGTTCGAGGATACCAGTCCATTCACCCAAAGACCACAAGAAAAACATTGAAAAGTGCATGTTCCGAGAATCGATTTCCTGCATTCTGATTGTCCTATACTTCACGTATAGAGAAATGTTGAGTGAAAAACTTCTGTAGGCCTATTCGTCGGTAGATTGAACCTATTCGCAATTAACATTATAGTCGGCAATATTATCCTCTGATGCCTGCTTCTAGTCAATTGGAAACTGTGACTAAGCGTACGTGCGGGCGTGTGCGTCAGTGAGCGAGCAATTGGGTGAGAGATTGAGCAAGCGGGCAGACGTAGGTGGGTGTGAGGTGGGTGTGAATGAGCGAGTGGGTGGACGTGTCAGTGTCAGTAAGTGTGTGTGTGGGTGTGGGTGCGTGGCTGCGTGCGTGCGTGCGTGCGTGCGTGCGTGCGTGCGTGCGTGCGTGCGTGCGTGCGTGCGTGCGTGCGTGCGTGCGTGCGTGTGTGTGTGTATTCATATATGTGTCTAGAATATCTAACTCTGCAAACTGCGCCTACTTTCTGCCATTAATATTATATCGTCGGCATATAGTGTTAGAAATAATTTTAACATATATATATATCCACCCCGTTCCCTCCCTTTCTATACAGCTCATCTTCAAAATCGTTTACATACATGGCAAAAAGGAACGGCGACACACTTGTATGTGTCTCTGCAAGGTAGACATATACAGTTTGACTTGAAAATAATTTGACTGGACCTTAGTTCCGTGGTCCAATCCATTCCTCGGTTTTAGAGAAAATGTTTTTTTGTTGTAAAAACTAGGTTATCCAAAACGGCCGCAAGTCAAATCAACCAATTATTTTAAACAGGAGAGCAAAGTTTGTTCAGCTGGTGCCTAAGTTGAACTTTCTTGAATTTTATGGGAATTAGCCAATCAGTTTCACAGAAGATCCGTAAATGTAATTTTTCAAATGGTGCAAAATCCAAGGTGGCCACCAACAAAATCGACTAAGTCGCTTCCTGGAACCAACCCTGGATACACCCCTATGAACCCGTTCCCTCAGTTGTTCTTGAGGACTCACTACATCATGATCATGGATTTGTACACATTAAAAATAGCCAGTATTATTAAGTCAAGTCAAATTAGTAACACACTATTCAACAGCTTAACGTGTTTGAAATGAGTGATTCAAATTATGATTTTGCAGCCTCTTATTTACCTATGCTGGTGTGGGGACATTTGGTCCCGTCTCAGGCTATTCAAAGGAGTCCTTAAAATGCCCAATATTGTTTTCGTGTGGGTGGTGGCATCGTCTTTTATGGCTAGAACTCAAAAGGCTTGACTTGACTAAACATGCGTATCACGACGGTACGAGTTGGTAAGGAAGGGGTGTGGTGGAGCTCATACTCATTTACCTCATACAAAGAGTTCAGTACAGACACACCCTCCTTCTATGCTGTAGGAGAAGGTCAACATTCTTAAACCCAATCCTCAGCTGCATCCACCAACAACGAGCCAGCACCGCGGCCATGTGCAGACACACCCTTTCTTTCTTTGCATACGGTTCATATTAAATATTGAATTTTATATAAAATTTGATTTTGAGAGTCGTTGTCAATTCTAATATTCCTCGTCCGGAATGTCCTTTGTTGTAGTGTTATCACATGGCTGCACCAGCTGCCCGTCATTACACATATAATCTATTCTACCTACTAAGGCATTAATGAAGAGTGAGCCACGATCATTTCAAATTCCTATCTTATCTTTACTTGCAAAAGTGCGTTTTCAGATTTGAAAATGACAAGTATCACAAGATTAATAAGATGCAAAACACATAAATAATAAATAAATGCCACATGTAACTGCCACTACATAAATAGCGTTAACATTGATGATTAGATTAGACGCTAAGGCTGATCAGTCACGAGTCATCATCAGTCTGTAACGCAAGATATATCGAACCTAGACGCACACACATGTTTCTTGAATACCGCCAAAACCCGTTACAACAAAATTTTAATACAACTGCTTAGTCTACCCTGAATATTCAAAAAATAATTTTTGACGTTCTAAGCTAAAGTTATTTTTTTTATCGAAATGGCTAAAGGGCACAGATGCCCCCGC